>JAINUG010000058.1:1592500-1687306 GCA_029706075.1 Aldrovandia affinis | reverse complement strand
AGCATCAGGACACTTCTTTAGAGTTATCGCGGGGTATACGTACATATTTTGTCATGTGTGGCAAAATGGCAGAAACAAACAGATTGCCGTATTCTTGTGTCCGCGTAACGCATTTAAGTTTCACCGACAATTACGAGGGCCTTTCATTTCTCTTCACTGCAACAGAGTCACTCCCACCACTTGTCCTTCTGTGTTTTTGGGGACAGTGCTTTTGTTACAGTAACAACCATCAGAAACGGCGAGGGGGCTCAAGCACTCTCACCCGGAAGGGTCTCGCTCCGTGTGATCGAGTGGTCACGGATTGCGGCCCTTTTTTTCCCGTGCAGGTGCTGCACGTGAGTGCAGGTCACAGAGAGCGCCCTCCACCAGATCCTAAACCTAGGGCCTTCCCTTTGGCGCGTCTCCGGGGACGTGAGCCGCTGACAGCGCTGTGGAGGCGTGCGCGCGGTGGCTTGCGCCCCTCCTCCGGACGAGGATCTTTTCCCCTCGTTCTCCGGGGAAACGGCTGCTGCAGTCGCCCCCGCCCCCCTCGCGGACGGTGCTCCAGCGGGGCTCCCTCTGGATGACGGCTGCAGCGGACCCCCGCCCGCCCCCAGTAGTTTCAGGAACAGCGATGGCCTCCTCCCTCGTCACTTAGAGGAAGATTTCCACCGTCTCGTGCTCCGGGGGTTGGCGTCAGTCCCTCCTCCTTCTCTTACACCGGGGTCGTCTCTTGCCTCTGGACCGAACAGCTGTCGTAGGAGCGCTGGATGCTGGGCGCATGAGGCTGGGGCACTGCTGCCAGTCATGCCCTTCCTGCTCACAGCTGCCGCATCAGCGCCAGACCAGTGTACGGGGCTCAATTTAGCCACGGCTCTTCGCCACGGTGGTGAATTCGCAATTCGGGGAGAGCATAGTGCTGACGGACATCCCTCTGTCCGTCCGGGTGCCACACGTGCACAGCTTCCAGAGCGTGCTTCCTGTTGAGACAGGCAACAGACCTCGGCTTCCCCTGTGGACAAAACGTTCGGGGGACAGGAAGAAACCCACATCCCCAGCCGCCATTATAACTGTCCTCACTCGTATAAAGAGGAAACCGAATGAATACTGCACCCAAAGCACACAGACAAAGGCTCAGTGGCTGCAGACGAACTCAAATCTGTCTGTCCGAGTTGTACTGGTATACATGTTTCCTTAATGCTTTGTTCCTCCTCATTGCACTCTGGAACAAAAGATTTCCTCTTTTCCCTCATGTTCCTCAAGGGTGCGGTGCCTATCAAGCGTTAGTGAACTAGGACACAGTCGAGGATGCATACAGGGCTGCCAATAATGTCAGTACATTTAAGGATATAAGGTGCAAATAAGCAAATAAGGTGAATAACCATAGCGGTGCAGGATAGCTCCCATATGTCTCTCATTTTAGCTTAGCTATACGGCATTGGCTTGGCACATTTGTACAGTAATAGGTATGCATTCCACTCCAACCGTGTTTGGGTGCCTTCCTTTTTTTAACAGAAAAGCTGAAGCAGTGAAGATTCAGAGTGAAGCGGAAACCTCTCCCTTCCCTCAGAGGGCCTGACGACAGTGTGAGATAGTGATTCAGCGGTTGCCTCTTTTCTTTACGCACAGCACTTTTCGAAGAGCGTGCTAATTCCCTCTCCCATGTGGCCGCATACGACCGTACGTAATGACTCTGCAGGAAATATCTCGTGAAGTGTGTCGGTAGATAAGGACTCTGGATGGCCCAACGGGTAAAGGTCAAGCGGCAACGGCATCACACCGAGTTCCGTTTCTCTGCGAGGCCTCCACGAGGATCAGAACTGTGAAAGGCCACCCCCTGCCCTCCCGGTGACACAGTGCTGCAGGTATAGCCAAAACAGTGTGAAAGACGAAATAATATTATTGTTCTCGTACCTTCGTGTATTAATTCTGTTCTAACGTAACTCGGGGAGACATGGGAATTTTATTTATGCCAGGAACGATATTACAGACGGTTGGTGACGATACTCACAGAAGCATACTGCAAAACCAAATGACACAATTTATTAACTGGAATTAATATTTCACAGTTACTTTATAGATTATGGTAAGCAAATAAGCCATGCAACATTTCCCTTTTGCAAGCGAAATGCTGTTATATTCCATCCCAGTATTATTCCACCATACTAATTCTGTTTCACAGAGTTTCTTCAACAACAAAAAATAAAAAACGTTTAATGATGAACACATTTCAGTTTCCCAAAGAAAAAAAAAAACCATTCAGAGAATATCTGTCTCTGATTATCATTAAAATGGAATTTCAATGTTCAGTCGACAGCAACAGTGAGTCAGAGCTATAAATGAAGACAATGAAGACACTGTGCAGAAAGCTTTTCCCACTTTGAATTGACCAACAATTTTGTAAGAACATATGGAAGTTCATAGCCTTCCCAGTCTCTTTTCACAAGAAACCAAAACCAGGCTGGGGTTTTGGCCTGCGTCCTTTCTGTGTCGCCGAACAAAATGTTAACAACTGCAATCCCTTCTCAAATATTTAAATAATTCTAACTTTGGTTATACGGTTATTTAAATGATAATTTATTGTAATTTATTTACTTAGCAGACATCCCTACCCAGGGCAATTTACAGCGCTTACATTAGTCATATTATTTACTGAATTGCTTATTTACTGATGAAACTCAAGCTAAGCACTTTGCCGAAGGGCTCAGCTGCAGTGTCCCACCTGGGAATAAAACCCAGAGTCAAGAGGTTACAAGTTCAGTTCCCGACTGTGCCACACTTCCACGGTTTCATACTTCCATTTCACATTTGAGGATGTTTCATAAACGTCACTGAAAATGTGACACCTCAATGAATAGACCTACTGTATATGCTGGAGAAAGAAGACGTCTTTGGGTAGGGCTTTCTAAGGGATTTCTCAGCAGAAGGTTTATAGTTTTGGGTTGGCCTAGACTGAGATTTGCTATGAGGTTCTGCCTCATGAATAGAGATCTGATGGAAAAGCTGTTGCCCCCCCACAGTCAGCACTTCAAACTGCGCCCACATTCTTCTGGGCCTTTCCGTTGCTTCCTGTTAGTCTTTCATCCTATCGCATACACAATCAGAGATCTCCAGTGGCTTTTCTCAACAAGGACTGTGTTTAGCTTGCCCCCACAGCCTCAACCCACCCCCTCACCCCACCCCTCTTAAGGTTACAGAGAACTGACCTATATGTGTTCTGTCTTCATCAATAATGTTTTAGACCAAGGCTTTTCTGTTACAGTTATCATTGCTGCTGCTAGGGTCCATTTCTCTCTTCACCCCCTCTTCTGCTACAGTTATTATTATTGTTGCTGACATGCAGCAGATGCCTTTCTTAAGGCAACCTTAAGGCTATAGAATGCAACAATAACATATGGTGTGCCGTGAAGTGTCTGAAAAAGCGCTACGCAGCGTCCATTGGTGTTTAAACAAATGGCGATGACTCAAAAACGTGTTTGGCCTTCATTATGTCTCCCAACGGTTCCATTTTATCAAAAGGAGAAGAAAAAAAAACAGACACATTCTTATAACGGGTCCATTAAATACAGCCGGGAATCCACTTCCCATGTTAGGCTTTCCTATAGTATTTTTACTGGTTAAGTCTTCAATGTTTGATCCATCTGTAGGACTGTTTTCTTCCTGTTAAAGCTTTGTATAACTAGGGCCCAGTGATTGGACAGTGCTGTCAATGGCAAGTAAAGTACTATCCCTGATATACCCAGACTAATATAATAATATAATAATATATGCCATTTAGCAGATGCTTTTATCCAAAGCGACTTACAGCAATGAATGCATACATCTTTCAGTATATGTGGTCCCAGTGCATCCATAGTTGCTGCCTTTTTGTGCGCATTATCATACGCATTTTTTTCTTCTTCAGATGTTTATTGATATACATCATGTTTGTCCCGGCTAAGATAATTGTTGCCTTAATGACTGGGCCCTGGAAGGCGTGCCAAGTTTTTTTAGTGCTGAATAATTTGGATAATTGCTAAGTCCTACAAAATCTTGATTTGAGATTCTGTCGGAATAGATGAGAGCTTGCCTTCCAGGAAGAGGCCGCCAGGGCAAATGCCTTTGAAGTACAGCCTTTAATTGAAAGTGTCGCCTGTGATTAGCGCTCTGAGTTTACTTACGGTGACTTTGTTGAGTGGGGTGGGGTGGGGGGGGGGGGTTTGGGGAATAATGCAATAAGTCAGAGGCAGTGATGTGTCAAGCAAGAGATGGACCTGGGAGTTTTTCATCGAGACCACCAGCGAGGCTGTTGCGGTCAATTCCAGTGTTGTGACAATCACATCTGTACATGCCTCAGATACATACGATGTGACACATTAAATTATGCTCAATCTAAAAATACAATCATGCAGTCTCCAGGAGAAACTCATGGCCTAAAGCTATCTATCTGTTTCCACAGGCGACTAAGAGTCGTGGACTAAGAGTTGTTGATGTCATTCAAGAGGAGCAACAACGTATCAGTCTTTGTATCAGTCTATGTTTCATCTTTGTCCTAGCATTGCCCAGCGCTTCTAAACCCAAAGCCTCACATGCTATTAACCTCAAAGCAAATCCTCTGAACCATCATGCATTTCTGAAAGCACATTACTGGGATAGAAAAGGGACTCGTTTTAACAAGAGTGACACGACGCTCTCTGACAGATTTAATGTGACAGAAGGTAACCAACCCGAACAATTCTGACAGACTAACGCGCCTGGACCTCTCGCTTTAAGGACCATATCCAGAGCCTCTAGAAATGTGTGTGAGAGGTTTAACAATTAGCGGATAATTATAAAGCCCTTCCAATAAATTGTGGTGGTGATTGAATCTTTTTTTTTTTCTTCTTTGGTTTGTTTCATCTGATGTTTTAGGCAGTTTTTCAGTACTTCCGACGTTATTTGAGATGGACAGATATCCCATCAAGGGCCTCAGTGTTGAGTATGATCCCTAATGGGAGAAGCAGCTATTACAACGCTGCCTCCTTGTATTTAAAGAGCACTCTAGCTCTTTTTCCAGATTATCAACACCCTCTCCACAGGTTCTGATTCATGGTCCTGTAGTGTTGTGCTGTTTGTCTCGTAAAGCAGTGACATCGCTCATATAGGAATACCTTTCAAGTGCTTTGTTTAATCAATAACTGATGGCACCCCACTGTTAGTCAGTGGCCTGGACTAGGTTTTGACCATTATTTTTGACTTGCAATTATGGGTTTGTATATCCACCGACACAGTTTGGAGTTGAGGAATTACCTAAATGGACTCCTCAAACTGCATTTGTTAACCAGCACTTTAATTGACTTTTTTTTCTCAATTGCTTGAACGTATTGTTGAAACAACATTAATTTGGGCACAAGACACAAAACTTGTTTGGATTTGCAAAATGTAGGAATTTTCTCATTCCCATGTACGTGCACTGTGACCGAGGCTCACATTGTCCCAGCTGAAGTTGCCCCTCTACCACATCCTCTGTTTCTTGGGAGCGGATCAAAAAGCCCATTCGGAAAATGCAATAGACGGTCCCCATTGTAAGGGCCTATAGTTCCATGCTGATATAAAGCTCAATTTCCCCCTAGGGCTGAACACATTGCGATGTTGCCAACACATTGTCCTGGGACTTTTTGAAATGATGCACAACTGCGTGTCATTTAATATGTTTGGAATGCTTTGACGCCCTTGCACACCTCTCTCTCCCACCTTCTCACGCGCACTTCGTCCTCTCACGGGTTCCATTATTTCTGCCTTTCTGCCTTAATACACGATTTAAGACTGATCGATCAATTAAGAATTTGTGTGCACTGCTCTTACTCCGAGAGAGAGGAGCGCTGTGGCGGCACTATTGAGCGGCATTTAAAAGACCTTGCACCACTTTTCCGGTTGTCGTCTTCACACTGAAATATACGACACCGCTGATTACAGGTTTAACAGGATTGAAAGACGACAAATTCTGTCAAAGACATTCCCTGTGGTGACGGTGCGGCTGAGCAGTCTGACTAACACGAGAGATCACGTGGGGGGAGTGCAGCAAAACCGATGAAGAGGATGAACCGTGACATCAGAATCAATACACAATATGCTGGTTTACCCCAGCTGGGGACGACCAAATAGTGAAAAATATTTTCACCTTAAATGAGGAAGTGCGATGCTGTCGCCGCCGCAATAAAAACCGCGATGAAAATACATGTCGAAAATGTATTCGGTCAAATCCTAGCAACAATGAGGGGGATGTCAGAATGGCAGTAAAGCACGGAGCTCCTGTCAGACTCCCACTTTAGGAAACTTTATATGCGTAGAATTTACTGCCACACTGACGTACATTGGAATGTATGTAACCCGACTGTGCGTGACTTGAAAATGTAGAGAAACTCCAGTGCACTTGATTTACAGTCATGCTCTCCATTCATATACATTTATTTCAATATATTGTATCCAACATCAAAGGGTAACCGTCTCATGCAAGTTGCCTTCGCGTTTCCTTTATGTTTTTAAAAAGTTCGCATTTACATCGCAAATAGTGTCATATATATTCGTATTGATATTAGACTCCTGTCTCACTGAGCAAGACATATTTGAATTCATTTATTAATTAAAGAAAATGTCACTGCATGTTTTAACTGGAGGCAGAGCCAGGAGAATGAATGGAAGAGTTTTATTTCGGAAACTGTGGAGAATCTGATGGAAAATGAAAATCAACAGAACCAAGTAGGCTACATTGACCCACATTTAACAGCTGGGCTGGGGACCATTCTGGAGAACTTAAATGTAACAGGCACTTTGCTGCCAGGCAGGCCAAAAGGCGGTTGGAAGCAAACATATATTTTACATCACCAATCTCTTGTACCAATAAGAAATTAAACGAACTGTAACTAAGTAATTGTATAAACAAATGATCCAACTTAATGTCATATTTTTAACGGATACATGGAGAGAACTCTATGGAAGACTGGAATTTGCACAGATGTGCCATGGACATACAAGAAAATCCTGTTGCCATGTGGTTCCAGCGAAATACAAAGAGAGGCAATGTTTAGGACTTCAAACCATCCAGGAAGTCATTAACTATACTACACGGTGTGGTAACAAGTTTGTTGTAGTTTGTGGCTCGGGATACATCCACTGTATGCCACACATACGCCATTGCCTGTCCCTGTGGTTCAGCACAACTACTCACGTGTGGTGAACTCCCCAAAAACCAACCCTTGCTCGTAAACGTCATTCAGGCCAGGGTTTTTATTATTATTCATGAACCCACGTTCTCGGCTCTGGACTGTATTCGCACTGTCGTCGCGATTGAAACTTCTTAATCTCTCCGCCTAAATAAAGAAATGAGGCTGGCTGAACGTCGAATGACTTTTAAAGTCTGTGTAGGAGTCGGCAGTACCCGGGTTCCTGGCAGGCATAATCGGTTGTTCGGCATTTTATGCAGCTAATTGCATTTAAATTTCCTTCCCGCTATTAGCCTACTCCATTGTGCGTTTTCCGTTAGACTTCGAAACGTGTAAAGTAGATCACGGAGGAAAGAATGAATTGTTAATGAATAATCATCAGTAGGAAGCCAATTTAATTATCTTCAGAGGCATTTTCGGGGATGAACCGATGTATTAGCACAGCGCGCCTCGCTGTAGAGTAATCATACCCGGCGCCAGTGTGTTGCCTGCTCAGTTTAGTGATAAGGCTTCATACTGGGGAGTGTTAATTGGGAGGTGTTCGAGTCGGGTGGGTATGTTTATAGCGTCTTCATTAGCACATAGCTCCACCGGTGAGACTGCATAGCGCGCGCGAGGGGAAGGGGAGAGGCTCTGCGCATCCTGTATATGACGCTTTTCACGTGTACTCTTCCTTTTCTTCAAAGACTGCTGCACTTTAGACCTGTCGTCAGGACGTCTCAAGTAAGAGGGGAATTATGCAAATTTTTAAAAGGATCCGCGCGCACTGCCTTTCCCGGAACACAATTACACCCGTGGGCTCTTCCTTAATTTCTCCAATCACTCATTCGGTTCACGTTTTGTTATGAATATTGTTGATTTAATTTACAGGGGGAGGGATCGCTTTTTCACCATCCTCTGAGATCATTTAGTCTAATGAGACAAAACAAGAGCTGCAGAGGATTTCGGAGCATTTAGATTAACTGCTTTTACAACTGATATTATCTAAATTGAGTTGTTTGTCATGTTCACGTTGGGATGCATGTTGTAGGATAAACAACGGATTACTCAGATGCTATTCAGATTAGACAGGCAGCTAAACATTACTTGAGTGGGAAAGAATTGAGCTGGGTTTTTATTTTTCAAATCAGTTTGCTTAATTGTGTACCCAATTTTTTTAATTTATTTTTTATCAAGCATTATGTTGACAAAGAAACATGGAATACATCTGACAAATGTTTTCAATTTGTACCATGGAAGAGAAATGACATTTTCCCACAATTTGTGCAAAGCTCTATCCTTTATACGAATAGATCCATTAAACTTCAAATGCAAAGCCCTTCTGGCTGAAAATCTGTTTAGTTTTGCCTCAAACCCTACACCCATCCCCCTCTGTCTGTTCTCTCTCTCTCTCTCTCTCTCTCTCTCTCTCTCTCTCTCTCTCTCTCTCTCTCTCTCTCTCTCTCTCTCTCTCTCTCTCTCTCTCTCTCTCTCTCTCTCTCTCTCTCTCTCTCTCTCTCTCTCTCTCTCTCTCTCCCCTCTCTCTCTCTCTCTCTCTCTCGGTCCACATGGAATTGATAGATCCCATTTAAGCATGGCCAAGTCACACAAACACATTTGCCCTAGAGAAGTTTGCATTTTTTTTTAAACACTACCCTTCACCAACCCTGCTTTTTCATTAAGGATTCTAATTTGGATGCCCTCCAAATTGCCTCCTCTCTCTTAGCTTGAAGCCTGCTAATTACACCAACGTCTTGAGAAGGGCTGGAAACACAATTACACATCTTCCTTATGGTGCTCCGGCGAGGAGGTTTGTAGGTCAGAGGGACGGAGGGCCATTTCATCACGTTGAGCAGCCTGATCTGCATATCTAATGCTTTAATTGTAATAATTAATACCGCTTCGCTTTCGAGCTGCCGCTAATTACGCTTCGTGGCAGCGTATCGCATGCCAGCTCATTATTCTGCGACGCTCTCCGGGCCTGATTGAAATACAGAACATGGTGGCCCGTGGAGCAGATAGGTGTTAAAACTTCAATCATTTCCACCCCAGTCTGAGACCGAGAGACCGATAAACTGGTAAAGGAAAGAGGCCGCTGACTGTAATTTCCTGTTCTCTGGCTGCTTGGCGTGGGACCGCTGGCGAACGCTTTTTCAGCCGAGCGAGGAGCCCCGCGCCTTCCTGCCGCCTCGCGCCGCAACCTGTCCGTGGCGCGGCCCAGCTGTCTCCGGCGCTTCCGCCACTTCCTTTGGGGAAACGGGTCACGTCCCGGAAACCGGACTGTTCCGCAGGCCGAGCCTCCCCTTCCGACAGGGGTGGATCCCGGCTGTGGCGGAGCAGGTAAAGGGGGTTTCCTGAAGGCCGCAGACGGTGGGGGGACGGCGGCCTGACCACTGGAGGTCTGTGGAGATAAGGAGATCCCCAATAGCGGCATACGTCAGCCCTTATCACCGTCTCTCATGCTTCCTCGGTCTGATAAGATTGCATGGTAAAGGATGCCTTGCAGCTGTTTTACCTCCGTAATCAGATAAAGAGATAAGGAGGCACCTTATTTTACAGCGCCATACCCTCCGCCGTCTCGATTCTCTTCTGATCATCTTTCGGGGTTATTTCGGTCTAACATTTTCATCAAGGCATCATTAGTCATTTTTTGCCCGAATAATACACACTGTGTGAAATATGTATGCTTCTCAGCACTCAGCAATGTGGATTTTAAATTTGGGCTTTAAAAATGCACCGTCAACACCGAACAACCGTGAGCGCGGAGCTTTCCCGCCACGTAGGCCTATCCTTGGAAGATTTTGTTGACATGGGCCCTTTTCATGTATGTTTGCTTTGTGTACTGCGGCTCTGAAAAAGCAGGCGGGGATTTTCAGCTACTCTGGAGGTTTTGTGAAGATAATTACAACGTAGGGGAAATGTCCCCCAGGCGTCATTTTTAAAGGTCGGTGGAGGGCCATTGAGATAACCCCTCTCATTCCTCTGAAGCGTTCTGTGTGACTTAGTAGGTAGAGCGTGGCGTTGACAATGCGTAGATTGGGGATTCGATTCCCACTGGGACCACATATACTGAAAAATGTATGCATTCGCTACCGTAAATCACTTCGGATAAAAGCGTCTGCTAAATATAAATATATATATATATTCTGTCACAAACACAGTGCACAAATGCACCTGACAGTCACTGGCAGAGGTATTTCGCGAAAACTTTTCCCGTCCTCCAAATGCGCACTTTCTGCAAAATGCCTTGTGCGCATTTTGCTGCGGCATCAGGGTTCCGGCTGCGCACACTGTGCTTCCAGCTCACAAATCTAGACGGCTCCACAAACATGTAGCTCATTAACATGCAAATGGCGTCTTATGAACAGATAAGTTAATTGCAACTCATTTGCATAATTAATGAACACTCAAATGAATAATGCTTCAGCAAATTTGTGCCGTGCTGTTTTGGAAATAAATTATAAAAGACTTGTCAGGCCGAGGGCGTGGTGTAAATTCCCTCTGCATTGTGGTGAAATTAATACGCAGGTGTGAGATATAGCATTTCCACCGTGCTATTTATTAGGGAATCATGTCATCTCACCTGCTTCTGAGGTTCAGCACAGAGGCATTCTGAGAATCTTGGCAGAGCCTTTGGCTGAGTTTGTGCCTGCCAGGTTTTCCTCAGCGGGTTATTGTACTTGATTCGGCCGTAATGGCATTGGTTTGAAATGTATCATGTTTGATGTGTACGTGATAGCGCACGGTCAATACATTTCACAGGATCAAAATCATTGGTCCAGATCTGAGCTACCGCAAAGGCATTTAACTACGAGACAAAAGAAATCACGTTGTTACAACACCCGCGTTCTGATTCTGATCTTGTTCTCAATAAACCTCAGTTCGAATAAGAAAAACGTCGGGATGCCCTGTAGCTAGTGTGCCAGGAGGTCTCCTTCCCGGAGGTTGGACTGCATGAGCGATAAACACCTTTTCACATTATTCTTGTGCCAGCGGTGCGTGCCAGCAAGAAATGTACTGTAGGCCAGAACATTGTTGGGGATAATACTCAGATCTGAAGGAAGTAGATCTGCATTCTTGCAGCAGTTCAGGGACACTGGCACAAGGAGGGGGGGAAAAGATCCCGCATGGTTATCTGTACATCCGGTCTTTACTGCAGTATCGAAGTGTGCGTCAAAAGAGACACTTTCTGGTGGTGGACGTTGTGGTGCTGAGGCGTATTGGACAAAGTTCAGCATCATTTCATGATTCACATGCTTGCCACTTGTTCATTCTGTAATTCCTCAATAGGATGATGCTATTGGGAAATGAATGCATTTCATTTGATTCAAAAAACAAAGGAAGGTATAGATATGTTCACTGTGGCGGGTTTTTAATATCAGGCTTTTTGCACTTGACCCTTATCTAAGTCCTAGCCTCCCCCATCAGCACACGTATCAAATATGTAGTGAGAAACAAAACAAGACAAAACAAAATAAAAATGTAAGAAGTAATTCTAGAACTCTAGCTCTGGAATATCATTCAATTACTTGCCAAAGCCTCGGTAAAATCAACAAGCAAAGGATTACGCTTGATTTTACTTGGCTCTAATCTTTGGCACACTGTCACTTTAGCTTTCTTAGGATTAACTCTATTCAATTTCATTAACCTGTAGCGTGGAATTATATTTCAATTCATGTTGCTTTTTTTAGTATGTTTGGGCACAATTTTCCCAGCTTAACCCCAGATTTTAGTATATGCGACCTGCGCACAAATATTTAGAGCTATATAAAGAAGACTCATGTGAGGCGTCTCGAAAGTCCCTTCCTGTTGTCCCATTGCTGTTTGTTTTGATTCGAATTGTTCTTCAAACAGATCTCAAAAGTCCATGGCTTAAGGCATACAAAGGCAACCAGTGTAGGCAAACAACAAGGAGTGGAGAACGTGGAGCTCATTCCACCTCATTTAGAACCTGGACTCAAGCTGGTTCCAAATTATTTTCACTCACGATATATTACTGCATGGGTACATGTCAAATTATGATGCCAACACAAACAATTTATTGTGAGGCAGTACACTGGGTATGAACAATTATGAACTAACAGCACAGACATTATGCTATATACAGTGAGCACCATCATTCATTGGACAGTGACACATTATTTTGGTTCTGTACTCTAGCACTTTGGGTTTGAAAAGATACAATGTCAATAACATTGAATTGCAGACTGTCAGCTTTCATTTGAGGATATTTTCATCCATATCAGATGAACTGTTTAGAAATGACAGCACCTTTTGTACATGGTCCCCCCATTTTAAGGTACTACAAGTATTTGTTGAATTGGCTTCACAGATGTGTTTTGTTAGGCAGGTGTATTCATTTGTGTCGTTAGTGAATGCAGAAGAGAGCTGTTGATGTCTAGTCTTGATTCTAGACTTTGCAATTGCCTTTGGAGATTGTTGTCGGGGTGTGACAACATGAGGAAGACAGCAGTGTCGATGTAAATTAAGATGACCGTCATAAGGCTCAGAAATGAAAATCTGTCAATCAGGAACATTGCAAAAACCCTGGGCATGCCCAAGTCAACAGTTTGGTTCATCATTAACCCATTAAGACCTGGAGTGACGTTTAGGTCGCTTCGATTTTGCGATTAATGAAATGCGCTGTGATTCGCTGAAATAGACGTGGGGGAAATGAAGTGCACGTTGGTGTTGGCTTTTTTTGGAATTTTTTTCCAGAAAACCCTCAGGTTTTAAGAGGTTGTGTAGAATAATTGCTTAGGTTTTAATAGGCGTTTTTAGCAGGCATTTTAGGTCTAAATGGGTTAACAAGAAAAAAACAACTGGTCAACTCAATTATGTCAAAAGACCCAGTAGACCGAGGAAGACCACTGTAGTGGATGACCGGATGACCACTGTAGGGTAAACTTTTCCTACATCTGTGTCGTTGCATTTCTGTCCCTCCCTCTGGTCTAATGGTAACTTTCCAGTGGTGGAGCAACAAGGGTTAAAAACAGAAGCGGTGATATGGTTGCTGTTTTTAAAGACGCTCTTGTTGACGTGCAGATTAGATTGATCAAGATGAACTCCTGGAAAATGGTGGGATACAGAGAAAAAGAAATAGTCCTTGAGGCTCTTGAGGCTTAAGTGACCACCGGAAGGGCATTCTTCGGGATCCTAAGTGTAGGGGTGGGGTGGACCTCATCCCTCCAGATACCAGGGCAGGGCGGGGGATGGAACCAGCAGCTAGGGTCCGGGCCAGCGGCATCCAGCTAACACATGGCAGGGGTGGGGGGCTGACTCTGGGCAGTTAAATCTGTTAAGTCTGTTAAAATACGCGTTGTTCTCGCACCTTAGATATTTATGAGCTCGGGGCTCTGATTCTGAGTAAGACATTTGCCAGGGTGCAAAATCGGATTCTTGGCATTTGCCGGGGCTATGCCCCAGCTAGCCCTGGCACAAATTAAGCACTGCGCCCAACAGATCAGAAACACTCTCCTGTATGCAGGTGTAGATGTGTCAAAGTCTACCATACGTAGAAGACTACACCAGCAGGACTACAGACGTACACTACAAGATGCAAACCACTGATAAGCCTGAAGAACAGAAAGGCGAGATTACAGTTTGCTAAAAAGCACCTAAAAGAGCCCCAAGAGATGTACCAGAGTGATGGAAAGAGGAAAGTGTGGAGAAAAAAAGGAAATGCCCATGATCCAAAACATATCACCTCATCCGTGAAACATGGTGGAGGGGGTGTTATGGCTTGGGCCTGTATAGCTGCAGTGGAACGGGCTCACTTGTCTTCATCGATGATGTGACCCTAACTGCAGACAGAAGTAGAACAATGAATTCTGAAGTCTACAGAAATATTTTATCTGCTCAGATAAAACCAAATGCCTCCAAACTCATTGGACGGCACTTCATCATGCAACAACACAATGACCCAAAACATACTGCTAGAGCAACGAAGGGGTTTTTGACGGCCAAAAAGTATAAAATCCTTGCCTGGCCGAGTCAATCACCGGATCTGAATCCAATTGAACATGCATTGTACATGCTGAAGAGGAGACTGAAGGCAAAAAGTCCCCGAAACAAGCAGGAACTGAAGATGGCTGCAGTACAGGCCTGGCAGAGCATCACCAGGGAAGATACCCAGCGTCTGGTGATGTCTATGCGTCGCAGACTTCAAGCAGTCATTGCATGCAAAGGATATGCGACCAAATATTAAAAATTATTACTTTATTCTACATTATGTTAAACTGTCCAATGAATTATGGTGCCTGAAAGTGGGGGGGGGACTATGCACAAAAGGTTCTATAATTTCTAAACGGTTAATCCAATATGGATGAAAATACCACACAAAGTGCTAGTGTACAGAAGAAAAATTTAAAAAAAATGTGTCATTGTCCAATGAATTATGTTGCTCACTGTATATATACAGTATACAGTACCAGTCAAAAGTTTGAATACACCTGCTGGAAACTAGGTTTCTCTCATAATTGACAATGCTTTACACCGTATACGTTTCTATAAATACTTTAAAATTACAAAAAAACGCATGTAACAATGAACAAAATGAACATCAAAGAAATGTTCAAGAAGATTATATTGAAAATTGAATCTTGGATTCCTCAAAATAGCCACCCGTTGCCGTGATAACAGCCTCACAAACACGGGCCATTCGGTTAATACGTTTCAGCAGGAAATCACCCAATATGTCTTCCCAGCTCTCCTGCAGCAATTCCCAGAGAAACTTGTGAGAAACTCTTCTGTCCAGTTCGTCCCATACAATTTCTATGGGATTGAGGTCTGGACACTGGGCAGGCCAGGTCATCAGTTTGAGTTGTTCTTCATGTTCCTCCTTCACCAGGTAGTTCTTGCACAACTTCAAGGTGTGTTTCGGGTCGTTATCTTGCTGAAGAATGAAGGAGTGCCCGATTAGCCGTAGTCCAGATGGAAGGTGTACTCAAACTTTTGACTGGTACTGTATGTATATATATATATTAGGATAGATACACTGAACTGGCAGGCAGGCCCAGCTGCTAGGTTCTTGAGAACTAAATGGAACTTGGAATGCTATTGGTGTCTCCCAGCTGTATGTGTAGACTCCAGAATGTTAAATTGTTCCAGTTAAAAGCATTGGCCTGAAAATATATTTAAAAATAAGTTAAAACTACAATGTCTCTGAAAGTTATTCTGACTGAATACCATCCAAGTCTATGCTCTGAAAAAGATGACGATAACAGTGATGGCAACAGAGATAGGGAAATGAGGCTTTGCCCTGTGGGTCTGTGAGAAACTGTCTCATCTCATAGCGTAATAGTGTCTTTAATTTCATTCAAATTATTTGAATTTTGATAAATTCACTAATTCTGAATTGACCCATATACGTGTATATATATATGAAATATTGTACATGTTGAAGAGTTAACTATAGAGGCTTTAAATATAGGTATTTGGCTACTGTCATTAAATATCAAGATTTTTTCTGTCACTCAGCATTTGAAATCTGCCCATTTTACTTAAAATAATAATGTTTGAAACAATATTCATGCTTAAGCAAACGTTAACAGTTATTAGTTCAACCTCAGTGTCAACTTTTCAGTGTCAAACAGTGTCACTGTAAAACAAGTCCTTCTTTGGATGTGTTCAAACATTCAATGACCCATCTTTGACATAAATGACTGTAATAGGCTGGACCTCCTGGGTCAACAGTTCTTCCCAGATGAGTTCATTATTACACACATCGCCCCACGGACTCACCCCTTTTTAAAGTGACACACCCGTGCACTTCCTAAAAACGGACTCGCTCTGTCATCTCGTCTAATTTCGAGGTGCTTGTACCTGCCACGGCCGTCATCTGTTGTCATTTAATCGGAGCCGCATTAATTGGGAAAGACGTTTTACAGCTGACTCCTGTAGATGACCGCCCATTAAAAGGCTCGGTTAACAACCCAAAGTCGTTACAGCGCTCTTGCTGAGTTGCTTCCAGTGTAATTTGCGCACAGCGTTGGCCAAGATTTTAACAACTATTGGGACAGGCATGTAAAATTAGACTGATCGTCAGTTGGTGTGGCAATTAGCCGCAGCCGAAGCTAAAGGGGCCTGGTGCCTGCTTGTAGGGTAGAGGATGGGGGGGGCAATGAGAGGGGGTGTGGATGGAAAATGGGAGATAAGACTGTATATGGAAGGCAGGAGGCGCACGAACATGCAGGACGAGGTGGAGTTTTACTCAAAACCACAGGGCAGGTCTCGATGGCAGGACTGAATGTCTGCTCATCACATTTCACTGCATTGACTATATAAAGGACCGAGTCTAGACCTAGTCCCTTGCATAAACATTTACTATACTGTAGCCTAGATGTTATTGGAGCTTTACATTTCTGGGGAAAAAAAGTCAGAAAGTATTAAAAATGAAATTCCGAGAAATTGTTTGGTTGGACATACTAAGCACGTACCGAGTAAGTGGCTTTTATGCAAAAAGGCTGCAATGTTAATATCTGGATTTTAACCTTTCACATGCCTTTTAAAGCATTGGGTCATGATATGTTACACATATGTTAGCCTCTCTCTCCCTGTCTCTTTGTCTTTCTCTCTCTGTCTCGGTCTGTTTTTTCTGTCCATTTATCCCTCTCTCTCTCTCTGTCTCTCTCTCTCTCTCTCTCTCTCTCTCTCTCTCTCTCTCTCACACATCAGCAGTGCCATGCCACTGCAGCCTGCAGTGGGGACGACGTGCGTGTTAATAAGCTGGGACATCTGGTAACCAGCTTTTTTTCTGATTCATTAACTGACTCTGCTGCTGTGGCCAGAGGGGGTGATAGTGGGGACTTTCGGGGTGGGAGGTTTCGCGTAAGTTGTGGGAGCATGGGCGTATGAGGGGGCATGGATGAGTGTGTGTGTGGATGGGGACATGAGTAAGTTCACACCCTGGGAGACATGGCCTCAGCGCTTGAGTAAAACTGTTGACCACAAAGCCTGTTTATGATTCATGTTTCTGATAAGCCTGAGCTGTTAATACGGAAATTCAGAAAATATTCCATAGCATCCATCAAATGCTAACAAAGGTGCATACAACCAGGGCATAATATGAATGCTTATTGATCTATCGATTTGTCTGAAGAATAGAAAGAAATCTAGTCGAGTCAAGAAGACTAAAACCTCGCTCGACCTTTGAACAGCACTTGAGAACTGCGCTGTACACATCAGACTACTGCTCTGTTGAATTAATGAGGTGGGAATGCAGTTTCAGTAAATAACACACTCAGGCAGCCCTCACCCTGTGCTACACTCTCATGAGCAAGGCAGCCCCCCCTGCCCCCAACCCGCCCGCCCTCCCCCTCCCACCACAAAGGATGATTGAGCAAAAGAAATGTGAGTTGATGGTACAGGTTGAGGGATGAAATGAACAATGAAGTTTCCATATGCTGTTTTTGCGCAGTAATTAGGACCTGTCATGCACTATTTCCCCCGCCCCCCCCGCTCCGTCTCTCCAGTCCACGCGCGGAATGCTTTTTGTTTGTCGGAGTCTGGGAGAAGCCCGTACATGGACTGTCGGAAAGGCCGCTCCAATCTCCCCCTTCCCCTGGTCCCGGTGCAGTGGCTGGGACGGCCTGGCGCGGTGACGTCCCCCAACCCCCTCCGTGCCACATATGTTGACATTATCCAGGTCAGCTCCCCCGATTCCCTCTCCCAGTCCCAGCGATTAGACGGCTGTACATCTCTCCACTGGGCTGTCAGGATGTTTAGGTTCAGGTCCCGGGGCCAAATGCCTGCTGTGAACTTTGACCCCACAGATATTTGAAAGTCACACTGTGACACTGACCACATCCCTCTCCTGCAGCAGTAAACGTCTGATGTTCTTTTAAATGGAATGGAGTTCCCTGACAGGGGGAATGCCTTTTGTTAGCTGGTGGTCCTGTATTCATCTGCAATCTGCAGCGATTGTTTCATTGTTTCTAATTAATTGGTAAAAATGAGAGGGGGGAAAAAAACCACACGCACAATCTGCCTCATTTATTATACCGGGGAGACTGTCAGTCATCACCATGGAGACCTCGGCGACGTGCCAGGATGCATCGCGTTCGCTGATGTGACCCAGTTGTGTTCATTACATATGCACATTTTTTCCCCACTTACTGCTATTCCAGGTCTCACTTGCTCCATAACGAATGTAATTGAGTCCGCCTTCATCCTGTTGTTTAAATTACACCTGGATTCATGTTCCGTAGCTATAAAAATGTGTCTCGTTTCTGTTTTCCTTTAATCGTGTAAATATAGTATTTGTCTACAAAACATTATCCAAACATTGTTGGTAGCAGTCAGGCCGAGTGAGTAGGTGAAAACCTCTGTTGTGAAGGTCTTTTAGTAGACTTTAACGCAACGCTACGGTCGATTGGCACTGGCGTAACACATGAATGCAGAGTGCTGCGAGCTGTACCTCCATGGACAGAGCCACCGGGCCATGAATTTGGCAGCGAGCCGATTGGCTGAGGGCACGAGAGGGGCTGTCCCTGGCTGTGGCACAGCTGCCGGGGGGAGCCGGCGTTGGTATCTGTGGCGTGTCGACGTGCACAATAGATGAATCCTATTCCTCAGGAGAGCCCTGCATATGTCAACTATATCGTCCCATTAAGCCAATCCATTTATCAACCCACTGAATGTCAATTAAATCGCGCAGAGCGGCGCAGGTATATGGTGGCCCGTTGGTGCCAAAGTTTGCAACAGCTGAGCCTCTCTGGCTCGCAGCGCTTTGCGCGCGCGCTCTCCCCCCGCGGGCGTCTCCGCACCCCCCGCGGCTGAAGGGCCCGCAGGGGGGCGGGGTCACCTTCTGGAAAGGGCAAGCGCACTCGGGCACCGGCACCCTCCGGTCGCCCAATCGCCTCGGTCCCCGGCGAAGGCGTGCCAGGCGTCTCCGCTGCGCTGGAATGAAATCAGACTAATTCCATCAGGAAGATGGAGTGGGCTTGTGGTGTGGATTCAGCTGGATGCGCCCGCTCTCACTTCGCCCCCCGCTCCACGGTCACCCAGGCGCACAGCTGAGCCGGGCCCGGCTTTCCCACTGAGAGGGGGGAGGGGCCGCGGAGAGAGAGAGGCTGACACGAGCCCACTCTGCAGCTCTCAGGTTAATGATTAATAATGACTCAGTTTGCTACCCGAAAAAACTGTGAGCGAGACTACGTCCAGATGCCAGAGGGTGACCGTCTCCTTACCTTCGACTGTTTCTCTCGGCTTTGTGTATTAAGAGGCTCAAGGTAATACAAATGTGTCCACAAGGATGATTTCCGAGTATTGATTGGAATAGCTTTCCTCCCTCTTGTGCCTTTAGTATTACTTTGCGTGTGAATCTTTCAAATTAGTTTTTCTTTTTAAATATATTTTTCCCACTATTCCCATTTTTTACCACTAAATTGTAAAACTTGGATAATGCTTTTCGCCCCCCCCTCCAGTTATCATGTATAATTACTTGACCTGCCAAGAGAGACTTGACCTGTTTACACAACTTTGATATTTATTTTCATATATATTATTTTGATCTATTATTTAATTTTACAGGTAGCGACCAAAAAATTGGAAACATGACAGTGTTCCAACAGTGAAAGATTCTGGGGATTCGGTTTGAGGAACATTTTCCCAGCGTGGTTTGGGTGCACTCATACCCTTAGAATGCAAGGGTCAATTGTTATTTAATGGTACTGAGTGGTCATCTTCACCCTATGTTAAAGCATTTATTTCTTACACTTGCAGAGAGGGGTGTCTTTCAAGACGACAATGCCCCCGTCCACAGAGCACAAGTAGTTGCCGAATGATTTGAGGAGCATGACACTGACATTATCCACATGTCATGGCTTTCTCAGTCCCCAAATCACAACCCAATTGAGCGTTTATGGGATATCCTGGTCGGACGGCGTTTTCCACTCCCCTCAGCGAAGCATGAGTTGATTGACTTTCTCGCGAAAGGACGGATGGTGTAGTATTCCGCCAGGAACCAATTTCAGAAACTAGTATGCAATGGTGCATGCAGGCCGTCTTGGCCACACATGGTGGCCTAACACCCTATTAGGTTACTTTAAATGAGTGTTTCCATTTGTTTCTACCTTCTATTCCCGATTTACTTTGATATTGTGTTTTTTATTGTATTAAGTATTGTCTCATTGTCAAGCATTGTGAAGCGCTAGCCATCTGACTACTCTTTATTGATTCGTCCCTTAAAAATAACAAGAAATTCCATTTGGATTGTCGCTCTCTCTCTCCTACCTCCAGCATCAATCAGATTTTAAATAGTCTTCTCCTGTTTCCATGGTTATAGCTGGAATTCCCTATTGTTGCACCGAAATATGCCCGAGGATTCAATTTGCTGAATTTGCAGCCACTTAACGGTGGCCGTATTGATTTTAGGGCCCTATGGTGCCGTGCGTTTGCCCAAAGTGGATCCTGTGGTCCTGATTTAGCCTCCCTGTTTTTGACAGCGGAGCTAACTTTAGCACAACCGCCATGCTACGTTGTCGCGTCGTCCTATTGTGACATGTCCGATCGCGTCATATTGCCCCTCTTCCACGGCGGGTGCGGTTGCCCACGTTCTCTCATACTTTCCCCCGAGTGCGCGTGTTCTCTGGTGACACCGCTCTCTAACACACCGCGACACTAGGGAGGACCTCCAGCTGTGGGGGTCCCACGGAGAGCTGCCCTCCACTGAAATCGGAGTGGGGAGGAGTGTCCCTGCCGACCGGGCTGGAATTATAACCTCCACCTCAAAGGGGGCTCACAGCGAGGAACAGAGCCAGAGACACGTGGGGTAGCACATGCCACGCCACGCCACGCCCCCAGGCACGGCCAGGCTTTGTCTTCAGATGCGGCCCAGGGGCACGAGGCACTCAGCTGCATTCAGGAGTCTCTTGCTCCGCTACGATTCCCGCTACGCTATGCGCCGTGATTGATATGTACCACGATTGATGTGCAGGCGAGGACGGGCGACCGCGGTGCGCCTTTGCATCGCATTAACCCCGTCGTTTTTTTGTTGCCTCGTACCGTGGAAAACGTCAGTGTTTATTTTCTCCTTTCCTGGGTGTAATTGATGTTGATTAGGAGGGTAATCTTCATTAAAATAAACACGCTGATTGCAGCGTTCCCTTTCGATCAAAGGGAGTTCCCCGTGCACGAGAGAGCGAGCAGCCGGCGAGACCTCTGGCATCCGGCGGCCGTGTGCTACGGCGGCGGCTGTGTCGGAGCCCGTTTCCCCCGCATCTTTGTTTGTCTTGAAACTCTGAAGACTTTCCTTTGTTGAAAGCCCTTCTGAAAAGCCTCTGTTGTTCGACGTTGGCTCTCGGAGAGAGGACGCGAAGACCGGGTGGGCATGCGTCGCGTCGAACGCCGGCGCATGCTCTACAGCTGCAGGAATGTGCCTGGCTTGTAAAGCGGGGCTTTTATTCGGAGGCTGCCTTCAATTACGTCCCTTAAACACGAGAGTGATAAAGTGCACAAACTGTGGAGCAGTAGGAGGGGGAGGCGGTTCACATCCTACAGCGTAACCGCATCCTGTGGCACACAGAGGTAAGAGGTTAAACTAATTACCTCAGATATCTCCAGAAAAAAATGATTACCTGATTATGTTCCACCTCCCGCTGCAGTTCCCACTTGAAATGCATAGACATTCCTGGTCATTTTGACTGGCCTACTGGGAGGTACCTTAGCCGACACGGCGCGCGGGGTTAATTTTTTTTTACGACGGTGCTAAAATAACAGGGGGTAGACCAAAAAACGAGCGCATTCTCAGAATTCCCTTTTTAACAATAATGGGCATGAGTTGTAGCGTAAAAATCTCTAGTTGAATTTTAAGTACGGTTTTAAGAGTTAAAGAATTAGGAGAAGCCTTCCTGCGAGCGTCGCTTTCAGGAAAGTCAACGCGGCCTTGGATGTGGAAACATTCCTGCCGCCATGAGTTTACAACAGACCCTTTCACTCTGCACTCTGGGAATGAGATAAGGCCAAATTGCCACTGGAAGGTATGGGGAATTGGAGGTCATTTGAAGACGTGGGCTTGTTTAATTCGGCCTCGCTGCCAGAAAACGAGCGCGCTCCCTTTCGTCGTCGCCGTCTAACGAATCCGAGCGATCCTCTCGCGTGGCGATGAATATCGCGTAAAATGTCATCTCTTTCGGCGGTGTGTGAAAAATGAACGCGCCGTACATGATGGATGGCGGCTGAAAAAAAACCCCGCTTCATCTGAGTAATGCGAAGTCTTCTGTGGTGACGACAAACGCGGGACGCTCCGAATTCGCGGGAAGGTGCTGACCTCCCGGGGCTGGCCGCGGGACTCTGAAAGTGCCGCGTGCGGAATATTGCGACGGGCGAAAGGGGGAGGCCGAGACCCCGGGGAAAACTGTCATCCCCCGAAAAGCCATGAATCAGTGCGATTTTTCAGGGCTCGTAGGAGCTGCCGTTGTTTGTTTTTTCATTAACCATTAATTATGCTCACTGTCACCGCCGTGGCTGCACATCCAGGGCGCAGTCGGAGGGGAGTAAAGGCGGACTGGCGGGCAGCTGGAGCGCACGTCTGGCTCTTCCGCCACAGGAGGGACTGGGTACGGCGCTGTGGTCCTGGGAGCTTCGTCTTTGGGTCTTGCGCCTCCGCCTTGCGCGCTTCTCCTTCTAAGAATGGAGGGTTTGTGCTGTGCCCCGTCCGCTCCTGCTCTCTGTCCCGGACGAGGTCGCCACCAACGTGAGCGTGCGAGCACAAGGAAGCGGTTATCCCTTCTCGCAAGAAATTCAATTTCTGCTCCTTCCTTGACGGACCCCCACATGCAGCACGGCAATGCTGCTCAGTTACATTCAATTTAAGGAGTAATGCGGTGAAACCCTGTTTATTTGAGCTTTGACGTTTCTCTCAACTCCTTTCGAGGATGAGAAAAACGTAGAGTCGGCACAGATTGAAATGACCTGAAATCTAATCTGGTCCTTAAGCACCAGCCTGGCCTTCCTGCACCCGGGACGCAGTACAGTATAAATGAGGAAACGCATACAGATGCAGTATTGTGAAAAACCGCCATTTGCATTGGTGCAGTATAGCTGAGGACAGTCATTGAGACGCAGTATAATTGTGAACACTCCTGTAGATGTTGCATAGTTGAGAAATGAAACAGTTTTGATGCGTTATAATGCAGAAAAGTCATTTAAATGCAGCATAGGTGTGGAATGTAACTCTTTTGATTCAGTGTAGTTGGGGACAGCAGCCTAGCAATTGCTGTAAGTGTGCCTTTGAAGCTCTGATTCCCTCAGGGCAGGTGTTCTACACAAGGCCCTCTGTCGCATGTCAGACATTCATCATCATGGCAATATGGTCCTCTGCTTTATCCACTCGAAAGAAGAAACACACGCACACTCACACACACACACACACACGCGCATATACACACAGCTGACATGACATGACTTCTTGACCCTACCGTTTTGCTTTTCGATCATTTGTGAGCTAGTGCAAGTTTATGAGGGCCCAAATTGTCATTGATTCAGTACGTAGTTCAATTCCAGTTCCTTGGCCTGTTGAAAAAACACATTTGTGAATTAGCAAACGTATGCCAGAGCATTCTCTCATCAAATGTGCATTCTGACTTTAGCAACAATCAGTGAGAGGTTGTTCTCTAAGCTTTCTGAAAATCCCTGACCAAAAAAGGAAAAGTATGTGTTTTGTAATGTCATTCTGAGAGGCACCAGTTTTTGTCAGTCGTGAGGCTATCACAAATATTGAACAGTACGTAACTGTATGTGAATTGAGAGAAGAATGCATGATTTGACAATGTATTCTAGTGTAATTGGACAGAAGGAATACAATTTCAATAAAAATATTTTCAACACTTATTTTTTCAAATGTTTCTAAACTACAGTACCCTTGATAAAGATGAACAAAAGAGATTGTATAAAATAAACTATATAAGAAATGAGGTATATTTTATGTTCAAAAAATGCAGATACCAAACCTATAATACTAATACAATTGGTCAGAAAAACATATTTTGATTTATTAATAATATATATATATTATCTGGATCACAATTATACACACCCATAACTATTCTTTTAAATTGAATCCAACAAAAATAAATCTTCATAAATATACAAATTATTTGAAGTTCATTTGAAGGCTATGGAACTATACAGTGGACTACAATGGTTTCCTCTTTCCCTAGGGTATAAAAAGGAGGGAACACATGGTTGAAATACTGTAGTCAGCCATCATCATGGTGAAAGGAAAATAACTGCCTGAAAGCATCAGACAAAAGGTTATTGACCTCCACAGATCAGGAGATGGCTACAAAAAATCACTAAAAAGTTAAAGATACTGCTTTCCACTGTTGTGTCAATTATTAGGAAGTTTAAGGCCACTGGAACAGTGGCTAACCTGCCAGGTAGAGGACACAAGTCTATCTTGCCCCCACGTGTGGTGAGACGGAAGGTTTGAGAGACAAAAATAAATCCAAGGGGCACAGTTCAAGATCTCCAAAGCAACCTTGCATCTTGGGGTTACAAGTTGTCTAAAGCTACCATTCGATGATGCCTACAGTACAATGGTCTTTATGGCAGAGTTGCAAGAAGGAAGCCTCTTTTGAAGACAATTAACCGAAAAAGCTTGTTCCCTCTGCCAGAAAGCTACACCTTGGCCGCAGATGGTCCTTCCAACAAGACAACGATCCCAAACATACAGTATGTCCAAAGCAACTAAGAAATGGTTGACAGAGCTGGTTGATGTCCAAATGGTTGATGTCCTGACATGGCCATCTCAGTCTCCAGACCTGAATCCAATTGAACATTTGTGGTTTGAACTAAAAAAAGCAGTCCACAAACATCAACCCAAGAATCGGAAGGAACTAGAACAATTCCATCACCTCGTACAACACTACAGAAGGTGACTACTTGCTGTTATAATGGCCAAAGGAGGAATCACCAAGTACTGACAACAGGGGTGTGAATATTTGTGATTCTTGATTTTTTGGGAAAAAATATATAATTTGTGAGCCGTTTGATGGTGGTTCGTGCCAATGCATTATTATTTAAGAATATAATTCTTTCTGAATTTTGTGAGCATAAAATAAAGCTCATTACATATATAATGTATTTTATACAATCTCTTTTGTTCATCTTTATCAAGGGTGTGAATAAAAATGGAGTCTAGTGTATATACAGCTCCATCTATATTTAGCTTTGTTAAAATTAACGAGTTTGCAAACGTGCCAATTGGTGAGTTAATAAGGGGGTCTTACACTCTAATTAAAATGTGTACTGCTGGACGACATTGTAACACAACATATGGACACTGATGTAAAGATATTCAGTAAAGACACTGATTAAAGGCAGCAGCAAAGCACATGATGGCATTAGCATACCTTGTTGGCAGAAGTAGGGATTTATCATAGAGTAATAGAGGGCCCCACATACCGTGCTGGTTTCCTGTGAAATAAGTGACTCTTGGTTCAGCCCATTGAGAAAACCAATTGCTTTCATTCCAAAAGAAAACCTCTGAAATTACAAGACCACCCCTGCACAGTTTGTTTACTACGTGGAAACGCCACACACTACAGGAGATTATTAGGACTCAGAAAGTCCTCGAAGGAACCCAATCCTAAATTATTTACAGCCATTTGTCAACACGAACAAAAACCTGGACAGAAGACTGTTTTGATTGCACCTAATTTGCTGTAGCATATGCTATAAATAAGGGCATGAGTTGCCATTAGAGAAATCTCAAAATTATGATTTAAATGAATGCCAATATACCATTAACTCATAACTCAATAAGTCATTTGCGTGGCTTCGCACTCATATTTCACCTTTCAATAGACAAAAAGCACTGGGACAATGTCATTTTTATGTGCTCCATGGATTCATGAAAAAATATATTTGAATGTGTTTACAACAGTTTGCAACAAATTGTGTTCTTTGGGGAATAATCTATGACCCTCTTTATCAGAAATGATTTAATTATGGCATACATATTCATGTATAATGTTTACATATTCAGTGTTCCAGGGACCCAGTTGTTTAAAATGAAACAGTACAACTGTACCGCAAATCATTTGAATAGTGATTTAGTGCAAATCACTGGGCATCTATTATTTAGTCTAATCAATCTAATTTCCAATTAATTAAATTCCATTCTCTCAGTTAAAACCACATTTCATCTGAGATGGTCATTTCAGCTTAATATATCATTCTTATTTCATTTAGGTATGTCCACTTTTCATTAATGATAATTGCTTTGTCTGTGTGAAAATCACGTAACACTTAATGGATAATCTTCTTGACATTGCTCTAAATCCTGTGTGTGATAAATAGCTGGGCTATATGAAAACTTGAGCGCAGCCAGTGGAACAGGGTTGTTACTGTATTGTGGTGCAGGTTACAGCCAATGGAACGAGGTTGTTATTGTATCAGGGTGAAGGTTACAGTACTGCAGGCACGTGCACAGATAGGGCCCAAGGGGGGCTTGAGCCCCTGCCCTTTTGCCCTCAGAGTCAAAAAGTGCCCTTTTTTTGGCTGGTGTTAATTGTATTTTATTTTTTCTTTATTTGTTATTGATATTCTATCAAATATAAAGAGGGAAATGTATAGTAGTATCCACGAAAAAATACACCTTATCAATTTAAAAAGTACTCCGCTCTCCAACCCCCGCCTTCAAAATGGTTTTGTCTCAATCCATCAATCAACGTCGCATCTTCTGACATTCCGAATACAACTTGTCATGAAAAGCACCGCATCCCCAGCCCCAGTTCGGTTACGGTGAATGATATCACTCAGGTAGGCACTGTTTTAATTATGAGACCATGATTAAACAACACTTACTTACTTTTTATGTTATATATCCGTTAAAAAAAACTATGAAGTAGGTCAGTAGGACTTGTCACCTTCAAGCTGTAATTTAGTCATTACTAGCCTCGGTATGTAACCTAGTCTAATTATAATTAAAACGACGTTATCCCCATCATGCAGGACAACTTGCAAATATGTAATTAATTTCTGAAGCAGGTAGTTACGTTTTGCATAGTTTTGCTAGTTTAGTGTAGTCACCCCCTTTTCTTTATAGCCAGTTTTCTAAAAACTTGATGTTTAAAAGTGTATTATTGTTTGGGCATGTAGCAGTGTGTTTCCCTGTTAAAATAAAAGCTTCAATCAATCAATCAATCCATTTTGATTGGGAAATAAGAAGCAGCATAAACACTGCTAGAAGAGGCAAATACACCTGTCTCCAATGAAAGGCAAAATACTTCTCACCTCCCTGACCCTGGATCAGTTTTTCATCCATATGCATAGATGTAACAAATATATGTGTATGTGTGTGTGTGTGTGTGTGTGTGTGCGTGTGTTTTTGAATATAATATAATACTGTGGGTTCTTTTCCTCTCAGTGTGATGCTCAAAAACATGTTACTAAAATCAAACTGTAGTTCAGTAGTTGTACCATATGTCTCATTTATAAAAATATATGCAGTGTAACAAAATGATACAGAACATGAAAACAGAAGGACGTTTTGAAACCCGTATGTATCAAGCATGTCAGAGTAGGACTGCTTATCTAGAATCTTATCATTACTCATTACAACATCGGGGTGAGAATAGTGCGTGTCAGTGGGGTGCCCCCCAAAGTGTCTGTGCACGGTCCTGCAGTAGTGGTCTTGTTCAGGGTAAGGTGGTCTTACAGTAGTTTGTTGGAGGCAAAGCCCAAACCAAGGAAGGGGTAAAGATTTGGCAACAATATTGAAGTAGACAAAACAATATGCTCTGTACTATCAATTACCCTTTTCCAAAACCCCATCAAAGAGTTTTCCTCAGCTTCGTGACGGGGCAACATATTGTACTCTAAAACCTTAAACCCAATGTCAAACATGGGTTTGCTGCATACATTGTTTTTTTCAAAGCGCATAAAGAATGAGTAGCCTACATTTGCTGTGAGATGAATGGATATATATGGCTGGACATACAGTAAATGAATGAAATGACCTATAGGAATGAGAGGAGCAATGCTCCAATGTGGTTACCTTACTGTAATGTACAATTAAAGAATTATACCCAGGGTTCAATTATAGCAATGGACAATTCGTTTTGAGAGTGTAAAATATGTTTTTTGGTGGAACAATTTTGTGTTTGTCGATGTGGTTTAGTTATAATGACATCATTTATTTAGTCTGTTTATATGATTGCATGAATGACGTAGGCTATTGTAATTTCACTGAAAGTTTTTCCTTTTATGCTAGTTTATGTTTTTTTTTTTTTTATGTGTCTCAATAAAACGGAACATACATTTTGAGTTTTGCAGGTCAATTAACCTTTTGTAAATAGATTTAGTGGTTTTGAGTGCTGTGTTAACAGTTTAGAAAATTACGCTAATGTTTTAAAAAATGTGCGTAAGCAATAGACAAAAATGCAGCCTAAGCATAGTTTTGCTTTATTTTGCTTCACGAGTAAAATAATTATATTTATGCTTCAAACTAGAAAATAAACCGAAACCCTGACTTGTAATTGTACGCTATGTATTCACTGAGAATCCAGAAGTTTTACAATCCCCCTTTCAGAACCTATTGACATGTGCCGGGTTCAAAGCTCCCCCCAACGGAGCTTCAGAAGTTTCATGTGACAAGCCCAGTCAGATGTGTGCTCGTGTAGCCTATAGGCAGCTGCAACAAACGCAACAGGAGACAAGCAGCGCTGCGGACTAGGACCGTTAGCTTTAACTATAGAAGGCTAATGTAAATCAACTCAGAAACGATTTTTAAGTCAATTTTATTTATCCGTATTGTGTTTGTATTTAACCGCGCTTCTCAGTGTTTCGAAGGCTTGCCTTTTCAGGAATATGGAGCGAAACAAGCCGGGGAAAGTTATTTGGCGCTTTGGCGTGCCCAAAGCGGTTTTCATATACTTTTGGTATCTTTGTAGCTTCGCCGAGACTTACAATTTGGATGTAGACCATTCAATTTCTCTCCGTGGCCCCAGTGGATCTTTATTTGGATACTCAGTTTTGCTTCACAAATATCGACAGCAGACGTGGTATGTATAAATTGAAATGAACGAACAATTCAATGTCAATATCCGATATATATTCTATATAATGTGTATATTACAGTTGGCGTGCTGATGTTATCCATGTCCTCTAGCTTATGACTGGCACACCCTGAACAAAGCGTCCGTTTAGTTGTAAAAGGCATTCAAATGCGGGACGAATCAAGTAGCCATCTGCAGGAAAACAAAGTCCTATTTAGTGACAGCTTCTGAAAAGGGCAATTCAGTGGATTCGGATTTCTTTCCGAATCAGCATTTCTTACTGAGCTTTATGAGTCTGTGCTGCAAAGTTGACCAGTGTGTGACATGCCATTTACTCTCCGATTGTAGTGTATTTAGTTTGCATGTATTTGTGTAATTATATGAGCATTTTTGTGTAATAAGTTGTTAATCGTCGTTTTGTTTGTTTTAGGCTGTTAGTGGGAGCACCAGTTGCAAATTCAAGCTTTGACCAGTCCATCAGGAACCCTGGCGCAATTTTTAAGTGCAAAATCTCAGACAAGTCGGACTGTGAGCAGATTCAAATAGGTTAGTGTTATACATCGCCTTTCAAGGCAACAGCATAATCTAATTGCTGAGCTGTTTGCTTTGTTTTGTTCAAATTGGTCTCCTTTCATTCCTTTCATTTCTGTGCCAATGGACTGAAACCCCAGATTACACATTCTTTTGTCTGCAAGGACATCAGAGGTAAAGAATATTAGATCAGTGATTAAATACATTTGTACACATTAGCTGTTTAGTCAGTTTGAAAAGGGGCGAATTAGATCATTGTGCAGGTAATGTTATAACTTAATGGCCCTTAACGCAGAATCTGGCACATGACAGCAGAGCTGTTGTCGCTTCCAACATGCATATCAGGGTTGGGTTTTTTTTGTCCAACTCTTCATGCACATGCTGGTTTGGCAGAACTCTTGAATTGAATTTCCTGAAATTCACTACTCATGGCTAATGACCTGGAACTTAATATAATAAAGTTACAAATAAAAGATAACATAGTCATGGTGTAGATGGGTGTGCAGTTCAAGCATTTACATCATTGAAATAATTGGTTTAACGAGTCTAACAAGTCGATCACCATGTTGTTCTCTTCTCCCTGAGGATGACGTGGTTCTGTAGTTCTGATCGCTATCAGAAACATAGCATGACATTCTTACAGTACTTTTACCTCCTTGCCCCGCTGAACATTTGACTGCACACTTAAGCTCTTCCTGTGTAAATCAGCCTGTGTGTATTGTACTGTTAAAGAAAGCCTTAGGTTCCTAATGGAACTTCCCCTCTTGGATGGAGTTGAATCTCGGGCATTAGTGTGGGAAAAACAGGAACCACGTGGTCAAGGCTGCTCATTGTGCCCTTCCATGCAGGATTGCAGGCTGTATCACATCATTCTAAATGACTTCAGTACATCATTCATAAGTAAGGGCCTGCGTTTTGATGCCGCAGAAGGCCCCGGACCATATGGCCGCAACGGGTCCAGAAGCCCTGTGCAGGGACAGGAGGATCCCTGGGTACTTGGGGGCAGACTGAGGGCGTAACAGCAGGAGGACGGCCCCGCCACGGGGCCCGAGCCAACTATACGGGGCGGTCCGTATCGAGGTGGGCTGGCTTCAGACGGTCCAGGGAAAGGGGTCCGGTTTACCGCCAACGTCAGCCACGATGGTTTTGTCCCCCGTCTCTAGGACGTGGAACGGTTTGTTGTAGGGTGGCTGTAGAGGTCCCCGGTGGGCGTTGTGTCGAATGAAGACATAATCCACCGTGCGGAGGTCGGACGGAATGTGAGACTGGGGCAAACCGTTCTGTGACGTGGGCACCGGTGCGAAAACCCTAGCATTGTCCAGGAGAAAGGACCACTGACGGGACGCGGACCAGGGGTTCGTGGTGTTGGGGATGAACTCCCCACGGACCCGTAGCGGCTGCCCGTAGACGAGCTCGACAGACGAAGACTGGAGGTCCTTCTGGAGGTCCTCCTCCAGTTCTAAGCCCCAGCATGACCCACGGGCAGAGCTGCGTTTACCTGATAGGCTACATGGGCTGCAGTCCCGGGCCTCCGCCACTAGGGGGGCCTCAGTGGTGAGGGGAATTAATTTATTTATTTATTTTTCGCATTTTTACCCTTTGAGGAGTACGTTTTTTGAGAGTTCTAGTTCCGATTCATAGTGTTCTATTCTGGAATAGTCCATTTTGCATTGATAACCCTTTATGATGTCATAAATTAGAATGAACATTTGTGACCATACTCCTCAAAGGGTTAATGATACATATATACATACCCGTAGCATTGCGTATGTCTCCGATATACGGCCGTTAATCTTACCAACGTACAAAATATGTTGGCGTGAGAATTCTTGTGTCATCATCAAAATTCTGTCTAAAACAAGAACAAAAAAACTACAAAAATAAGCAAGAAACTAAGAAGTTCTTAGTAAAATACCGAAGCTTACCTCTTTCTTAAAAACATTGACGGATGATTACTTAACAGCAACTAATGCAGGCTCCGACATCAAAGACGAGCCCTGCCCTGACACATGCCCTGACGCTGACGATGATGCAGATGCTAACCCAAGTCCCGCCACACCAACCCAGTCAACCCCGCCGCCTTCTCCAGAAACTATACCACCATCACCAGGCAGAGATGACACAGCCACAACAGCAACTCTGTTAGCATCGAGTCCACCTTCTCTGGAACCCGGCTCCGGAGACACTGATAACATCAGCACTGTCGACGAAACTACTCCGCTAGCAGGTGCAGGTGCCACGGTCGGGAGGAAAGATGCAACAGGGGGAGCCACATCCACTGATGTAGCTTGTTGGGGACCCGTTACCGATGACTTGCGTAGCTATTGGGTGAGCAAAGGAATAAAAGCATAAAGACTTAATGGGGACAGTGTTGCCCGTGACTGGTTAGTTTATTCTCCAACAACTGGGAATGTATATTGCTTTTTTGTCTGCTTTTTGGCGGGACACCATCTGCCTTTTCCCAATCCGGGTTTTTGGATTGGAAACATGCTTCTTGTCGGACTGAAGAGCATGAGTCAGGCCAGCCTCATCGAAATGCAATGCTCACTTGGTTCGCTTGCACACAGGTGCACGGAATTGACAACGGACTGAAGGAGCGCTGCGAAGAGGAGGGGAAGTATTGGCGCGAGGTCCTCAAACGAGTTGTCTCCGTTATACAGTTCTTGTCAGAATGAGGTCTCGCATTCCGAGAAGGCAATGAAGTTCTCGGTTCCCCTAACTATTTGGGAATACTTGAGCTACTCAGTAAGTTTGACCCCTTTCTTGCTGAACGTTTAAAGAAATATAGAAACAAGGGGAGTGGGAATTCATCACTATATGCAGGGGTGCACGTAAGTGGTACGCTAGTACGCATTCGCGTCCTCAAACGTTAATTGCGTACCAAGCAAGGCGACAAACCTTTGAAACATACGCGACTTTGAGTTTGATCAGTCCATCACTGGTAAGTTAATTAACTAGCTAACTAAGTTAATTGACTTACCAGTGATGGACTAATCAAACTTAAAGTCGCATATGTTTCAAAAGTTTGTCGTTATGTTAAAAACGTTAATTGCGTATCAAGCGAGATGATAAACCTTTGAAACATACGCGACTAAGTTTGGTCAGTCCAGCACTGGTAAGTTGTTTCAAAAGTTTGTCGTCTTGCTTGGTACGCAATTAACGTTTGAGGACGCGATTAACGTTTGGGGACGGTGAATCTCTTTTTCAGTCCGTTACAGACATGCTAAATGACATGAATATTGATATAAGTAATTGTAGGGGACAATGTTATGACAATGCATCTAACATGTCAGGTGTGTACAAAAGACTGAGGGCCCGTATTCAAGAAGTAAATCCTTTGGCTGACTGGATACCTTGTGCCACCCACTCACCCAATTGAGTCAGAGTGAACAGTGTAGATTGCTGCTCTGAAACAACCACACTTTTCAGATTTGTGCAGTCGCTCTTCCATTTTGTCTCGCGATCACCGCGCCAATGGAAGGTTATGAGGGATGGACTTGAGCCCAATGTTAACAAACGCACAGAGACTTTAAAAGGACTGTTGGACGCGAAATGGGCCGCTCACGCCCAGGCCACTAAAGCTCTCTGTGTAAACTATACAAATATCTTGAATTTGCTTTGAATTATTACTCAATTCAGTATTTGAATAAACATATCAGCTGATGATTCTCAGAATGCTGTCACGCGTGATGAGGCGCGATCTCTGGCCAACAAAATGAGCCGACTGGAGACAGCTTTATTGTGTATATTGTGGAACAAAGTATTACAAAGAATTCAGACAACGAGTACAATCCTCCAGAAGGTAGATGTGGATCTTGTTGCGGCTGTGGATATGCTGCGATCACTGTCAGATTTCGTGATGGGTTTATGTGACCAGTTTGGAGACCTGGAGACGCAGGAAATGGGAGGAACACAGGAATACAGGTCTGTGGTAACTCGGCGGGTGAAGAGAAAACGGAGAGCAGATGATTCCAGTGCACCTGACCACATTCTAACTGGAGCTGAGAAGTTTTATGTCAAGATATTTTTTGTCATAATTGACAAGTGCTGTGCAAGCAAGACATAAGCTTGTTCAGTTTATTCAATTCTGTGACACAACAACTGATGATCTGTCGCCAAGAAACCTGATGGTCTTACTGAGAGAGAAACAACTCCAAAGTGCTTTTCCATACGTGGACATTGGACAATTTATCTCACTCTCCCTATTTCAAATGCCACAGGAGAAAGCTCATTTTCCAAGTTGGGCATTATTAAGAACAGACTGAGGGCCTCCATTGAGGAAAATAGACTGAACGGGTTGACCATTCTGTCCATTGACCATGCTCTGCTGCGCCAGCTGGATTTTAAGGATTTAATTAAGGATTTTGCAACAAAGAAAAGCAGGAAAAATGTCATCACTGGTGAGTCAGATTAAAAAAATATATTTAAGTATAAACGTTTAAGTCTTGAATATTATCATGTAGCTTATAAACAAAAATGACTAAGGTATTCTATTCTGCGACACCGATATGTATTTCTCATACAAATAGAATTAGAATGTTGTTTTTCTTTTGTGGGCTGTTAATGTGATAAAACTGCTAGAATTGTGATTATCCTGCCATGGTGTGTTTGCAATATGACTATAATTGGCGTTCTTTTGTATGTAAGCACACAAGCCCCTAGGCGTGTGCTTTTACCACGCTCGGTTCGGCCCCAAAGCTAGGAGGTGCTGCCCCCCCCCTGCAACTTTTAACGGGTCGGGAAACGAGAAGGCCTGCGCTCGTTAGCTGCCATGGGCGTCGGTCGTTCAGGCAGTTTATTATTTATTACGGACACTGACTCCGGACATCGTGTCTTCTGCGACATTCAAGCAGGGGGCCACGGGCCCACCCTCAAAGCCGCCAACGGTAGTTACATCTAAACTTTCGGGACGTGAAACGCGGCGCTGGCTTCCTCTGCACCGACGGCCTTTTGGTTGACGTCATGAACAGGCGTCTCATCAACGCTGAGACTTTCAGTCCCTCCACATCGAGCCGGAGCCAGGTGGCGGTTGGCGCCCATGTGACGATTACAGGTGCCTCAACGACGTTACGACCCATGACCACTACCCGATCGCGTACATACAAGACTTGGCCGGTAAAGTGATTTTTTCTAAAGTGGACCTCATTTGTGGTTACCACCAAGTCCCTGTCCAGCCTCAGGATGTCCCGAAAACGCCCCGTTCGGACTGTTCGAATTCCTACGTATACCTTTTGGTCTTAAGAACGCTGCCCAGGCTTTCCAACGCCTTATGGTCACTGTGTTACGGGACCTGCCATGCCTATTCGTTTACCTGGATGACATTCTCGTTGCCAGCTCCTCCTGGTCAGAGCACGTATCTCACCTCCGGACTCTCTTCGAGCGCCTCAGCCAGCACGGCCTGATTGTCAATCCAGCCAAGTGCCAGTTCGGGCTGTCCACGATTGACTTCCTCGGGCACCGAATCACGTCGGGGTCACCATTGTAAGAGTCGCAGGAAACAAAGACGCTACGAGACGTTTAGTATGCTGCCAAATAAAGATGAACTGTTTATTCTCTCTTCTCCCAAAACACTAACATCACCAACGCGCAGGAATGCGACGTCCTTACCCCACGTCACAGAAAACGACTTTCTTAAAGGGTCCTTGTGAATTATGTGCCTGTCCGTACGTGTCATCCCTCACATCTTTGCTTTGCAGCCTGTAAGTCAGTTGTAACATGCTGTGTGTCTCTTGCTGAACTGATCTACAGCTTTAGTTGAACACACAAGTTAATTGGCTGTGTTTAAGTGTTGAGTAGAGAAAGAGACTGGTTGAAATATTAAAATGATCATGTTGGGTGAATGGATAAGACTAGATAATTCTGACTATGGATGTCAAATGGATGTCAATCAATACACAGGTATTGATAACTGGTGAAACAAACTAACTCTGGTAAAACCTTGACATTCAAGCAGCACAGCCCCTTTAGATTCAGTTCAGTTTGAGGAGCGTAACAATCTAGAATGAATTTTGGTTTCAAGAAGAAATTCTTCCCAATTTGGTCAAAAAGGCTAAAGCATATTTGTCGCAAATTCATTGGACATGTCTTTCTTTATGAGGGCAAATTTCAACAACACAAAGTCAATCCAAGACAGAAGTAATCAACCTTTTATTACTAATGTTTGTCTTTATATTGGGGCATCACGCAGATAATAATGTTGAAGATTTATTGACAAATGTATAATACATTCTATTTCACATTTCATGTAAAATAATTAAAAAATATATACATTTTGTAAACATTTAATAGTTATTTTAAAATAAGAGGTACTACTTTATTGTGCTTTGTCACAATGTCAATGGGAATTTATGATTTAGTATTCCATTCATCTTAATGAGTCGTAAAAAGCCCCAAAACACCATCATTAATCATCGGTTTTCTCTTACTGATCAATATGAATGTATTATTGACACATTGTATAGAGTGATGAGAAAAATTCATAAAACTGTCAATGGCCATGGGCATCACGCCGTAAACATGCAATTCTGAATAATTAGTAACATTTAAACAACAAACTAAGATGATTCAGGCCTGCTTAGGCAATGGGCCAAATGTTTTTCATGTTTCTCCCCAATTTGGAGTTCTCGGTTACAACTGTAGGCTCCGCCCATTGCTATAATACACACTATCGATCCTCCGAGACTCTGGCAGTTGGCTGCTTGTCCCTCTGCAATCAACCAGCGGAGCTGCCACAGTCAGTGTGTCCTAGAGGACTGCGCATCTGGCGCAGACATCCGACTGACCAGAGTCTCTGACTGACCTATCTGGGCGGTGCTATGACCAATCATGCGCCGCCCCTCGCAGCCAGAGTCGGCGCTGGCGCAGTCCGGGTCAAGCCAGGCCTTAGGGCGCATCACGAACAAGCGCCTGAATGGGGGGCAGAACTCAGGAGGCCCCCGCAATGGGATCACTGTTAATGATTGCTAAGCAGGTGGCTTCTTTAGCCGGTATCGGCATCTCGGCCCTGAAGCACTCATGCTTTTAAAACCCGGGTGCTAAAAGACACAGACCCTATTTATAAGACACAGGCCTGGATTCAATGAACATTTGTCCTTAACTTTGGCTTACAAACAAGCGCTCATTTTTCATTCATTCATTCAAGAACAAGAACCGCCAAACTGTGCTCGTGAAGAAGGGAGAGAAAAAAAGAGCGCTTGCGTTTGACTCGCGTGTCAAAGTTAATGACAGGTTGAGGTTGATTGAATCCAGGACAGCATTTAAATCATGGCAGTTAGTTTTAGGTTCACGTGAATGAGAGACCATAGCGATCGGATTTTCGGGTTGGTAGATTGCGATTGTTTTAAACACTGGCCCTGCAGAGGACGGCGTCTGTGTCTGACGCACAGGAGGGCTCCATGGGTGATCGGTGTGCGCTCTGTTGACATTGCAGGCATTAGGAGCAATGTGAGCTGTGGGAAAACATGCTTTGCTGAGATGGACAATCAGTGGCTTGGCGTTAGCCTGTCCAGACAGCACAGCGATGGACTAATATTGGTACGTAATCCAATCTGAGGCGTTTCATATACATTCTATAGTATTTCATCTGCATTTCACAGTATATTTGGTGTCTCTATTTCAGGATTTCCCTTGATTTACTGCGCTGAGACTGTCATTTGTGTTATCTTACTTCCTACAACAGGCTTGTGGGCATCGTTGGAAAAATATTTTCTACTCAAGAAATGACAATCAAAACAAGTTGCCTCATGGCGTGTGCTATAAATTGGAGGCTGATTTGATCCAGTCAAGCCCATTGGTTCCATGTTACAGAGGTATGGTTTTATTTGAGAATTTACATGTTGCTTTCATTCATACAGGATGTGATTACAAAATGCTAATTTAACTGTGTTTCCTGTAGGACTGTATAGGCACTGTTTTTATTTACTGTTTTAATGTGCATTGACACAACCAAATTTGGTTGTTATTCCAGTGGTAGCTACTTATATAGTAAAATACCAATAGGAATTCGTATTTCACTGGTGGAACAGATCAGTGCTCCTCAAGAAGAAGTGTTGTGAACAAGTTTAATATTTTTAAACTATTAGCTTGACGGATACAATCCAGAAGGATGCCAGACAGCTTTAATTTGATTTCAAGCCAAATACGCCTTTTAAAGGACATGTATTCATACAAAATACTATATCACTAAGCAGAGCCAACCAGCTGTCTACAGCAGCGCTTTTAGATAAACACTGAATAATCAGTGAATGATCGGTCAAACTACATTTACATTGACATTTTAAGCATTTAGCAGACGCTCTTATCCAGAGCGACTTACAAGATGTGCATTAATACATGATAAGAACAATCGTTGTTCGCGCAAGAGATCAGTGCAGTAATGCAGCGATAGATATCATTGTTGGCAGCTGCATACCGCACCTGTAACACAGGGAAGGAAAAGGTTAGTATTTTAAAAAAGATAAAAAATGTGAGGAGTAAACAAGTATACATATACAAAACATATTAACTACCCACATCCGTTTGCATCTAATGGATACTCAGACTTTACTCAAAATGAAATCAATAGTTTTAATATTGTAATGTTACTCAACCAGGTGACGATTAACACAACCTCAAATGTAAATAGTCATGTTTTTCGCTTAGCCGTCAAGACACAAAAAAGGAAATGGAATGTACAGTTTGCTGTCTAGTTCAGCTTGTGGGTACTATCATTGCTGGTAGTACACCTGGTGGCTAACGTGCTTTGTGCAATTACATTGAAATTCAATTAATTTCGCTCTCTGAACTACGATCACCAATCAGCAAAGGGGACTATTATGCAAAACATACACAGTATCAACAGGGTAATCTTAATGCGATTATGCAGCAGTGTAGTAAAATGGTTAGGGAACTGGCCATGTAGCTGCCACTGTAGCCTCGCGCAAGGTACTAAACCTTAATTGCTTCGGTAAATATCCACCTATAAAAAAGGATTGTATGTAAATACATATAAACTGTCTAAGTCAGTCTGAAGAAGAGCGTCTGCGAAATGACTAAAATGTCATGTAATTATGTCATCAATAAGTGGCCGTGTCTTCTGTATTGTATCTTTGATGTTATTCAAGGCAGAAAAAAATACACTTTGAATGGCCCAGTAGTCATTTATCCAATGCCAATGATCATTAACAATAAACCCTCTGTTACAGCGTACGCTGCTTTCATTGCTACCTGATAGTGAACGAATTGGATTTATATTTATATCACTATCCCTTTCATGGGGAAGGTGACCCTGAATTCATTTTAATTGGATTTGTTTGCCTTTCATTTCCTTCCTTTTTTTTGTTGCTCAGATCATCAACGGAAATTTGGTGAAGCCTATGGGTCCTGCCAAGCTGGGATGTCCAACTATCTCACAGAGGTAGCTTTTAAACGATTCCTTCGTTGAGTTCTTACTGGCTAGATGAATAAAAAGTGTCTGCATTTATGGTGTTCCCGTTTTTGTTGAACAGGGCCTGATTGTAATGGGAGCCCCAGGAACGTCTTACTGGACTGGATCAGTGTTGGTGTATAACACAACCAGCAATGTGCTGTTAGCCTATGTGGATGATGGCAGCACAGTTGTCTATGGAAGCTATCTCGGTAAGATTTCATCGTTGCTGCTGGCGCATTATACAAATATTATGACACATTCAGGAAATAAACGTAGTGCGAGTGAGAGTGAGAAACCCTTTTGTTCACCAGAACCATGTTAGGGCGATGTATGCACGCGCAAACACACAGACACGCACACGCATCCTTACAAATTGAATCCCAGTCTAATTGGCTTGTTCAAACACTGTTTAGTGGTACACGTGTAAAAGAAGGACACAAGCTGCCCTTTGTGTGTGTTATCATTGCGATTGTGAGTCCGCGGTCCTTGGCGTGGTTTCGGTGGCTCGCTGTGCAACTCCTACGCACTCGCTAACGCCTTCGCTGTGCGCTCCGAGAGGAAACTTAATGTGTAACGAGGCTCTATCTGACTGTTTAAACAGGAAGCTGATTGTCATGCGAATGCCATTGCTCAAGGCCTTTCTTTTTTGTAGTCCAAGCTGCTAGCAATATGTTCTCTAACCATAAAGAACACAATGTTTCTGTGAACAACATGGAATGGACTGGAATGACACAGTGCCATTCTGCTTCAAACTTGTTTGTCCTGCAGACATGTCTGCATGTCTGAAACAATGATTTTAATCATCAGTGTGCCGGTTCTGGTTTTGTGGCCTTTTCAATAATGACTATAATTGGCTAAATAACCGTGCCCTTTCTGTGATGAGACATGTGACGAGCATATGTTTGCTGCAATATAACCTGGAGAATAATACTGTCAGTGTTGTGCTTTCCTCCGGCAGGGTACTCTGTCAGCGCAGGCCACTTCAGTCACCCCGACAACACAGAGGTCGTTGGAGGAGCGCCTCAACATGACCAGACTGGTAAAGTAAGAGTTCATTCAGTTTTCTACTCTTTCTACCTTAAGAGAAGAGAAACACTGGCCTGGGTTCAATCAAGGTTTGTCCCCAACTTTGACTCGCAAAGACATGCCGGCGTCCTTCGTAAACTCAGTTTGGTGTGTTCAGTTTTGGTGATCGTCGAACTCAGCAACAACAACAAACAAAACAAAAAAACAATCGCAATTAGCAGCGAGTTAGACGTTCAAGTCAGAGACAAACGTTGATGGTGTCTAGGACGCTGTTCCGAGCGTTGTGCCTAACGTTTGCCGCTTTGTGTTCTCAGTTGTCTGGTGTGGAGTGATAAGGGGAAGGGGGAGAAACAGGGTCTTTAGCGGCAGTTTTGGGGGCCGAGCGAGATGAGTAATCAGTCAGATGCCAGGCGTGACCCAGGAACAATGTGTTACTGAAAGGGATGCCTCTGGGCTTCACCAGGGGTTCATACGTTATTATTGCAAGGTCTTGTGATACCACTTAGCTTGGTCAGATGAGGTTTACCTTCACAAAGCTGATATTCATAAGCATTCACAGCCATATACGTAGATCATATGTCATAGATCATATGTCAATGCATTCTGGTATGGTGAAGGTATGAGTTCAGTGGATTCCATTATATCTATATCTATTATAATCAATATTAATCGTGAGATTGAGTCTTTTCCCCACGCCTGTTATAACTCCGTCTTCTCCAATCTGTGCAGACACAGAAACTGGGAAGATTCCTCCGGTAGTCATTAACAGTCATGCATCATTTTAAACTGGAATGATTTGGAAATGATTTACAGTAGTTGCTGGGAATGCAACCAGCACTTGGCGTTAACATTGGCATTTCCCTAAAGGTACGTGGGGGTGTTGTAAGCGCCAAATGTTGCAATGGTCTTCATAGCGCCATTCCTCTCACAGCTCGAGTCCACGATTGCTGTTTTGGCAACATGTCCACCCGTCTGTTTCTCAGTCCCACCCTATTAAAATTGTTAATTGAAAGATTAGTTGCAAGCAGTCACAGCAATCTGGTATTCTGCAATGCATTACTTTCTTGTCGTTGTGCAGCACATTTGTACTTGTGCAAATAGAGTCAAGAATTCCGTTGGAAGGTTTAGATATTTTTAACTTTTCATGAAGGGGGAAAGCAGACTTAGGCCTGGATTCAATAAACATTTGTCAGATGCAGTCGTTAGTGTTTTCCTTTGAAGTTTGAAGAGGCAATTTTGTTGAATGCTGAACACAGCAAACTTGCTTGTCAATAAAAAAAATGAACAATTGCTTTTAAGTCCAAGGGTCGATTTAATCCAGGCCATAGTGATTAAAGTAGGTTCCCATCCATTGATGCACATACGTTTAGTTAAATAATCACAGAATGGGAATTCTGATTCCCAAACTGCACAACTGTGGTGGGTTTTTCCACTTCAAAGGAGAGCACAATATCTCGGAAACATCTCCATCGATTGCCTTTTCTTCGAGCACCGATACTAATCAGGTAAAGTAATGTTATGGGAATATTCTCTCTCAATAATGTATATAAAGTGTGGCATCCCAAGGGGCAGTATGAGGAAATGGCTGCCTGCCTCTTTAACTCTTGGGAGCCACTGGAAGAAAAAGGACTACAGTTCCCAGCGGCCTGCAGTGAGTGAGTGAGCGAGTGAGTGAGCGAACGAGCGAGTGAGTGAGCGAGTGAGCGAGCGAGTGAGTGAGTGAATTGTTTTTGATTTGGATTGTTTTGAGGACCCCGTTTTGTGTATAGACTTGGATTGTTTGAGGAACTGTATTGGATTTTGACCTTGGATTACGGACTAAAACAAAGATAAGGATTGTGGACTGTGTGTTTGTTTTTCGATTACCCCTTTTATGTGTTTTTGTCAAGATTCAGTTAATAAAACCATAATTTTGGTTTGAATACTGCCTCCTCTGGACCATTCAACTGCCTACGCCCTCTGAAAACGTCCTTGAGTGTCACCCCACCAAGTGGCACTACAATATATAATAAAAAATTATAGATTTAACAATAAATATAGCCCCCAATTACACGTGTTTTGCCCCCTCTGTTGAGCCAGATATAGCCATCTGGACGAGCTTCGGTTACTCCCGCATTAGACTTATCGTCACAGTGGCTTATGTGTCACATGGGTCATATGGACCAATCAGAGTCTCATGCTTTTAGAGTTCCTTGAAACCAGAGTATTAATGGCCGCCGTCTTGACTTTGTGGTTGATCAGGAAGAACCACATGCACTGTATGTATTGCAGTTTTGCCGGGAATCTCTATGGAGCTCCAAATTGTGACCAGTGCACTCTCTGTTCCAGGCATACATATTCCAGGTGCAGTCCACCACTCTGAAAATCATCTTTGAGGCCAAGGGCAATAAGGTCAGTGTCATAACAGTAATGGTAAAAACCTTAACATGTACTGCTTCTGAAACGGTGCTCTTACAAGTGCTTCACAGTAATCGATACAACAAAGAAATGCAATAAAGAAAAACATTTATTTCGATATTAAATATTCTCCCCCCCCCCGTGTACAGCTGGGCTCATATTTCGGAGCGTCGGTCTGCGCCGTGGACCTGAACGCAGACGGGCTCTCTGATCTGCTGGTCGGAGCTCCCATGTACAGTACAGTCCGGGAAGAAGGACGCGTGCACGTCTACATCAACCAGGGAGCTGTGAGTCAGGGCACATTCACCCCGCTGCACAAATCTCACACACTGTGGACCGTGTTTTTCAGATACACGGTGGACGGATTCCTATGGAACCGAAGCCATTTGACTGCTCTGTGTAGTTTCAATATACGCTTACAATGCAAATTAGGTAGTGTCTCTCTACTTCAGATGTGAATTACAAACGGATCTGATGTCAGTGTATGAACTAGGTTTAGTTGCGTTTGATGTTTTGTTGCGACAAGTATGAAGGGTTACGCCTTTGTGAGGTGGTGAGGGTAATAAATTATGTTACACTTTAAAGCATTGCTTGATGTATTGCTTGCATGACAGCAAGTAGAATCCTATATTCTCCATTAAGTGATAGCCTCTGTACTTTTTCTCTAAGTATCAAAGAGCAATGCTTTTTTTTGTTCCGTTTATTGAATATTCAGTTGCAGTTTATTCCGTTTGCTGAAAGTCAAATGTAGCATTCACCCCATGTGACTAATTATGAATACGATGAGATGAGGGCAGAGTACATCATTATTTTCTACTGCTTAGCCATTCATAGAGTTCATTTAGTTTTGAAATGATGTATTTTGACCTTTTGACCGGATAGTGCATATGAAAATTCCTTCTGCAATTTCATTGGCTCACTGTGGCTATATTGTGTCACGCTAGAACTTTTCATGTGTCATTTCAATAGAAGTGTGAAACCTCATGCAAATCAGGCTTGCGATTCATGAGAACCTATCGTTTAAGTGTTTCACCCAACACTTTGTGCGTTTTAGCATTGACACTCTTTTACGGCCTATGTTAATCCAATGTCTTTTATTATCACAATATCATATGCAGACAATGCATAGAGTTTAGTATGTAAGTCTGTCATTTTATTTATTTATTTATCCTTTATTTAACCAGGGAGTCGACATTGAGATTTGCATCTCTTTTTCAAGTCATTGATTTATTTGATTTAATTCAGATTGCACTGTAAATTGTACAGCTTTGAAACAAATGCTATCCAGCCTAAATAGATACACCAGATACAGCAAATGACCAATCAGTTTCAGCACAAATGTGTTTGAATCGCATTGCAATTCACAGAACAACGCAAAAAACGATAAATCCATTTCTGTCATTTTCAGTAAATCAAGATTTTTTATTGTGCTTTCTTGATATAACTTATCAATTCCAGAAAGGGTGACCCTAAATTGTTGTAAGCAAAGTAATTTCAAAAAATCTACATTTAAATCTCTATTTTTCAGTTTGTTTTGCTCCAAAAGCAGATAGATCCACTATCTGATTTTTAGCTAAATTGAAATTGGTTCACCCAGAGTGAGACTCAGCCATTCCACTCCGGTTGTGCCAACCACTGCGAATTTCCCAAATGTGGGAATCTTGACTGCATAATTTCTGGTCATGGGGGACTGCTTTCACTCTCTGCTCTGATATTATGGTGAAAAGACCAATCTTGTCCTCTTTCGCTTCGTAGGTACCTGTTCTGAATTGTACTGCACGGTTGTGTAGTTTTAGTACTAATTTCGTTTTAGTAGGAATTTAGTACGTTGTGTCTTTTAAAGGATAAAATACAGCAGTGGTTTCTGCAACAAAATGTTGAATAACTGCATAAAGCATGAGATATATGTAGTCTTGCAACGAAACGATTTGGAAATTGCAAAGATGGCACTGTGATCTCAATCACGGCTTGTTTGGTTTAGTTTTGGCAGGAATGGCGTTTATCGGTTTTCGGATATGAACTCTTCATACTTCCTCTGGTATGTGCAGAACAGGAAACTCCCATGACATGAGTAGCTTTCATCATTTCTATGACCAAATACCTGCCCTACCTGCATAACAAGCGATTAGACAATGAATCATAATTATTTCTAACAATCATCTGTCTTTCTGTCTGCCTATCCTTTTCCAGGCTAATATGAAGGAAGAAGAGTTCGAATTAGTTGGCAGTGACTCGTACGCCGCAAGGTTTGGAGAAACCATAACAAATCTGGGAGACATTGACGATGACGGTTTTCCAGGTTAGTGAGCCCCTTCGCTGTCCTGAATAAGACATTTTCCTTCCTGGTTTGTTTACATGTAGCAGTCCCTCGCCCACTCCTCCGGTGTATATAGCACACAGCACATAGTGGGCCTATCAGTGCCAGAAAGGTTCCAGCGCAGCTAGGGGTTAAAGCGATGGGTTATTCACAGCTGCGTCGTAAGACACTGCTCTGGCTCTGTTGTTCTGTTTGGCTGAACAGGCCAAGGCAGGCAGGATGCAGACACTGACAGATAGCACTTACGTAGAGCCCAGGGGCTATCGAAGACACAGGACTTAACAGCCACCCTGTACTGCGTGGAACACCACTGAACATGTCCACATGCCTAATGACAGGGGCACTGCGTCTTCACCGTAGACACGGGGCAGACCCCTCTGCGACATCACGCACTCTGTGTCAGGTTTTCACTGAGGGGGGAGGGACACACACACACACACACACGTGTCGCGGTGGTGCCGGCGCTGGTGAGAGTGGCTGTTATTCGATGATGTGCCAGTAACCCCAGCTGTAAACGCGTTGCAGATGTGGCCGTCGGCGCGCCGCAGGAGGAAGATCTGCGCGGGGCTATTTATATCTACAATGGGAGGAAGAGGGGGATCGCGCAGACCTTCTCTCAAGTACGTGCCCAGCTGGTGTTTGTGCTGAGTGCGCAGGGCCGGGTTCGAGGCCGCGGGTGTCTCCGTGAGGAGGGGGTCTGGGGTCTGACACCCTCCACACGACACTCCCCTAAGTACGTTGACAATTGTCCTATTGTTACCCCCTCCCCCCCGCGCACTGGAGACACCAGGCAGACGGTCGGAAAGAAAGTGCCCAGATGAATTGCTGCAATTTCCTCAAGCTGCTGGTCAGCCGTTGTCCTTGCTTATGTAGAGTTATTTAGTCCACTCAGTTTCGCCCGTAATGAGCGTTCAATTACGATATTAAATCTTGGGAAAGAAAGAAAGAAAGGCTTTATTAGTACATATAAATAGATACGTCCAAGTAATTATATCACTTGGATAACCGCTTCCAGAAAACTTGTTTTTGTGTTGTGCTCTGTCCCAAAATTCAGAAGTAAGAAAAGTGCTCACTTTCATTTTTTTCCTCACATGAATCTAAATCTTTCTTTTCCTATTAGCGTATCACCGGGTCTGTCTTGGGTAACGCCTTTAAGATGTTTGGCCAGTCCGTGTCCGGAGGCATCGACATCGATGGAAATGGTTACACAGGTAACACGCTGTATTTTCATTCACGTACCGTGGAGAAGCTGTCTGCCCGTCTGCAGCTTTTGCCACAAATATTTCACAACAGCTCCGATGGTCTGAGAGGAAATGCAGGGTCACTTGTCCTGTGATTGGTGTGATGTCGAGGAACTACTGCTTGTCATCCTCCACGAGTCATGTGTATACAGGGTTTCCTGTCAGCTAAGACATAACTGTTCCTTTTCATATAGATTCTTTGTTCTGTCACATTAAATTTAGAATAACCTTCATGGTTTCATGTATCACAAATTGTATATGTGTCACAGAAAAAGTGCGATTAGCCCGTTAGCAAGCTGACTTTACATAAACAAAATGTCAACTATCGATTTACATTTGAGATTTATGGGATTTCATTAGTGAGCTAGCTAGCTGTCTACCTCTAAATCTGAAGTGCTGTAAAACTAGCTGGCTTGTCGGAGTGCTTTGATGACAGCTAGCTAATTAGTTTAGAGCCCTCTGCCGATCGCTATGTTAACTACTAAGCTATAGCCTAGCCATCTACTAAACCGGTTTTGATTACGCTACATTGCTTTCATTTGGCAGACTCTCTAATCCATTGCTACTCTAAAGCATAAATGTAATATTATGGGGTGGCACAGTGTATGAGCATGGCAAGCATCCTTTTCAGAACTTCTATGTAGCCGCCATTACAGTTAATGGTGCACATAGGCAATTAGCAGGGTCCAGGAATGACTTCCTAAATACAATAACACACAATTATAACATCATCATTGTATATTATAACATTATAATATTTTATATTGTAACATATTTCATGAATATCCTCATCTGAATACTTTAGGTGGGGAGAGAGACACAACTCAGTGACTGCTCTTGGCAAAGTGGTGAACAAGGGGTGGGGCGTGGGGGTGGAGTGGAGTGTGAAAAATGTGGCATAAAGCCCTATTGCAGCTGAAAGGGAACGGGCACGGAGTGGCTCACAAATCGAAAGCGACGTTTCCCAGGTAATAACATTCATCAACCTGCCTCTGTTCACAGATGTAGCAGTGGGGGCCTTCCTGACTGATTCAGCTGTTGTACTGAGGTAAGACCAGCTCCTTACCTCCGTATCCAAAAGCACAGAGAATTCCAACTTCTTTACGAGTTTTCAAATAAACTTGTCAGTGCTTTTGGAGGAAGCTCCATTCAAGGAAAAGCGAGATATATGAAGCCAGAATCACAGGCAACTTTAAATATGCGTTTTCTCCAGTTTCGATTGGTTTGCGATTGTAGACAGTGTAGCTCATTGGCTTCCCTAGTAGCTCTCATAGACAGGGTAGCTCAGTGATTTCTCCTAGCAGCTATTTTTGTAACAAAGTTGTACTGGCTATTTATGTGATATCCTGTTTTCTTGTAAGTCGCTCCAGATAAGAGCATCTGCTAAATGACGTAGTTGTAATTGTGATTGTGCGATGGTACGCGCTAGCTAGTTTTCCGCCTGGAGAGCGGTGTCATGGATACTGTTACGTGATGGAGGCGGCCTTGCTCTACCTTGACAGGACGCGGGCGGTGGTGATCGTGGAGGCCTTCATGCTGCTGCCTCCGAGCGTCAACCGCAGCCAGCTGCTGTGCTCCGAGCTCGGCCAGCCGGCCGTGTGCATCAACGCCAGCGTGTGCTTCAGGATCAAGGGGAAGCGCATTTCTGGACACATAGGTGAGGGCCAGCACCTTCGCCACGCACGTCTATCACACGCCTCTGTTATGTTTCGCTCAACTCGGTCTGGGGCCACTGGAGAAAGACTGAGTGAAATGAAAATCTCGGGCTAGCACCCAGGCTGCACCAAGAGAGTTTCCCCAGTCAACCGGAGATGTTATATTTGAGAGCTGACCTGATGGATTTCCTGAAATGCTTGGTTCGTAGAGCCCTAAGTATCTTAAGAATCACTCCTGGGTTTGCCTCGTGACGATTTAGTCATTGCATCTGGTAGAATACATTTGGACGCTTGAGCTGTATTTCACAGCTGGGCGTCCTTCGCTGCTTATCTTTATCTTTTTATGCTTTTTCATCGAAAGACCCTGTCTGTCGTGAAACGATCCAACAACTTTTCAGTTATCAGTATTTTATTTTCCACAGTGCTTGTTGCCAAGCGTAGTTCTCAAAACTCAAAAGTCTGGAGTACAGTCTAGTATTAAATCACCTTGTAAACAACATAACAGGTTTCCTCATGCATGAGTGTGGATAGTAGCATGGTAACTCCTAAGTGCCTTGAGAGCCTTGTTTGAGGAGCGCTGCAGAGACTCACTGCCGCCTCCCCGTCGGCAGGACTGCTGTACAACCTGACCGTGGACGTGCAGCGAAAGGAGGGCTTCCCGCCTCGCTTCTACTTCACCGAGAACGGGACGTCCAACACCACGGCGGGGAAGATCAAGGTGAAGCACGACCAGCTCGCCTGCGTCAACCACCAGGCCTTCATGAGGGTAAGTGAATGAGTGAACCGCCCTGCCAGCCACCGCTGGACATTGGAACCCTGATCCAGAGCCAACCCTGTCCCCTTCAGGGAGGGACAGCAAGGTTAGCTCCCTATCAGAAACGTGACTGTCACACGCCACGTGACAAACCCTGGATGGGAACAGAGCAGTCTGGAGACGGAGTTTGTCGGTCTACGGACCGGATTATTATTATTATTTTTCTGTCTCTCCCCCCAGACATGGGGAAGAGACAGTGGGAGTAGCAGGTTAACATATAACAAACACAAACACAAAATCTTCACCCTACTCGCCGTGAAGCTTTCGGGTAAAAACAACGAACTAAAATAACAAACTAAAATAATCATAACTTACGGGACACTGCGCCTCTTTTTCCGGAGTTCCCCTGGAACCTCCCCAGGCACACACAGGCAACCATGCCACTCCCACGTGGCCGAGACCGACGCCCTCCACAGTGACCAACTATGACAGAGGCAATGATCCAGCTGTACAGTGCAGCTGTACGTAAAAGCTGAATTGATGCAGTGGAAACCCTTAAGTTTGAATAACAAAAGATTATGCTGGGCTCAGAGGGCAGATCGCTTGAGCATAAGCACCCCGGACTGAATTGTAATAAATGGTTCGTGTTGTGAGTGAATGTCCCAGGTGTTTGGCGGAACCCCTCCGGATCCCCCACAGCCCGTCCTTGTAATCAGAGCCATCGAAGCTCTCTCGTCTTTGGTAGCGTAATTAATTGATTGCCCCTCGTTGTGGGGCTGTTATTAATAATTGGTGATGAGGATGGTGGCCATAAGCATGTATGATTACCTGGCAGAGGCAATCCCTACATGGGGCCTGTACGTGAATGTATTTTTAGCACGTGAATAATTAATGGGTAATTAGAGTAACGAATGTAATTCACAACAGATGCAATGGGGACCTTGCGGGGGGAAGAAATGGAATGAATTAGGCGATACAGTGCGTAACGTGGCTGGGGCCCGTATTCTCTTTCCAGATTTAAAAGCTGGGGCATTCGGAGGGCTACTCTCACTCTTACCGTCTTTCCTTCCCTTTTTTCTCCCTCTCCATTTATCTGTTTCAGTACTACTTCTCTGTTTCTCGCCGTCTCTCCCATGTAGTACTAACACACGTGGACACACACGCGCACTCCTGTGGAAGGTTCTAGTTAAATGTGTTGTTGTGGTGATCGCTCGTCAAGGTGCTTCCTTCCGCATGTGCTCAGTCGGAGGCCGCAGTGTTCGGCTGAGTGTGGGGAAGCACACTTTTTAGCAAAGGCTGTCCACCTGCATGCCCATGTTGGTTTCTGTGTGTTCAGTCAGCGTGAAAGATGATACTAATGTTTTTTTTAAGGTGGTTTCAGGTGGCTTTGGACCTTGGTGGTTTTCAAAATAAGAGTGCATTTGTGCCCACTCGCCCAGTCCATTACCTTATTCATGAGGCATGGTATATTTTTCCAATTGCCACTTTGTTCTACGCATTCTCTCAGAAAGTACTACCTTGCAGTTGAATATATTTCATAGCAATAGTGTCCGTGATTCCTTTTTTTCTGATCTCAGTTCTCATAAATACAACTTTCATTGAACATACACTACCGGTCATTCTTTTTCAGTTTTTGGTAACCTAAACTTTAACCTCTAGCAGTTTACCGCTTACCTTTGTACCATTTCAGGTTATTCACTCGACTTGAACTGCTTAAATTTCAGTAAAAACTGGAAAATGGGGGTGTTCCAAAACCTTTGACCGGTAGTGTATCTGCGGTTTTGTACAAGAGGGGACATTAATGCATTGGTGCCAGCCCTACACAGTATGGTATTCTCTTCCGTACCCGCTTAACAAGACTAGAAGTAAATACACCTGTGCGTATACCTGCGTTGACTTTGAGCTGTGGATTCCAGCTGTGTCCAGTCTGAGCCGGTGAAGTGGAACGGTCCTTGGGACGACAGCGCTGGGCAGGAGTCGAGCTCTGACAGTGGGATGCGCTAACATTGCGAACGGGGCACTGGTCACACATCGGTCCACCTTCTGAGTTAGACCGCCGAGAGTGCCAGTCTGACACTGCGGTCAGCTGACCCGTCACTCTTCCGTCACTCTTCCGGCGCTAGGAAAATGTCTGCCGCGCTCCACGCGTTCACGGAGGTCAAGCTACAACTGTGGATCTCTCTTCTCTCCTCCTCGCAGAAAGACGTCCGAGATATCTTCACCCCAATTTATTTCGAGGCGACGTACGAGCTGGGAGACCATAACGTCATCAGGGCTGGATCCAAGAGCTTCCCCGCCCTCAAGCCTATACTGCAGCAGCGAGAAGATCACAGCAACCTGGTGGCCAACAAGGTGCGTTTCAGTTTCACTGCTTCTGTCGCACCTCACCCCTTAGTCTTTGACCACGTGCTTTTGGTAGCTCGAAGCTTCGGCATTCGGACGACTAAAAACGAAGGTTTATTTGAAAAGCGAGCGTGTTAAATCAAACACACCCTAATATACTGCGTTGGAATGTGCATTTTTATCGTCATATGTTTGTTCAATCGTGTTCCATTTGCCCACAGACAGAGTTTGCTCGATACTGTGCCTGGGTCAACTGTTCAACAAACCTGCAAGTGTCTGCCAGACTAGTTTTGCCACAGTAAGTGTCATTTTTTATTCGGCCTCTTCCACTTTTTAAGAGGGTGTAAACGGTCACATTTTGAGAATCTGTGTACGATGCGTGGCAGTTCCTGTTCAGGCACTCACTGCCGCTGAACATGATTTTTAACCTGATTTTAAAAAGCGGAAGTCGTAGCTTGTTAGGTTTTGCAGCTCTCAACAGTTTATCTTGCTTATTGGTTCAATTTTTTTTCTTTGCTGCTAAGTTGTTGTCCACAGTCCGTGTCTAAAAATGACGAGCGCAAAAATAAGTATGAAAGTACAACAGTCGTTTTTCTTGCATGGTTTAATCCAGTTGAACAGACTCCAGATGAAGGATGTTCTTTGTGTACATTGTTAGAAAAGAGCATTTTGCCGAAACAAAGGAAGCTTTGAAATAGTGTAATTGGCTCATGAATGAGTGAACATGATGTACTGGCAGGAGAAAGAGGAAGTGACGGATCAAAACCACGCGTTTGTTTATTCTGAGCTGTCGTTTTTTTACACGTAAAAAAGCCCCGTGTTGTGTCATTATTTGGCATAATTGTGTCGAAGGGAAAGGAATTAATAAACACAATGAACTCTTTTGCTAAGTCGTCTGATTCTCTGCGGATCAAAATGCAATGAGGTTTTACACGTTGGGCGAGTTTGAGGATTCAAGGATGCATATCTAACCTTATCCTGACCACATGTAAAATAAGGTAAAAAAAAAAAAAGAGACATAAGAGAATAATGACCTAAAAGATAATTATTGCTTTGTTCGTTTAAAAAAAAGAATGCCTATCAATTCTTAGTAAAAATCACTGTTCTGCTCATCATGGTGCAAGTGCTAGGCCTACGTATCAACTTACAAATTGGCTCCGTTTTCTATGTAGAGCGTCTTGGTAAAGGGAAAGAAGATCAAATTCAAAACAACGCATCTTGGTCAAAGTAGTGATCGGGTTACTATACCTGACTCTGAATTGTGTTTTTGCGTGCACTGCGTCCGCGCGCGTGTGTGTGTGTGTGTGTGTGTGTGTGTGTGAGAGCATAGCAAGCAGAGGAGTCCTCTGACCCTCCGAGATGCGCACCTGGTGCTCTGAGCTTAGAAACCCCGACTCGGCAAGCCCCTCGCCGCCAGCGCCATGGAAACGCCACCAGCAGCCAAGAGCGCACGACATACCTCCCATCTCTTGTGCGGTGCAGTGTAGTGTCATGGTTAGGGAACTGGACTTGTAACGCAGAAGTTGCTGGTTCAATTCGCAGGTGGAGCACTGCCGTTGTACCCTTGAGCAAGGTACTTAACCTGAATTGCTTCAGTAAAAAATATTCAGCTGTATAAACGGATCGTATGTAAAGAAATGTAAACTGCGTAAGTTGTTCTAGGTAAGAGTGTCTGCTAAATGCCTAAAAATGTAAAAAATGTAGAGCGCTTAGTGACAAAAAAATCGCTATTCTCAAGATGGCTGCCAGTTCCCTCGCAACTGACGCTCTGCTAGGCAGCCCGGAAAACATTGACATGTCTGTTTCTAACCAGGGCAGCCAGTTCATCTCGACCGCCTTTTAAGGGGTCAGGGAATCATTTTCCAGTCTCCCACACTGGTCCCAATGGTTTTCTGGTTTTTTGATTCCCTCTGGAAAATGCCAATTGTGAAGCGCTGTGTGACAACCTGTTTGTAAATGGCGCTATACAAAAATAAAGATTGATTGATTGATTGATTGATTCGCTGCCATCTCCTTGCGCACCCGTATGGCACCACCGTTTTAGGAGGGTGTCGAAGCATTACTCACGCGGGAAGCGGGACGGTGTGGATTGTGAACACGCCCAGACGCCATCGGATGACGCGCGACACCGTTCCAATGCATTGTCGTGACCTTTCTTTCACTCCAGGATCCACAAAAACGTCTCCTACTTTGCGCTGGGAAACGGGAAGACCATCATGCTGAATGTAACCGTGACCAATGCAGGGGATGATGCCTTCCTCCCACTACTGCACCTCAGATTCCCCAGTAACCTGTATTTCATCAAAGTGCTGGACGGGGTAAGTGCTCACGACATCAGCGTCAACAGCATTTTGACCTGAGCATTTCAACTTATGGATAGTATACCCTGTATCGGATGGCGGAAGCTTCTTTAGCCTGACTGGGCTGGGGGGGGGGGGCTAACTCAGTGGTCTCTAAACACTGTCCTGTCATGTGGTTTCAGGAGGAACGGCATGTGAACTGTAGAATCGCCGAAGAGGAAAAACTCCAGTGGGGATGGACTGCAGTGTGGGGAGTCTGTACATGAGCACTCTGGAAAAAGTATGCGACAACTTTACATTTACAGTTTACATTTGCTGTGGTAACGTCTGGGTGCTTACCATCCATTTTCTCACAAAAATAAACTATTTATAACCACGTCTTACGCCTAAGTATTTGTTGACATACCTTCTCTCGTTTTCAAACATGCTCGTAATGCTTACAGACACTAGCGCCTCGCTTCGCTTCACCTCACAAATCACTTTTATTAGGTGCCACACGCAACCAAGGAGAAAATACGTCCAAAATGATTGTATCATGTACTTTTTTACATTTTATATCCAAGGTCACGTTGCAGTGTACCGTTCAATGTCCCCAGCAGCAGAGTCAGGCCTAATGGTGGCGGTCTCTCTCTCTCTCTCTCTCTTTCTCGCTCTCTCTCTCTGCCCTCTCTCAGCTCAAAATTGGCTTCCTGCTGGACGTGAACCACAGCAGCAATGCAGGGGACCTGAATGTTACCGTCAATGCGACTTGGTAGGTGCCCGAGTATCACCGTTAAACACACAACGTGGCGCTTTCAGCAGAGGGAGAGGGAATGCACTTCTGAGTCTCCGAAGAAGTAGCCTTTAATGAGTGGCAAGATGCTACAACTCGGGGCCCATAAAATATGTTTTGAAGCAAAGCAGCAGGCAAGCGCCAGTGGGTTAATGAGTACCTGGAAGATAAACGCAGGGTTTTGCTGGTACATAAGAGGACTGGTAAACACACAATTCAGTGAGTGTAGTCATTCGGTGAGTCACCGAATGTAAGGTCAGCCGGTGCCCTCTTTGAAGAGAATTGGGTCTTTCAGTGTTTTTAACAGGTAAAGCAGCATAAATGCTTTTTTGAAGTATATATATTTTTTTGTTCAATTGTTTGGATAAGCAATGATAAAAGTAATGAACACCGTTCGAAACAAGCAATAACCGGTCCTGACATTTTTTATTAATCACCTGGCTGTGTTGGCTAACTCTATTTTGCTGTTATGTGTGTGTGTTAAACTGACATTTTTTACACCTACATTTACATTTACATTTACATTTTAGGCATTTGGCAGACGGTCTTATCCAGAGCGACTTACGCAGTTTACAGTCCTTTACATACAATCCATTTATACAGCTGGATATTTTACTGAAGCAAGTCAGGTTAAGTACCTTGCTCAAGGGTACAACAGCAGTGCCCACCTTGGAATTGAACCTGCAACCTCTGAGTTACAAGCCCAGCTCCCTAACCCTAACCATTGCGCTACACTGAGCACACCTCAGGCCTTGTGCTGATCTTGTCAACATGTACACATTCTTCTCCTTATAATCTATTATAAATGGTGGCTCAAATGTGATCTTCCTCAGTGACAACTATGAAAAGGAAGACCTTCTCCATGACAACTTTGCCCAGCTGAAGTTACCACTGAGACGTGGAATTGACCTAAATGTCCACGGGTGAGCTGTTTGTCCAACGATAATTATTTTTATGTATTACGTTAAAGTGTCAATAGACTGGATTAAACATTGTGAACAACAAACCTCTTGGGGACAAAAGCTTGATGTACAAAACTGAATGATGGTAGCTGCTTCTGCTTTTTCTAGTTCAGGTGGGAAAGCAGTTACATTTCTCTGTGGACTTGTGGTTTTGTTGCCGGCTCCGTTACACAGAACCTCAACCGCAATCCTGTCGAAATAGCACGTGCGGCCATTTCCCTGATAAAGTTAAACTGATAAAGAAGTGACGGAAACAAGCTCTTGGCCCTCATAAAAAAATAAATTATTGAAAAAAAGATTTCACCCAACAAAAAACGGAGAGACATTTAGGAGGATGGTGAGATGGAGTTTGTGCAACGTGAGGTTTAAACCACAGAGACCACTCTGGTCACAGGCAGAGTTTACAGCAGAACGAGGCCGCATGTGTGGTCTCATTCTGCAGTATAACAAGTCACTTACTGGATAGCACTGTGCGCTGCAAGAATGCATGGTCTCAATTATAGCTGCGTATGCCTGGGATGGCAGGCATACAATCTACCAAGTTACAGATTGGTGGGGCGTACCCCATACATATACAGCGCAGAGAGTTTGCCATTTGTCAGAGTACTATTTGCTGTATGACAGTGGACCCAAAACTCTCTCTGAGTGTCCATTTCTCTTCTCCTTCGTCCGCAGCTTTGTCTCCCCAACGGCGTTCATTTTCGGAGAGCGGGAGAGCTCTGGCTGCTACACAGAGAGATTCAATTACACGTTCAAGGTACGTGTGAGCGAAGCTAAGATCACTACCCATGTTTGCATCAATGAAACGCAGTGAGGTTCCCCGGGTGGCTCAACCGGTAAAGGCACTCACCCGGGGAGTGCAGGTTGTCCACTGCGGGGGCTGCACTGCGATTCCCCGGCTGCGCCAGGCCAGTTCTGGCCAGGAGTCCCGCTCGGGGGCAGCCCGATTGGCTGTCCGCTCCAGGAGGAGGGAGGAGGTGGGAGGGCAGCCGCGTGTGCGCGCGCGCGAGTTCACCGCAGGTACGGAAAGCTTCCCCGAGTGTATCGGATTCACGGCCGACGGCTCGGTGGGGTCCGTCTCGAAGAAGGCGGTTTCGCTCGCCCTCGTCACTGCCGCTCCCAGGGTAGCAGCTGGTCCCGTAGTTGCAGGCAGCGGGCTCGTGGGGAGGGTAATGCAATCAATAGAGGGTACAATTGGCGACCAAATTGGGAGAAAAACAGGGGGGAAAAATCTGAAACAAATGTATTCAAATAAAATAAATCAATAAAATGCAGTGATGGATCTGTCTGTGTTTTCTGCTCGCTTTTCATCTAGCTGTTTAATATACCTTCCAAACTCTGACACGGACTGTTGACTATCAGTACTGCAACACCTACACTTACAGTTACACTTATAGAACACTGCATAGATGTTTACATTCCTACTGCACTTTTGTTTGTATGTTTATACTCCAACTGTACTACACTACTGCCGTAGTGAGCCACTGCAATTCAGCAAATGTGAAATATCTGGAAGTGCAATATCTCATCTAAATAATGTAACTTTTAACTTTTTAACAGCAAATGTTCACATTTCATTTGATTTATTTATTAAATTTTATATTTAGAACCTTAATTTGTTTCTGCTGTTTCTGTTGTGTTGCTGTTTTTGTTATTGGTAAATGTACCGTCAGGATTGCCACTCAATTTCGTTGTACTCTGTGCAATGACAATAAAAAGACACTGAAACTGAACTGAAACCTATCTACAGTATCTGCCTATTTTAAGACAGATTGTAATGCTGTGCATAATGTAGCCACCTGCTGTCTTGCAGCATGTAAGATGTCAGTAGAGCAACCGACAATGCCTGATATCAGTAGAGTACCATATGAGTGTAAAGTACTGTGTGAAAATTGGGTCTAATGATTCATTTGACATGCATACCTTTATTTGCAGGTTTTAAACGCTGGCCCAAGCAGAGCTCTTGACACAAAAGTCGAAATTGATATCCCAAAGGCGCTGGTACCTTATCCATACAGATTGCTGAACATCGTGGAACTGCAGGTATGGAGGAAAGTGTTCTTTAAACGTGATCGTCGAATATATTGACTGGACACGTGTACATCACGCATAAATGCGCTTGTGTTGCTAGGGAACGGATAAATCCACTGTTACCTCCGAGCCCTGTGTCAAGGCTTTTTCGTGCCTTTTTTGACCATCACGGAAATCATATTTACCATATCATATTTAATCATATCGCATCACCTGGCTCATCATGCTTCCGCTCTCCCGTCTTCCCCTCAAGTCCTCTGTAGGGTGGTGTTACATTAACGACTCCGCCAGAGAAGCCAGCGACGACTGCGACGTACCCAAACCGTATTTCATCGAAGATCTGGTCTTCTTCTTCTCGAAAACACTGGAACGTCACATGGTAAATATTGCCTTCGGACGGTATTGTCATATCCGGCGCGATATCAACTGTCATTACAATGCAGTTCAATAACAATTTAAAGTTTCTGCGACGATGCGCGTCTGCGAGTGAAAAACGAATCGCGCTTCGAAGACGTCCTTGTCCACGCTTTTCCCCAGTACTGCATGAAGACGGACGGAGACTGTTTGAAAGTGGTGTGCAAGCTGGGAGACATGGACATCGGGAAAGAGGCCACCATCCAGATGGAAGTGGAGCTGAACCCCGCAGTTCTACAGATATCACCGGTGAGGGTCGTGTGCTTCGGGCTCGCAGTGGAAACTCCCTCACCGGAAATGCTGCAGGATCACAACACGCACTTAAACGTTGTGCATTAGTGACATGAAAGAGAAATACTGTACTTAAGTATGGCTTAAGTTTTTTTTTTTTTTTTTCAATTCGCCTCCAGGGAAGGCAAGGGATCATGGTGATCGAGACCTACGCCACTGCGACACCCAGGGATGATCCCTATAACATCTACATAAAGGGGAGCCCCTTCGCAAAGGTAAGTAATATAATAATAATATACGCCATTTAGCAGACGTTGTTATCCAAAGCGACTTACAGTAGTGAACGCATACATTTTTCAGTATATGTGGTCCCAGTGGGAATCGAACCCACAACCTAAGCGTTGCCAACGCCATGCTCTACCAACTGAGCCGCAGGAAACCACTACAGTCAGACCCATAGCCTTAGCCATGACCGTCCTTGGGTAACCTGACACATACAATATATGCCATTTAGCAGACGCTTTTATCCAAAGCGACTTACAGTAGTGAATGCATACATTTTTCAGTACAGTATATGTGGCCCCAGTGGGGATCGAACCCACAACCTAAGCGTTGCTAACACCGTGCTCTATCAACTGAGCCACAGAGAACCACATACATCTCTGATACGTTACGATACATCAGTCCGCTATTACGCCCTGATCAATTTGTCATGCCATATATACAGTATATTAAGAGCTTATATGCAACAAACGATAAACGTCATTCCTTCCAATACGAAACCAAACTGGCAGCGATTGAGATCTGTAGTATATACAGTGGGGAAAATAAGTATTTCACCCCCTGCTGATTTTGTGAGTTTGCCCCCTTACAAAGAAAGGAACGGAACGGTCAGTCTATAAATTTCATGGTAGGTTCATCTTAACAGTGAGAGACAGAATATAATTTAAAAATCCCAGAAAATCACATTATATGAATTTTAAACATTTATTTGTGTTTTATTGAGGAAAATAAAGCCATGTCACTGCAAAAAAGGATCCGCCTACCTTTTCGTCGCGAGCGATGAGCTGTGCACGTCCTATTTTTAACCGGTGCACTTTCCCATTCCGCAGGTTGAGTTGGAGGGACATTTTAACCAGAAGCCAACGAAAGGAGTCGAAGCATTTGTCACCGTAGTGAGCCTGGCTATCGGAGTGCTGATCCTGGCTCTACTCATATATTGCCTCTGGATGGTGAGTGTCCTCCCGCTCACTTCAATTCGGTCTCACTTCAAGAACCGTGCCTATATATATTTTTAAAAGAGCACATGTGTATGTACAGCATACATCGTTGTCTTTCCAACGAGTACAATTGTGAAAAATTCGAACACACCTAATGTAAGTGAATTAGAAAGGTAGCACTCACATCCCCCATATAAATGCACTGAGAGTAGGCTCAAAATAAATGTACTAAGAATAGGCCACGTTGTTGTCAATGAAAAACCCATTTGTTCGTTTGGCAGCAGTTGCTGCAAGAATTTACACGCTTCTCTGAGAACATTAAGGCAATTGTTTAGACCGGAATATGAGACAAGTTTTTTATTCATCCGGTGCACAGAAGATGGTCATTATTCACAGGGAACATGTTCTGTCGATCCCTGAAAACTGTAAAATGTGAATACTGTACTGCATTACACCGCATGTACGAAAGAAGATGATTTGGCACAAAACGACCACTTTTTGAAAATTAAAAAACATACAATGCAATAATAAAATGAGCAATGACACACTTAAATGACTGATTAATACAGTGGAGTCCAAAAGTCAGAGTCCACTACCAAGATCTGTTTGTTTTCATTATTCATCAAAAATTAACACAAAATTTTACTCAGGAGAACAATTTGACCTCTAGCCACTTAACTAAGCTCTGCTGACATAATTACATACAGCCGCAAAAACCTTTGAAAAGGAAGTGTCCTTTTTCAAGATTAAAGCACCTGCAGTAGCAATGAGAACACATAGAGGACCATATTAATTATGCCAATATCCGGTATTAATTATTACAAGTCCAAAACTACTCACTGTGTATTAGGAGTGTCCATGTATTAAAACTTAAAATGAACATTGAACAGGTGTCACAACATTTTGAGGAAATGAAAGGCAATGGTGTGCAAACAAAATATTTATAGATATTTCAATTTCATACCATCCTTTCACAAACAAACATTTTTTTTAAATTGTATCAGTGTTTCTTGACATTCTTGAATAACAAATACCACATGAGTAAAAACGTTGTGTTAGTTTTCGATGAATGATCAGAAAACAGATCTTGGTTGTGGACTCAGACTTTTGGACCCCACTGTATGTATATTTAAGTGGTACTGCAATAAAGATAGGATTCATATATGTATTTTGTAATGGTTCTGATCTAGATATACAAAACCACACATGACAAGTAAAAAAATGACCCGGGTGCATTATATTAAAGTACAAAGCAGTGCCATATGAGCCCCTGGGTAGCGCGTCTGGTAAATGCACTTGCTGTAAGTGCAGGCTGCCCACTGTAGCCTGAATTTGATCGGACGTTCGGGGACTCCCCTTCGACAGCGGCAATTGGCTGTCCGCGTCAGGGGGGGAAGCCGGCGTGAGCTCACCACATGCACAGAAAGCTTCCCTGTGTGTATCGGAATCATGGTCGACAGCGGTTCGCCACTTTTGTCATTGCCTGTCCCAGGGTAGCAGCTGGTCCCGTAGTTGCAGGCGGCGGGTTTGTGGGTGGGGGGGGGGGATAATTTCATCAATGGAGGGTACAATTGGCCACCAAAGTGGGAGAAAAATTAGGGGAAAATTAGAAATAGCAGTAGCCTATAAACAGCCTTGCGTTTAGCCTGCTTTCAGGGTGTCATGTACTAATACCCTTTCTCTTTCTTTCCACAGGCTGGATTCTTTAAGAGGGAATTTAAAAAGAAGGAGGAGGAGATTCATAGAGACAGCTGGGACTATGTACCGAAGAACGAGTGTGTCTTAATGGAAAGACGTTTTTTTTTTTTAACAGCATGAAAAACTCGCTGTCATTGGATAAGATCAACAGAAGTCACATCGACAGCCTTAATGGAAAGGCGGGCCTGCTGCACCTTGTCACGCAGCCCACGGCCAATGAATTAGAGACCACAGATATTTATGAGAACAATCAAGATTGCAATATAACTATGATCAAAACACAAGGACAAGGACTGAGTGACTAAGTGTCTGTCTTGTGAAATGAATTGGTTTTCTGTCAGCAGGACTAAAATGCACTTTATCTCTCGAATTGGATGAGTTGGGATGTTCTTTGGAGCTTGATGTTTCACATCATAAGACAAAAGTTTATCCATAGAATGCATCAAGAAGTAAGAAGTGTAAAAGTGTATTCCGTGTCGTGAAAACATTTCATTTTTGGATGTGATAGCCCATATTTAATTGTGCCTGCTGTAAAAAAAAAAAATGCACTGTTGAAGCCCTGATCACAAATCAGAATTTGCTTGTATATACACGTCTATAAATACATATGTGAATATATTTATGTACAGCATATATACATGTATTTATAGACATGTATATACAAGTGCGTTACATGTGCAACCCTTCACCTCTGTGTCAGTTTCTGAAATGTCGTCGTTTTAAAGACTATTGCTGTTGAAGGTGGTTTTCGCTCGTGTGTCTTTAACAAACAGAATAGAAAACCACACTCTGAGACTGAAACTCGTGCCATTTCCTGCTAGAGTGAAATCATGTCTTCCTGTTGATCTGCAAGGGAGTTTTCATGTGCGCTCTCAACTCCTCGCGTGTATAAGGCCGCTTCTACACTCTGCACTGCTGTACGTACAATTCTCGGCTGGTGTAGCATCTTGTTTACCACTGTCCATTTTCAAGGCTCATAGGAGATCCATTCGTGGGGAGCAGCTCACAGACACACGACACGGAGAAGATAAAACGGATCCGTTGTCTTCGCTCCGGGCGCTGCTGTCAGAGGCAAAGTAAAAGCCTTTGCCAAGCGGGGACGTGCAAAGTCACATGACGTAGCATGCGGCTGACCTCACCCCACTCCGCCCGCCTTCGGCACCCACATTTGGCCTAGTTCCCACCACGTGTCACGCAAGAGTCAAGTTGACGACTAGATGACGCCAGAAGAATGAAAAAGAGCTGTAGTTAGAGAAATGATTCAGGCCGGTGAACTTTCTTGAAATACTTTGCAGGGAAACGTTTCGTATTTCACATCATGCACTGGACGTATTCGCCATTTTGATCTCTGGAGATGACTCCCAAATCTGCAGGCAGCTGAGTGCAGAGGGTCAGCTAAAGGCACAGCGATTTATGTTCGTTCTCAGTTGTGTTGGTTTACACGGTATAATCGGCAGTTTTTAAAAGCAATGTTGGAATCTGAAGGCACAAAAGATAGAATGAGTCAGCATGCTGCAGTTTTGGGATTCCTCAACGCGATCAAGATGGCCATCCTTTTGATTTTTTTAATTTTTTAAAAATAAAAAAGCACATTCTACATTGTGTTTAACAAATTATTTTATTTTTTATAATTGTGTTTGTACCATGAAAGCTATTATTTCTGAAAAATAAAGTTTTGTGAGAAAAAAACTATTTTTGACACATCTTTGGGTGAAGTGTCTTACCTCAACGGGAATCAATAAAACTAAAAACAACATCAGCAGTTAAGAGACGGCAAAATAGTTGGTGAATGCACTAGCGGATTTGCAAACTCTTGTGGGTTCACAGGTTGTTACAGTACTGCTTCAGTTTATTGTTGTGTTCAAGGAAATGGTGCCCTCAGAGCCACTTCCTGTCTCTATTGATGTTCTAGGGGTGCTGTAGGAGAATAAATGATAGCTGTGTTCTTGAAATTAAGCTTCAGTTTCTCTTTGGGGTTGCTGCTTGTCCAGTGGTCTGAGGACAGTGACCACAGGCTCATTGACTGGGCTGTGTGTCTCTCTGCGGTGAAGAAGCAGAACTTACACTTAACGTTTCAGTGGTTGAGGGCTTGTCTCAGAGACTTTCACATTTCAGGAAAGAAATGTAATTAAATACAGTTTCACTGAAGTAGATAATATTCATTTATCGATAATGTATCATTTTAGAACTAAAACTACAGAGAAGCAGCTTAGTATCGATGTGCTATCTTGGCAGCCACAAGAGGGCGCTGATCAACAGCAAGCAAGAGTCCCCAAACGGAGATTTCCCCCATCTCAGCCATGTCCTGGAGTGCACCTCCACCACAGGGACACAACTGACCCCTGACTCTCAGCAAGCCGACAACACGCTCACAACTCTTAATAATCCAAAACGCTGACAACCCCCACGCTGTTTGCATTTTAGCATGCCAGCGAGATAAGGGCTATGAGTGTCTATTAAAAGAGACATGCTCTTTCAAATAGTTTGAAATGTAAAATAATGACAAATGTTCTTGTTTCGTTGTTTATGGTACCATTTACCATGTAACTTTAAATGTTCCTGTCTGGATTGCAAATGCTGTCTGAGTTTCAACACAAGCAGACAGACTGTACAGGGATGAGATCTTCTCTCAATGCTGTATTTAAAATAAAAGCATATTTCTGAGCCCACACTTAAGGCATTGAGTGTGTGTGTGTGTGTGTGTGTGCATATGCATGTGTGCATGAATGAAAGAGTGTGATTGTTTGTGTTAATGAATTAATGAGTTGGTGTGCGAGTGTGTGTGTGTGTGTTTGTCATTGTGTTCTTGTCAGATCTTGCATGTCACGTCCTACACAGTACATTGAAGTAGGTCAACAAATAGACCCGAATCGCATGCTTAGGACAAAGGTGACCGGTTAGAAATGGGGCTAATCTGCATTAGCCTGAAAAGTGTTTTACGGGAATCTGACAATTGGTGACAAATATATCCTGACAGTGTGCTAATTCTGCTTAAGTGAGGACGGTTGCTAACTCCATTAGTGTCTGCGGGATTTCCTTGGCTGGGGCCTGGATCAGCAGGACTCACTCCACTGACAGAGGGGAAGGAAAGAGACGGCCAGGGCCCTCACCTGATTGTTTAAGTATTCCTTCCCTTTAGGTGCCAAATGCACCCGGTAAGCATTCACCACGGGTATAAGGGCCAACAGGGCTTCTCCACTGCAACAACATAGCGGGCCCGATGCACTTTACACCGACAAAGTGGGGTGTAATGGTTAAGGAGCTGGGCTTGTAACTCAGAGGTCGCAGGTTCAGTTCCCAGGTGGGGCACTGCTGTTGTACCCTTGAGCAAGGTACTTAACCTGAATTGCTTCAGGTTATATATATCCAGCTGTATAAATGGATTGTATGTAAAGAAATGTAAACTGTGTAAGTCGCTCTGGATAAGAGCGTCTGCTAAATGCCTAAGATGTCAATGTAATTACATGTTAGCACAACTCTCCTTGGCCAAATCTGAAAATGCACACAGGATGTGCGCTGCGGCCCCTTGTTCGGTGCATTGTGGGTCGTACTGCCTAGACAGGACTGGTACAGGAACAGGTCCTTTGTGAGTCACAGCAGTGAAACCCTTGCAGGCACAATAAGGACATCAACGATCAACAAACGCAGGAACTGACTACATCTGCTGCTGGAAGTAACATTGTGTGATTATTATTAATTATTTATTCGTCTGTAGGCGTCGGGGGGGGGGGAGAGTGGAGCCCAATGTTAAGGGACCTAAATGACATTGCGTACAAAGAAACATTTATATAAGTATTCGTAATTCATAATTTTCAAATAGGCGTTAAATGTTGTCTACCTTTATGTTGAACGTGCAGTATAGCAGAACAGCTGGGTAGTGCATATATGTTTGTGTAACTTACATGTACGTGTGTGTGCTGAACGGCATTCATTCTGAATATTTGTAGATTTATTTATACTGTAATATCCGTTATGCGCTTTAGTGAGCTTTAGTGTATCACAGAACACATCAGTTGAGAAGAACAGTCAAAGGAAGTGGTGCCCTCGTCTGAATGGTTAGTGGTTAATCTATTCATCTAATAGTGGTGGCATGTGAAACTGCTCACTGAAGCCAAATGTGTTGTGAAACAGAAAATGAGATACATGTCAACATATGACAATGAGATATTGATATGAGAAAATGATTCAAGGGCTTTCCCAGTGCCATGCTAACAACGTTGTGAGTTCTCAGGATTCCCTGATAGAAGCGGGGGCTGTTGTGTATATTAAGGGAATTGGGGCAAGGCACATTTAGGGAAGTGACGCCCCATAAAACCGTGTGCATGTGCTGTTACACTGATTAAAGCGAGTGCCCTCCCACTCTACTTTAATCAGTGTAATTACCCACCGATTAGTCCAGTTAGAAGCCAGGGCTGTCTTATCCGGCCACTGGATCCAGCCCGTGGGATTACACCGTCTAGCGTGACCCCCGGCAACCAAAAGATCTCGCTCCATCACCCAGGGAAACCAGGCCGGGAGTCTGATAGGGGGTGTCACAATCTGTGCACTGTACCTGAACTAGCCCAGTGACCTGAAAACGCACTGACACGGTGTTCACTGGCATCGACTCCACCGGACATCAGGTGACCTGGCTTTCGGCCCCTTTTAGAACGCATCCGTTTAGTTCTTGCTTTAATGGCCTCTCGTCCTGGCCTACTTATAGACTCACAGAACAGGTGTTTGAGGTTGTCCTGCGGGGTCCAAGGAGTTCAGACAGGGGTGGTTATGACAGTGACATTGAGGAGAAAGCCCTGGGTGGAATTCTACGAGTCTCCTTTAGTTTTTCGGGCACTGCACGCGACATCGCAGCGGTAGCTGGCACCATTCTTCCGGGCGTCATCTCTGGAAGAGTAGCCATTGCCACCCGAAAGCCGAATGCAGTAAAGTGATGGAATATTGTAGACAAGAGTTTGAAAGCCTCTATTACTGCTGCGTAGTGTCTTTGGGTGCAAAAATAGGCAGGGGAAACCAGATAGTATGTTGTATTATTGATTTCCTGCCAAGACAAAGAGAGATCTGTGGGTCAGAGCTGTTTGTTGTTCAATTGTCACCGATCGGAAAAAGGAATATTTTGCTCATTGGTCTCATTCCAGTGGGCGATTAATCAGGGAACGTTTTATTACTATGTTATTGAAGTAATTGCCTTTTGTCTCAGGCCAAGTTGAGACTGAATGAAACAGGCTTGAAGAGAACCTTTGTCACCCACTGTCCCGGTTCCTTTGTTCCTCTCTGGGTGTGTTTCAGAGGCAGAAGGGACTATGCACACTTTTCGGAGCCTACAAACAAAATTCATCATGAAGGAAAGCAGCAAAGAAGATTCAAAGGCTGATTGGAGGGGAAACCTTTCCCTGGAAATCTCTGCGCGGTAAACACGCTCTCCCCTTTAGCCAAACCGAACGTTGATTGTGAGCTGGCAAGCGGGTTCCCATGTCGGGCCAACTCAGACTCACATATGAGCAGGGAGGGGGTTTGTGTGTGTGTGTGTGTGTGTGTGTGTGTGTCACTGCACAGAAAGAGGCCAAAGGAAGTCCACAGTCCTGCATACTTTCTGATGTTTCGGTCATTGCGAGTTCCAGCTGTTATGGATGGACCACATCCAGAGTTGGCAAGGCCTGCGTCCTTTCAGTGAAGCGGGGCACAGTGCAGAAGATGAACACCGCAGTGGACCCAGGGGGAGAAAACCGCATGTGTCCGCCTGGCTTTCCCATGTCACCAAAGCCCCCGAGGTAGCCCTACAGCAGGCAGCTCAGCATACATTTCAGTATGTGTTACATCAACACACCCTAGAAATCTGCTCTTAAACTGGGGTCAGTAATTAATTTATTCCTCCTCTCTATTCTTCCAAATCAACATCTATTTGTTCTGCAATTATTTCTGTGAGCTCAGAATGTTCAGGCAAAACCCATAATGTCACGGGTGCCTCTGGAAGCGCTTTGATTTCACCGTTTCTTTGACCGTTTCAAAATGCATCATCGGCATCGACTGGTTGGGGGGAAACTTTTCCATACCCTTGGATCTGCTGGCACTACGGGATGTTATTGGTTTTGAGACGGGCCCAGTCCGGTCGCTCATGCACATTCCTGACCTCCTTTAGTCCCGCCCTGCTGCAGTTTGTGATGCCTCATGCATTATGCACGAAGGCCTGAAAATCCTGCCAGTTGGCCTTTTTCACACATGTGAAGTTTGCTTAATTGGATATTAACAAGCCCTAGACTAGCCCTCATAAATTAACATCCCATAATGCCCCTACTAGAGCACGGGTGTCAAGCTCGTTCCATCGAGGGCCGAGCGTGTGCAGGTTTTTGCTGCGACCAATGCACTACACCAGGCGATTTCACTAATCAGCTCCCTTCTTCAGCCAAGGAGGGGCACTCATTTAAATCACCTGGTGTAGTGCATCGGTTGTGACAAAAACCTGCATACACTCGGCCCCCGATGGAATGAGACTGACACCCCTGGTACCAGAGGTTCTGTCTACCTGTTTCAATTGATACATTTTAGAGCAATTAAGCCATACATTATAGAATACATATCTTGTTTATTTTCATCTGTGACTATTTTGAGCTTCCTTGCACAGACACACTCTGTGTTCAGAGCCATTAGAACATAAATAGTATTCTCGAAATGCCACCCATAGCATGTTTATTTAAGTCCCCTGGTGAGGGAGACATGAGGGCTTTAGAAAACGCTGCTAAAACAGAATTACAGTCTAGCCTGGCAAATCTTTGTCTGACTGATTAAGCATAAAACTCAGAGGTGTAAACCGACTAGTCTTATAATCCAAGGGCCACGTTTATTTCAGGAGCGCAGGGGTAAATCCAATTCAAAGATTTCATTGAACTGCCCAATCACCAGGCTCAATGCTCATACCTTTTTTTGTGTGTGTTAAATTCCATGAATTACAATACCATATGGCATGACCCTTAAGACAAAAACACTCATGAATAGCAAAGCTCTCTTGAATGCGGGGGTCGGCGCTGGGCTAATCACGAGAATCTATTGAGAGGCGCGAAGACGCTTTGAAAAGGATTTGCAAAGAGATTTTAAAGGGATACATTTGCATTTACATTACATTTACGGCATTTAGCAGACGCTCTTATCCAGAGCGACTTACAAAAATTGCATTTCTACATGGTAAGATTAATCATGGTTAGTGCACAGGGGTGCAAATTTGGTCTGATAGGTGGGGGGACCAACGTCGGTGATGGCCAGTGCTTCTCAGAAAAATTAAAATGTAAAACTTCTGTGTGTGTGTGTGTATGGAATGGCTAAGCTAGGTTCCCGGTTGGTGATGAGCATTGGTTAACAGTTATATTTGAGCGAGATAAGAGGTGTTTGTGGGACTGTGTGGAGTGTCTGGAAAGCATGCACAAAAATGATCAGACATTTAAAATTGGACTTGAATACCTGAGTAACGGAGATAGTTCATTAATTAAAGAGGGTTATGGATTATTTTGAATGCATATAATTCCCAGTACCTTTGTTTGCCACTGAGGATTTGAAATGCAGATGCTTGAGTTTGAATGAAAAACCTGACAGCATTTCTGCAGCCATGTGGTGGAACCCACCATTGCAACAAACCTGGGTGTTTTAATCACTGTAGGCACCAAATGCACTTTTGTATTGTTTTGGCAATCTGTATACGTATTTGGTTTGTAATGGCCACATAACTGCTTTATCATTTTTGTGGTATAAGTTCATCAATCACATTTAGCCAATAATATAACATTGTTAAAAAAAAAAATTAAAAGATAGACATGGAACAGATCATCATGCAAATCAGCTATAAGCAGCAATGTGGCCGTGTTGATCAATGTCAAAACACAATCACAACATTTTGTCTGATAATCAAGTATGCAGATAGACGTCTCTTTTAAAGTTAAGAAGGAATTGTCTAGATTTATGAATGAATGAGATGAGAAGCAGGGCTGGAGATTACAATGTGCACATTCGGGAGGCAAGCAGATCAGGTGAGAATGCAGCTGAATGTAAAACGTGTTTGAGATGTTGAAAATAATTGCTAAAATCATGTCTGATTTCCACTATACTTCAATAAATATTTAGCCAAACCCTTTTACTGACATAATCATTATTTTAGTTTGTCAAATGGTGCAGAATTAAGGCAGAGATCAGAATGTGTGCCAATAGACAAACCCGGTCCATTGGAATTCATACAGATACCACGTATCTCCACAGTTTGATGTAAGAAAACCTCGTAACTCCAGTTTAACGACTATTTTATCAAATTTCAGTTATGAAGTTACTCTGACTAATTTCCAGCATAATTTTGCGTAAATTAATGATTTATTTTTATTTTATGTTCATAAATGTTAAAATGGGGAAGTTTTTTCCATCTCCTGAAAAGTTTCTGTTTTGGAGATACAAGGTTTTCTTCCGACAGCAACGATATGTTTCCTGAAGGATGAAGACTTACCAGTATGTATTCAAGTGAATGCGGTGTCTGAACTGATTTTGCACACAACACAAAAACCTTAATGCATTTAATTTAAAAATGCATTCATATACTATCTAGGTTAACTAGTTAGCCAGTTATCTCTCCCAAATGCACCTGACCTTATATAGGCTACAGACTGGGCCTAGTTGTCACGCAGATTCTGAATAAAACCGATCCGTAGGCTACTGTAGTATTACTCACATCATCATTATCTTTTCTTCTTTTCGGGGATCCAAAAAAGCACAGCAAATTAAGCTGGCTTTTCATTTTGTACTTCAGTCCATCCAGTTGTGTGTTATAAATGTTTAAACTTCATGCAAACGAATCTGAAGTTTGTAGGGTAATGATCGCAATTACCAATCGGGTGGGCGGTGGGTTTGCTTGTTTACCGTCCATTGACTCCATTAATGAAAACATTAGTTCCGTTTGCACAAAGTTCCAATATTTTTGGAGGTTTTGGGGGAAATGCTTCCAGCAGACACGCAAGAAGACGCACCCACTACATGCGAGAGGAGGGCACTTCACATTGTCATTGGGGGGGGGCAGGCAAAAACGTAATTTCAAAAAGTGTCCGCCCGTAATTTGCGCCTATGTTAGTGCAATAGATCAGTGTATTAACACTACAATAGACATCATTGTTGGCAGCTGCACATCGTACCTGTAACACAGGGAAAGAAAAGTTCGTGTATTTTTTATGCTCTTGTGAAGGACTTGGTGCCCAAAACGCATTAGCGTGTTTTTGTTCGGTACACGGTTATGAAGGAATTAGAGGGCCAAAATAATTTTTATATATTTTTGCATGTTCCATGGCCTGCTTTTTTGCGGACCTGTATATACTTGACTGTTGACGCACTGTCACCATGTTGTATAATATAGGCCTACAGTCTGCCTGTGTTTTGTAATGTGAATCTTACTTTGGTTTGGTCGTTGCTATGCTAGATAAAATCCACTTAGGTTCCTTCTTCCGAGACTCCTCATGTTGACTGCAGGAAGAAACAGAAATGTGAGCGAGACAGAAATATCTGGCTGTAGGATTTCACAAGAATAAAACCCAACCACATTAATGTGCATCTGTTCGGTTACGGTGAATGATATTCCTTAGGTAGGCACTGTTTTAATTATGAAACCACAATTAAACAACACTTACTTACTTTTTATGTTATATATCCGTAAAAAAAAACATGGCACTTTTACGCTGTAATTTCGTCATTACTAGCCTCGGTACTCGTGAGCAAGTAAGCTAGTCTAATTATCATTAAAACTACGTTATCTCCGTCATGCAGGACAACTTACAAATATGCAATTAATTTCTGAAGCAGGTAGTTACGTTTTGCATAGTTTTGCTAGTGTAGTCACCCCCTTTTCTTTATAGCCAGTTTTCTAAAAATGTGATGTTTAAAAGTATATTATTGTTTGGGCATGTAGCAGTGTGTTTCCCTGTTAAAATAAAAGTTTTGATCAATCAATCAATCCATTTTGATTGGGAAATAACAAGCAGCATAAACACTGCTAGAAGAGGCAAATACACCTGTCTCCAATGAAAGGCAAGATAGTTCACCTCACCTCCCTGACCCTGGATCAGTTTTTCAGCCATATGCATAGATGTAACAAATATATAAGAGTGTGTTTAAGTATTGTGTGTGCATGCGTGCAATCGTGCATTTTTTAATATAATACTGTGGTTTCTTTTTCTCTCAGTGTGATGCTCAAAAACATGTTACTAAAATCAAACTGTAGTTAAGTAGTTGTACCATATGTCTCATTTATAAAATATATGCAGTGTAACAAAATGATACCAAACATGAAAACAGAAGGAAGTTTTGAAACCCCAAATTCAGGGGGCTTATGTATCAATCTTATCATTACTTATAATGAAAGGTAAAACAGGTCCCAGGTTCTTTCTCAAAGATCTAATGTGACTGAATTGGTCTAAACAACTGAACACTGACTGACTGCATTACTTACACTGACTGACTTGCATTACTACATCAAATCTGTGGTTTCTTCATGGAATAATGTGTTTCAGTAGAATTTAAACAGGTCCCATGTTATGAACATAGTGTGTGATTATGGATGGCGGTGGTGTGGCAACATCGGGGTGGGAATAGTGCGTGTTGGTGAGGTGAGTGCCCTTTTTTTTTTGCTTGAGCCCCTGCCCCCCAAAATGTGCATGGCCCTGGCCAAGATTAAGCACCAGACTGCATCTACTGCTCTGTTCTCTTATTCACGTGTGGGGAACTTCATAGCCAACAATGAACTGATGTTATTCCCCCTTTGCAGAACTCACTTAATACGAAGGTGGATTTAATATGGAGAATATATATTTTTCAATTTTGTTTTCTGATTTTATCCCAATTAGGTAGCCAATTACACCTGCTATTTTCAGGTCAATCCCTCCCTCGCAGTTCGCTGCCGTAGCCCTCTGACTGCCCAGGTAAAAAAATATTATACACTTAAAGTGTGTTAAAAGTGGTTCCAAAAAAGCATACTAATTACACTTTAAGTGTATTCAAGTAGTACTCAAGTACTACTAAAGGACTACTTAAGTACACTTAAATATACTTGAAATTAAGCACAAAAAGTAAAAGTGTACTTGAAATATCTTTTGTATACTTAAGTTATATTTCTAATACACTAAAGTATACTACTTTTTCACCTGGGTGGTAGTGACAAAGGCAAAGTATCGTCTCCTCCGAGACGGCACTTGTCATGCTTCGACTGTAACTCCGGCACCCCAGAGTCACTCCTGTGCGCAGCGAACGTCTTGTCAGCTTCCCTCCCCCTTCCCTGGGATGGACAGCCAATTGCTGTCCCCGGTGGCACTCCCGGCCAGAGCCGACTCTGGCACGGCCGGGGAATCAAACCCCGGTCGCCGTGACCAGCGTCGGACGTTGAAACGGGGGAGGCCTACTATGGAGAATATTGTTGCATTATTAGACTCCATATTAATTTAGGCTTTGTTGTGATGTAGCAGCTCTAGCACTGTAAATCACACTTGGGTAGATGGGAGAAAAGCCTGCAAAGAGAGGGCAATAATGAATTGTGGCCTCGTGTACATCTAATGTGGCATGTTGCGAAAACTGTAAACCATAACCGCTTCTCGAAAATCTAAAAATTGTCGTTCTTTCTTTCTCTTTCTCTGCTTCTTTCTGTCTACCTCTCTTTCTTTCTTTTCTTTTTTTTTTCTCGCCTCTTCTCTGTCCTGATCCCTCGCTGGTGGAACGACCTTCCGCAATCGGTCAGGACCGCGGAATCACTTGCTATCTTCCGCAAGAGACTCAAAACCCACCTCTTCAGACTCCACTACCACTGAACTCTGTCCATCTAGCTAAATTGTCTTCACCACTGTTTACTTGTTCAACACTATACTCCCAAAAAAAAAAAATCACTAACCTTTTCCTTCCAGGTGTTACAGGTATGGTACGCAGATGCCTGCAATGATGTCTATTGCTGTATTCCTGCAGTGGTCTTGTGCGCTAACTATGATTGTTCCTACAATGTATTAATGCACATCTTGTAAGTCGCTCTGGATAAGAGCGTCTGCTAAATGCTTAAAATTTAAAAATTTAAAATGTTCTCGCTGCCTTATCTTGATTAACTTCAACGCCCCCATTAAGTTGACAAGAAATCTTTGCCATTAGGGAAATAAAACACACAAATAGGGTTTACGTGTAAAAAATAATGGCTTTGCTTTCGAAGGCATCGATTTCACTTGATATCGCCTGGCCCAGATTAAACTCATTTGCCTTCCTGGCTGCTGCCGGTTTAGAACAGGTGTCTGTATTTGTGCTGATTACCAGCAGATAAACAGCTAGGGGAGAGCGGGGCGTCTTTGCCAGGTGAGTGCGCGTTTCCTCTCCCGCAGTGGCCTTGCCATTTTGTTTGCTCAAATGAGCAGGGTATGAAAACAAATATCTGTAAATGAGTAAAGAGCGGGGGACGGATGGGTTCATTCCTTCTCCGACATACCGAGCGCCAAAGTGTGATGCTTCGGTGTGTACACAGCTCTCGTGCAGGTGTGCGCGCGGGGACTCTCCGACACCGCTCCCTGGGTTCCTGTCACCGTCGGGCTTCTCTCAGGCTATTTTGACATCTCCAAGGCTTTAGCGTTAAGCATCGAATCACGCACGGGAAGATAACACCTTGAACAGGTGTTGTGAGTGTAAGTTTGAGGCCTTGCTGCTCAGAGAGCTGAATGCACTCGCAAAGCTCTCTGTGTATGCCTCAGTCTTCCATTCGGGGTGATATGCCATTTCACATACTCATATCATATCATATCATATCCTATAATACAAGGTACCAACCACAGTGCAACACAGTCTTTGAATGACAGTAGCCCTTAAAAAAAAAAAAATCAGAACGAGTACAAAGGGATAATAAATAAATTGATTCCATAAATTATGACCTGAATGAAAGGAAATCCCGAATCAGACGCATTTTACCTACAATCAATGGCATCTTGCATATCTGCTTTCGTTGGGATCGAATAATAAATACAGATAATACAGCATAGAGGTTATATATCATAGAAATATTATATTATATCATAGAAATATATTGACTCAGGTAGGTTATCAAGCAAGACTCTCGGTTGTTCTCTGTGGCACGTATATTTCTTCCACCTGACAGCAGATACCAATCAAGCTTTATTCCTCGGTGGAACATAGTATCGTTGCTCTGTCATTGGAGCTTCACGCATATTGTTCACCGCTGCTGCAATTTGCACGGCGTGCATTTTTTTTTTATTACAGTGAATGGTAATTTAACAACCGGCCTCATTCATTTCCCTGCCCCAATTGTGCCCCTCTCCCAACTGTGCCAACAATGCCAGTGCGAGGACAAAACTACTATCCATCCCCGAGCAACATGACTGATGGAGAGAGAGAGGGAGCGCGCAGACATTTGTCGAGGGGGGGGGTAACTAAATAAATAAATAAAATGCACGTCCTTGATAATGCAAGCGCTTCTGCAGAACAATTAACTTAATTAAGCAGACGACATGAATATTCATAAGGCTGTTAATGTCTCCCACATCCAGGCAGATGAATGTGATGCAATGACTTGCTAGTCAAGCGTATCTGAGAGCCTCGCGAAAACGGCACTAACTGCCTGAAATATCAAAGAAATGAACGGCCCCGGTGAATTGTTTTAAATCAGGTGAATTAATTAGAAGCCAATATATTAGTATATTATTTATATCAAACAGCGTATAGTGCATACAAGAGCCCTTAATTACACTCCACTTAAAGGAGGATTGATTCGACGTGTTTATTATTGGTTGGCGAGCTGCGTGTCAAAATACTTCATATAGACATTCATATGTACTACCTGATTCGGAAATAGATGTTTATAAAGCCTTCGGTTTTTGACAATTCCCCTCAACAGAGGAATGGATCTGGGAATTACTGCAGCCGTCTCTGCTGACTGAACTAATCCCGGTATTACGCATCTGTTCCTCCGGGAGCACCTGTCTTTCCTGTTTGTGATGGAAACTGTTTACAAATAATCCCTAGGGAGCGTGTGCTAATGAAGAGAAACAGTGACCTCAGCACGTCCAATTTGGAGCGAGTGCAGAGTTGGAGGGTTTCCATCTCTCCTAACAATGACACTCCATTTTGGCCCGCCTGAAATGACAAGTGAAGGTCAAGCTGTTGGCCCAAAAAAACAAAAACAAAAAAAAGTCCCGTGTCCGACGCCCCTCTCTGCTGGCTCTGTCGGTAGAATCGCTCACAGTGCCTGTGCCTAGCGGTTTTCTAAGTTCTGCGCTGCAGCGCGTGGTTCAGCCGCCAACGTGGAACGAATTGAAAAGTAGTGCTTTCATTAGCGGGGAGAAACTGTATCTCTATATCAGATGCACTTGTAGGCAGCTAGTTCACTTAATACAAACGGACAATTGACTCCCTGCTTCCGGCTATTAAATCAAAGGGATAATCATACGCTCACTCTGTGCTGTTAGGAGTCACTTATTGGTTTTCACCAGAGGGAGTTCCAGAGGGACCTTTGCTTCTTTATTTAGGATTGTTTCTTGTGATCAATCAATTTTATTTTTGTATAAGCGCTCTTCACACCAGGTGTCCCAGGGCGCTGAACAATTAAAGCATAATCAAAACATTAAAACATTTCCTCCCTCAGAGAAAATTTGTTTTGCGTTAAAAACAGAACAGGTTCGGCTCTGACCAGGGCGTCGTTCCAGGAATCACACTGCTGGTACTACAGTAGCTCGCGTGCAGGAACTGCTCACACTCACACAGGAGGGCTTGTCAGTCTGTAACGAATCTTGCGACTAAAGTAAATCAGTCATTCTACTTCTGCACACCCATATACACATGCACTACTGCACACGCACGAGCACATGGAAACGCACATGCACACACACACACACACACACAAATGCACTTAATGTTGCCTTTTCCCCCACACAATTAAAGTGCCATGCATACTTTGGGCATACAGTAAATTAGTCCAAGGGCATTTCAATTAATTAAAAAGACCATAATTCCCATTACGCGTTGCACTTGCACAATAGTTTTAACTATTTTATGGATTTGATGGATTCACAAAAGGGCAAGGAAAATTAACTTTTTCGCTATAAAGAGAGGGGATCAAATCTCCTCTGCAGGAAAAAGATGATTAAAAAGCCTGATCCCGATAATCTGATTATAACACATTGCTGATAAATTAATATTGTGAAGAAAAGCGGATAATTCCCATTTTAGAAATGTTTTTAGCAATACCCAACTAATTCACAAATGGATTAGTCTGGCTTTCCGGCCCATAAGAATTCATATATTTTTCTAATATGTCGAAATTAAATTGTCTAGTCAATGAGCCAATGGCCAAGATGGTCTATATGAAATGTAGTTTTGGTGTCCCCTTTTCTTTGATATTTTCAACAAATTTGTCACTCGCAACCATACACCAAATTTCTTAAATTAAATTGTAGTTGCTGAATGAAAACACAACAACCAATCAACATGCATGCATAATTAGCGGGAACAATAAATGTACTATGCTACGTTGTCATCCGGCGGCAGGGTAGTGTAATGGTGAGGGAACTGGACTTGTAACTCAAAGGTTGCTGGTTCAATTCCCAGGTGGAACACTGCCGTTATACCCTTGAGCAAGGTACTTAACCTGAATTGCTTCAGTAAAAATATCCAGCTGTATAAATGGATTGTATGTAAAGAAATGTAAACTGTGTAAGTCGCTCTGGATAAGAGCGTCTGCTAAATGCTTAAAATGTAAATAAGAGCGTCTGCTAAATGTCTAAAATGTCAAATGTAAATGTCATCCTGTTTCAATATCCGTGTGTTCATTTGTAAAGATATGATTAACAGAATTTAACACCACATTCCCCAACACAAATGTATTTTTTTTTTTTTTATGTACTGAAATGATCTGCAATGTGTCTGCAATCATCACAGTATTGCTGAAATGTAGGGTATAAAGACTTCGAGACATACAGCTAGATCTGACCTACACAAAATGTACTCTGCTATGTCCCATTGGCTGAAACCATGCTGTATCACCATTTCATTGGTCTCAGCCACCCATAATAAATTCTACTTACAAGAACAGAAGCCACAAAACATTCCTCGTATCCAAGCTATCACCTGCATGTGGGAAGGCAGCAAATATCAGGTGTAGGTAAAACTCTGAGGTGCTAATGATTAGCATTAATGAGAAACTGCAAATATTAATACCATAGCTGGGGTGCCACTTATTTAGCATTCTTATGACATTACACGCTAAAATGTTGTGTTGCTTTATGCATAATGGTAGGAAATACATTAATTACATGTTGCAATGTATTAAAAAATTGTGTGATGCTTCTATTGTCTTGGAAGATTTTCCTTTTGAAAGATTATCCTGTTTTGTAAATGCCAGAGAGAGGCTATTCTGGGTTAAGTAGCTTAGGTATTCTGTCAGAGGCTAAACATGGTTATGGCACTGCAAATTGAAAATTAGAATTAGAAGAGGTTTTTAACACTGCCTTTTTTATATTAAGACGATTTCCATGCAAGCCCAAAACATGGGCCATATGAAGCCACTCACTAGCCAAACACCATTATTCAAAAATCTTTCAATTATACATTTATTGGCCACTCTCACAAATAAGGGAAATAGATTTTGGAGCACCATGCCACTTTTACTCGAATTATGTCATGACAGTGCAAAATGGTACTCTACGTGACTCCATTTCAAACAAAATGTACTCACCACTTGGCAGGTCATGAGGGCTACTCAAACAGATATTCCCCATAGTTGAGGAAAATATTTTGGCACTAGACAGGACATTCAATTTCAATTTCAGCCCATTTGACCCGCAGACAGCAAAAATCACAGCCCTCAAAATCGCCTTTGACACAGAAACCGTCTGCAGTGCTTATAATGTATTCTTTACAGGCTTGCTCGCCCTCTAAAGCATCCAGCAATACAATGCTGTCACTGCAGCAGCCACTTACGAACTCAGTCAAACTGGTGAGTCAGGGACAAAAATCCAATGTAAAAACCCCCTCAAGCATTGCCTCACAATCCAATCTTTGAGTGTGACTTCATCGCTGTCTCGCTTCTGGAGTGGCCCAGTGATGTACTGTCATTGCAGTAACATGTTTTATGACTTGTTCTAAAGAAATTGACAAAGAAAGTGAACTCGGCAACCTCAAAAACAAAGAATATTAGAGTGGGGGAGAAGGAAATGAGCAGTTATGCCATCTTGAGCCTGTGTGTGTGTGCGTGGAACAAACTAAGGTCACTCTAGCACAGCTTGTCTGTTCTTTACCTCGAGCCTCGGTATGAATTGGCTCTCCATCTCCCTCTTGTTAATCAAAGACCACACTAGAACAAGATGGTTTACACCAGGTTTACCCTCAGGGCCCATTTCCTGGTTGAGGAGCTGCTCCACGCAGATGACTACGTTGCTGGGCGGCGGGGCGGCTCTCGGGGGAAAGGAGGGGCGCGAGCGTTCAAGAAGAGCTCGCCGTGACTCGAACGTACGCGCGCGGGAGCGACGGCGCGGCTTCCACCACAGCGCCAGCAGTCCGCAGGACAAGGGCACTTCATCACCGCCTCCAAAATAGGTAATTAAAGTGCCACCCTGCTGTGCCAACCCAGAGAGCCTTCCTTCACAGGAGCCCACACCATTGGGCCACGCTGCTCAATATCCTAATCAAAGAATTATCACTCATATCGCTCACCCGACGCCCCGCTTTATTTATAACAGCGAAATGTCACCAGAGGGGAAGAGACGGAGGCAGGATTACTCCGTTGCCTGGCACTGGCCCTGTTTCATCTCCATTAGCATCACAGCTCAATACGGCCTCCTTTCCATTAGGGAAATACTGAATCAATCACACATCGTAGGGGAAGTTGTCGTTTTCCATCTCTCCCGACTTGCGAATATGGGCCGGCTACGTCGACGCCTACAGAAATATCGGTGAACTTGGTTGCAGCGTTGCCGGAATGCGTTGGCACGTCGAACGGCACGCGCGTTCAATCCAAAGCACTGTTGAGATGAAGGCTAGTGGTCATCGTGCGAAATACGTGGACGTCGTGACTGCTATTTCGATCCAGCTCCCTCTGTTTCAGGACAAAGGTAACCTTCGCCTGGTAAATGGGGAAAAAGAAGACTGCTTTAAAGTAGGAGCACCCCAATCCACGCTGGCGACCATTGTCTTTAGCGCCATTGACTCCCGCCAGGCAGAGAGATCTGTTGAGCGTAGCACTCCAGTGGCGATGCAGAATTTAACTGCCAGTTGTATTCCTTTTTCAGCAAACAGTCGACTTTGTGTTGTCCTTGCCGTAATTTATGCAAAACAACGTCAGCAACACCCTCTGCCATGTCTCCTACGTGTTTCCAATATCTTATCAATTTCTAATTGCGGCACGGCCATTTGGGAAATATCAATCTTTAAGTGTGGAAATCATAAAAAGAAAGATGTCTCCTGGACGTCTCTGGATGCCTTGTCCCACATCAGCACTGCGGCAGCTGCCACCACCCTGCATGGCAGAGGAAATGGCAGGGGCTGGGCTGGTGCCACACTTAGCACTTAGCGGGGTACCTCTGCCACTGCAGCGGGAAACAGCTGCACCTGCCTCTCAAAGACTCACCGGGACTGGTGTGACACTTGAAGATGGATCTCTTGCAAATATGTAAAAAAAAAAAAAAGTACACGATTATCCACTGGATTTGTCATGCCTTTCCGCTCGCGTATTAGTGTAACTCCAGAAACACTTTCACAATAATTATTCCTTATTATAGACTAGACAAATTATTTCACTGAGCACTTTTATGGTTGTCATTATTTTCTCTTTGCAACTATTTCTTATAATGTGTAAGCATATGGAAGATTTTGACCATCTATTATTATTTGCTCAGCACATATTCTAGGTGTATAAAAGAAAATATGTATTCATGTTGTGCATCTGTCTGGCTCAGTGGGTAGAGCATGGCGTCGACAACGCTCAGGTTGTGGGTTTGATTCCCATTGGGCCCACGTATACTGAAAAATGTGTGCATTCGCTACTGTAAATCACTTTGGATAAAAGTGCCTGTTAAATGGCATGCATATATACAGTACCAGTCAAAAGTTTGCGTACACCTTCCATCTGGACTACGGCTAAGCGGGCACTCCTTCATTCTTGAGCAGGATAACGACCCGAAACACACCTTGAAGTTGTGCAAGAACTATCTGGTGAAGAGGGAACGTGAAGGACAACTCAAACTAAGGACCTGGCCTGCCCAGTGTCCAGACCTCAATCCCATAGAACTTGTATGGGATGAACTGGACAGAACAGTCAAAGCAAAGCAACCCACAAGTGCCTCTGGGAATTGCTGCAGGAGAGCTGGGAAGACATATCGGGTGATTTCCTGCTGAAACTCATTAACCTGTTATCACGGCAAAGGGTGGCTATTTTGAGGAATCCAAGATTCAATTTTCAATATAATTTTCTTGAACATTGCTTTGATGTTCCTTTTGTTTATTGTTACATGTGTTTTTTGTCATTTTAAAGTATTTACAGAAACGTATACGGTGTAAAGCATTGTCAATTATGAGATAAACCTAGTTTCCAGCAGGTGTACTCAAACCTTTTGACTGGTACTGTATATATATATCCTTCTCTACTGAGAATTGCCCTCTGGCCGCCCCCACTTCAAGCACTGGTTCAAGCACCTCTGTAAAAAAGACCTCCAGTGATTTGGAATCGATGTGAATACCTGGGAAGACACTGTCCAAGATCGCACTCTCTCGCAACAGACCGTACGGGACGGACTGCTGAAAAACAAAGCCACCCTGGCGGAACACAGAGACACAAATCATCAGAAGAGGAATGAGAATACGAACGCTGCTCCAACAACACCGGGACCAACCTTCACCTCTGACAACTGCGGCAAAACCTCTCAAGGATTGGACTTCACAGCCACAGAAGACAGTGCACCAAAACCTGACTTCAAGGCACAAGAATCTATGGTCTCACGAGACTGCGTGAATTCTGATGATACATATATACAGTAAATATGTAAATATATATATACGGTGTAAAGCATTGTCAGTTATGAGATAAACCTAGTTTCCAGCAGGTGTACTCAAACTTTAGACTGGTACTATATATATATATATATTATTCTATGACTTCAGAGCCATCTGATATGCTACACAATCCCTTGTGTTCTCTATCCACTTTGATTCATCAGCTCCTCACTGTCAATGAGAACTGAGTTCTCAGTTGACCTACCTCGTAAAACAGAGGTGAATGAAGAGTAAACTTGTAGCTGTGGTTCAGAAAGAAACACGACCGTAATTTTAATCCTGTGTATCGGTCGTTGATGAGGAATGGCCGTGCAATAATAAAATCGGCCTATAGGAGGAGTGTTTGCCAGGGAAAGTAATTACCTTCTGGGTGCAGTGTCTAGACTGGGACACCATTCACCATTCGGTCTGAACAGATCTGCTTGTTGTTCATTCAGGCCTGGGTTTATGGAGGAATATCAGTGTAATACACGTGCTGCAATGATTACATGTATTATTTAGGCATTGTTTGACATCGCCGTGCCACTGTACAGTACTTGCTGAACATTTAAACGAAGGTTCAGGCACAGAATAAGCTCGCTGTTATTAGAAAAACACATACAGCACCGCAATACATCTCTCACGGACAAAAACGGATAAAATACGCAACTTCACCTGCTGCGTCTGCAATATTCATGTTCCGCCATACACGGCACTGTATGTAATTCACGACGAGTACATATGTATTAATATATTCTCTCTTTGTCACAGTAAATAGCTGTTAATCGAATTTTCTCAAGCGGTTATTACAAATCAATTTGTTTCATGATAACGTTCTGATGTCGTGCTATTACGAACCCGCAGTCCCCACGAGCCGAACGTACTGCACACCGTACGGATTGAACTTCGTGGATCTGATGCCATTTTGAAGAAGTCAGGTCTCAAAATGAGATCTTTAATTTCTATTAGGCAAAGCTCCCCTTGGTGGCTCCTCCTCAAACCTCTCATTGCTGCCCCCGGGGCGTGCATTATCACAGATCGGATTCTATTACCGCTCAAATGGCTTCTGGAATCGGGTATCAGAGTTCATTAGTGCACAGATTGCAGGATCCCCATCCCCAACTTCGGGCCTCTTCACCGGGGTGGGCGATCGCGCCCGCACCCCCGTCAGAGCAGATGGGCCCGGAGCCCTCCCACCGGGTCAGGTTTCACAGCGAGGAGAAGGTTCCTGTCGCCGTGAGCGTAACGCACTTAAGGCCACGCGCACGAGCGTACCGTGACCGGCGCTCGGTGCGGGCGCTCGCACGGCGCGTGTAATGCGTTTGTGTTGTTAGCGGTTCGGTGCTACGGTCTGTACAGGTCACGGGTCGTGCGGTCTACCGTGCGTATTCGCAACTGAAGTGGACGTTGAGTGGTGATTCCCACTTGGGGAGATGATTCCCACTTGTAGGGGAGGTGTTGAGAAGAGATCGAGATCGAGTGAGCGACAAGAGAGATGTAAATCTAACAGCCGATATTGCGGTAGAGATAATAAACCTCATCAACGTGCTCTCTCCCAGGGAGGATAGATCACACACACACACACACACTCACTCACAGACTTTATTCCTGAAGCATGAAAGATACACCCGCCACACAACACATACGCACACGCCATCCCAGACAGCAAAGTTCATTTTGTTGTTTGTCCTTTAGGCCTGATGAGCTTCTTCTTGTGGCTGGTAGATTTCACTTCACAGACAGCTTCACACAAGAATGACAGAATATATATATATATATATATATGTATATATGTATGCCATTTAGCAGATGCTTTTATCCAAAGCGACTTACAGTAATGAATGCATACATTTTTCAGTATATGTGGTCCCAGTGGGAATCAAACCCACAACCTAAGCGTTGTCAGCGCCGTGCTCTACATGCTGAGCCACACAGAACCACGGAATACCAGAGAGGTCATCTAAAAAGGCCGCTCCACGCACATATTGGCAAAGAAGAATACACCCGGTTCCTCGGGACGTGGAATTCTTTCTGACTGAATGTTTTCATTCCTTACTAGGACAGGGCCTCACAGTGAGATATGACTGTTTCTCTCATTGTCAGACACATGCCGTTCGTTGATGGGGCACGAGCAACAGCTTTCATTAATCAAAAAATCCCTACACCCTGCCCTATCCTAAAATCATAACCATGCAACATTTAGCACAATTTAAGCTTTTTTTTCTTCCCTCCTGCCATTTCCAGTGGCCAGGATCAATGGACTGCTCACAGTGCCGTGTTCTTCTTCCCATCAGCCTCCTCATTAGTTTAATCCAGCCCACTAATGAGCTGCCACCCAGGGCTCCACCCCCATTACAACAGCACTGAGGCATTGATGAGGTGGTGAGGGTCTCAGGGGGGGCGGAGCTCAGGTGGGGCTCTCCCGGGGCAGCAGCAGGGGGAGAGTCCCCAGTGGGGGGGCGGGGAGACACAGAGGTGCAGAGGCACAGTTGGCCCGGAGATTCGATCCCCCGCTATTCCCCCACTCCTGGATGCCGCGTCTCACGGCCGGCGAGGGAGCAGGTGCAGAGAGGGCACGCGCTGCCATTATCGGGGTCAGGGGGCCACGACTGAAAGAGGAGTCGATCTCCTTAAAGCAGACAGCGTCCCTGCCACTAATTCAATACCGCGAAACTCTACCTGTGGACACGTTCTTAAATGTGCACGCTAACGAGATTTCAGCGGAATTAATCTTCGCTATTTGCCAGGTCAAACGCTTTATTCGCACACTGCAGTGCCTTTAAGTGTAGTCGGTGAGCCTTGAGAAATTAGAAAGTAAAATTAGAGTGGCAAAAAGACTGAAAGAGACAAGGCAGTGAAACGGGAGTGCTACAGCCACACACGGCATCTGAAATGACTTTAGCTGAAATGAACGCGTCAGCTAAGTGGGATGAAACTGCATGTGTTCAGCACCGGGAACATCAGTTGGTTGATGGCAATCCAAATAGTCTCTCAGTCAGCCTGACATTTTTAGAATGTTCTACAGAAATACATACATGTATATTTTTATCGCTCCCAAAAGATTTCTGGGGTAAAATGGCATCATCAATCTGCAGTTAAACATGATGAAATGTTGCCTCATAAGCCTATTTAATTGTTTATAATCTTCCTGCAGGCATTCCGCTGTTGGTTTCGTAAACTCGGCACAGACCAGAAACGAGAAACCTACACCTCCCAGTACACGCCGATCTTGGCTCACGGCCTTGCGTTGCTATGGCACATAATCCCGCGTTGGTCCTGGGAGAGAGCACTCCCTGCTCTCTGACAAGGCTGGGGTGACACCGCTGAAAGGTGATACAGTAAATAAAAGAGCGCTGGGTTTGAATAAAAATCATGTCCAAAGTCTTTTTGTCACTCTTCATGGCGCAAAATGAACGTCGGTGGCGAACTTCAAAGTTTGACGTTGTTCGTTAGCCTTTGGACTGCGAACTGGGTGGTTGTGATTTTTTTTTACGCACAGAAACCGTTTTGGCAAATCGAGTCGAGGTGCTTTGCGGAATTGCGACTCCGTGGGACGAATTTGATTCGGCCGCTTTTGTTCTTTAATGAACACCTGTTTGTGGACCCTCAGGAACATTGAATATGAAGCCCGTTTGCCGGAGCCGGATCAGAAACACCTTTGACCTTTTTTGCCGTGCGCCGGCAGAGAGGCGATGGTTTTTCAGCCTCATCTCCTCTTTTGTTTGGGCGTACGAGCCCTTGGCGATGGCCCGGAGACTAGGCTGACCTTTGCATGAGGGCCGTTTCCTTTATCCCCTGTTTTTATCCAGGCTGTTGTCTTTATCCTGGCTGTCCCCCCGAGTTGTGGAACTGCCTCACCTCGTCTCCTTCGCCTTCACAATTAGACTTTTTTTTAAACTGAAGGCGTACACGTTAAGAGTACGATTCTTCAAAAACAGCTTGCCAACCAGTGAGTTTGATCGCGTCTGGTGTTTGCTCAGTTAAAGGGCGGTGGCCTTTCATGGTCGCGGCCTCTGCATTTGAATTCCTGCTACGCAATACTCCGCTGTGTGAAAGCTGTGCGTGTGCACTCTACGTTCTGATACATTTCCTGACACAGGCCTGAACCCCGGACGTAGAGGTCAGTGATACAAAATCATTACTGCTCGTGTGATCCTGGGGACGTTTGGTGGCCATTTTACGATGCTCCCCGTGTTGTTCCCAGTCCCAGTTATGTTTCTCTGTGCAGGATTCCTCACCTTTGTTATCCATTAGACCCTTAGGCCATCTTAGTGTTGCACATCACTGCAGATCGAGGGCGTAACCACACAGTAAATACTGGGGTGGACATAATGAAAGGGAATGTGTTATATCTATATACAATATATAATTTGTATATATATACACACAAATTATGTATATATGTATACACATATATCTATATATACTAATCATTGGGGGAGGCGGGGCAGATATGACTGTTTAGAATATTGAATATCATCCCCCCTCCACACACAAACACACGTTACACCTATGCTGTAAATACATCTTCCTCATATACTATATATATATATATATATATATATACATACATATTATTGGGGGGCAGATATGACTGTTTTGAATATTTAATATCCCCCCCCACACACACACACATTACACCTATGCTGTAAATACATCTTCCTCTCACCTGGACGCTACAAAGTGAGAGGCAGGGGGAGCAGTAGAGAGGTTGTCAGTGGCTTGAATTCCTGCGATCAGCCGTGAAAACCCACAAAGCAACGGGTTCCTCTGGGAGAACATCCACAAGTCGCGGGGGACAACGTGCCTTATCATCAGCAGCAAATTAGCTGGGAGCGAGGGGTGAGCTTTTGTGTTGATTGCATTGCTGATCGCGGCGCAACAGTTAGCCTCCCGTCTCGGTAATGAGCGGGGAAGGGGGCAATCGAGTGGGAATCCAGACTAAAGAAAACACGCCGTGATGCGTTTGCATTTCTGCGCCTGTCCTCCTGTCTGAGCGCTGCTTGTGAAATACCTACATTTTGTCTTTCATTTGGTAATTGGGGTGCTTGTCTCTTTATCGGTCATACGGGAGGACCGCCTGAAACAGCCGTGAAAGCTGCCTCGGATCACAGCACGCGAGCAGCGCTGGATGTCGCACGCGCCGCAGTCTGGCTGGATTCAATCAGCATTTATCCTGAACTTTGACTTTCAGATAAAAGCAGGAGTCTTTGTTTTTTTCTTCACGGGCACGGATTGGCGAGGTCGCTGAATCAATCCAGGCCTGTGTATCTGCGACGGCTCGCGCCGCCTCTCAGAAGCGCACAGCGAACTCGCTAATCCTCGTAAGCAGATGTCTTATTTTCCCCGTGAACGTCCCTAGTTAGCTGTGCCGCAGAGCGGGTCCCCTCTGTGGTTGAGCCCCAGCCAGGGGCGGGGCCTGGGGGAAAGGTCAGAGCCTCGGTTGGGGGGGCAGGTCAGACACGGGAGAGGGATTTAGGAGACATGCAGGAGATGGAGGCCTGTTGTGGGCCCGAGGGCTTCTGTCTTCAGCCACACTTTTCCTGGGCGCGTGCCCTCTATACCGGGGGTGAGCACCCACAAACTTCCTCAGATCCTCGGCCAACCCGGGCATCTGGCAGAGCGTCAGGAACTGGCATTAGAGCGCATTAGCGACGGGGGCGGCCCCAGCCTCCTTCAGACTCGTCTTCGTCAAGCAGAGGGATCGCCACCGAGAGCTTGCTCAGAACCCTGCAAATTAAATCTGCAGGCTGCATCGCCGGATTACGAGAGCGTGTTTATTGTTTCTAATTCACGGGAAAAAATGCGATTAACAAATGAAACGAATGAACAAATGAAAGAATTCAAGTCTCGGGTTGTTCCAGCCGTGTTGATCTTTGTGAGGAAAAGCTATAATGTCACGACCCGTCTTAGTCAAGTAAAACCGTAATGTTATGACCTATCCTTTTTTTTGAATGAATGATAGTAATTGTTAGCGTGCGCATGTACTTTGCATGCAGCCTCCCATTATGGGCAGTCAAAGTAATTGAGTGTAACTCCAAACAGCTGATGCCTGTCTCATTATAAAACATAATTAATACAGATTTACTTGTACATTTCTGTGCAATATTTGTAGGGAATTATAAGAACGTTTGTCCAATGGCATTTACAGCCACGTTTCACTTTATTTGCAGCGTATCTGTAAAGTGTGCCTCAGAAAAGACATGTTGGCAATCAAAGCCTGGTAATTATGTTTTTCACTTCATTGCTTTTCATAATTTCATGAAAAATTTGTCCAAGCTACTTTGTTGTCTGTACTTGATCATGGTGTTGTAGTGTACATGCATACAGCTTCCACTGTTTTACAGAGCCTTAATTCAGTGTATCATACTTCCCTACATTTTATTACAAATGCGAACTCTTTGACTCACCACTGTACGCTCTACCAGTTGGTGGGCTGGACATCACTGGCTACAGGCAGGCTGCAGCGCTCGTATGTTTTTATTTATAAAGCGATGCTAGGGAAACTACCCGTCTACCTTTGGTCCCTGCTGTACCTTAATTCAGGCAGTTGTCAGCTACGTTCCCAGAAACGCTCGCTCTTTAATGTTCCCACGGCTCGTACAGAACTGGGAAAAAGCGCTTTTTCCCTATTATGCACCGTGGGCGTGTAATAATCGACAGAAAGAGCTGAATTTAGTTGATCTCATACCTCTGGGTGATTTTAAAAGTCTTATACAAGATACTGTGACAGATGAATGTAAGTGTTTTTGAGATGCCATGTTCCTCCACACTGAATAGCTGCCTATGTGTATTGTTGTGTGCATTGTTGATTGTTGTATTGTCTGCGACTGTTGTGTGGGCCTACCGCTGCTACCCTGGCCAGGTCTCTCTTGAAAAAGAGATTTCGATCTCAAAGAGACTTCCTGGTTAAATAAAGGTTAAATAAAATAAAAAAATTGTCCTGTGAAATGGCAGTGTTCTCACACAATAGGGCTTTCTTTGTAGAAGCCCCATCCCTTGTGCCGGTGTGCTGTTCCCCTACATTCTGCTGCGCCGTGCGACAATAATAATAATAATAATATAATAATATATGCCTTTTAGCAGACGCTTGTATCCCAAGCGACTTTCAGTAGTGAATGCATACATTTTTCAGTATATGTGGTCCCGGTGGGGATTGAACCCACAACCTAAGCGTTGCCAATGCAGTGCTCTCACAGACCTAAACCAACAACACTCAGCACTTACTCCCCAATGAAGGCCTGGTCTGACAGAAAGAAAATGAAGTGTATCTTCGGAGACACGAAACCGATGATCTCAGTTACCCCATTATGTTTAAGCGAAGCATCTGCCAAGCTTTGCCTCACTTCCACAGATATCCTCAAACAGATGGCCTGGCTACACTCGCTCACTCCACCCGCTCGCTCGCTCACTCGCTCATTGACGTCTCGGGCAGGGGAACATGTCTGGAGCGTCTTATCCGCGCCATAAATACCGGGCCCGCATATGTCAACGGGAGGCCTAAAGTAAAAGCTTCCACTTTGTCTCAGCGCCTCGGTCCGCGGGGGCCGGCGGTGAAGCGCAAGCTGCTCCCCGCGGGCCGCACTTGGGCCAGCGCTCGGCAGGGCGCAGTGGACCCGGGAGACGGCGGGCGAAACCGCCGCCAGGAGGGCGTCTGCTCAAGGGGTGCGCGACGAGACGGCCCTGTGCGGGGTCTGCGGTCTCTCCCGCGCACTCTCACCTGTCCTAAAAGAAACGGGCCGACGTCTCTATCCATTCGTCCCGTCCGGAGCGGCAGAAAGGTTTCCGTCGAAGACGGTACGGACGCGTCGCCATGGAGACGCCGGGTGACTTAACGGAAAGCCGGCCAGTTAATATGTAACATTGTGCACTCAAACACAGAGGCAGCGTGATATCCGGCCAGCGGACTTATCACAGTGTTGCTGCTATTAACTGAAATTAACTGCTTTGTGTATTTATACATGAAATCCATCACCATGTGTATCCTTAAATGCAATAAGCCATTTTTGGACAGTGTTTAACACCAAATCAAATATATAATAAACATTTAACATTTTGCATTTATAAAATGTTTCAAGTAACAAAAACAGCCACGTCCACAGTGGGTAACGTAATGCATGATTTGTGTTTAAATGTGTACAGTAAGAAAACAAATTCACAATGAGTCCCTCTTGCTTTGGCAACCCTACATTGTTCCATTAAACAGTTGAGAAGTAATTTACGTAACACATGTGGCTTGAGTTATGAGCAAGGCCCTATTCCAATGCACATTTTAATTCAGTCGGGAGACAATGGGCTGTGTATGAACAGGGTGACCCTCGGAGTGACCTCTGGAGATTTTCTTCTCTCCCTCTTTGTCTCTGTCGGACGGCCTTTACCACGACGACAATAAGGTTCAGCTTGACGCTGAGGTGTGACCATGCACTTTGACAAGAGCACCAAGGCACATTATTTGACCAGGGCAATAAGATGTGGAGTTTGTGAAGTCTGATTGACCTGCCTTGCTGAAACCGGCATGGTAATCTTTCAAAAGGGGGTTTAGAAAGTGGCCAGGCGATCTACATAGCATCATGCGGGGGATATCAGAAGGGCGCCCAGCATTGTACAGGTGCTCCTATTGTAAGAACCGGGCTCTGCACATGTTTGACTATGGCCCGGCTTGGCCCATTACTGGGTTTAATCTGAACCCCCGAGTCTTAGCTGGACTGTCCGCTGCAGCCCATGTGTCATAGGGCATCACATGGCTTGTCAGGTCAATTTCCCAACACCAGAGCAATTTCGCTTCCTGCATTCAGAATCCGTCCTTTAAGGGAAAAAAGGGTGGGGGCGACGGGGTATTTTTTGCGTGCTACCTTTGTGCTGAGTGTCAGCTTGGACACACCCTCCATTGTGCGACGTTATTCGGGGCTCCCTGGGAAACTCTGTCTGGGATCCACCGGGCTGCTTCAACAGGTGAGGGCTGACAGAGCTCCTGTAATCCAGCGCACTGCCTCTCCCCCGGGGGAGGGGGCCTAAGAACCACCGACTTACCAGCCTGTAAAACAACAGAGGTAATCCCCCAGCAGAAAGAAAGGAGGGCAGCATCTTTTATTTACCAGTGTGAGAAGCTATCAAGGTATAATTTTCGTCGTCAATCACGCCAGGCGACATGTGGCCCGAGCAGTGCATTCCCCGGGTCGGTTAATGTGGGAACCTAATGTAGTGCAAGGTACCAGCATGCCTCTGTTAATCAGGGCCTGATTGTTTCTAGGAAAATGGGCAAATAATTATGAGGGAGGCTAATGTGGAAATTCTGGCTGGTGCCGCTTCGCACATGCGGAGGTGAGGGCAGCAGGCACGCCCTTAACCTTTTGTTTAATTTCAAAGAAAAGAAAAAAAATGGAGTTTCAGCGCAAGGACAAAACAAAATAACAGTGCATGTATTTCAGGGTCATTATATGGTTAATAGTGATTTTAAATGAATATGAACGAAAATAACTTGTGGCATTGGCATCGAATGGTGTGTTTTTTTGGCCGCTGTGTTGTTTTGACTTTAATCACAGTATGAGACGTCAACAGGTCTTGCACTTAATTTAGTTTTCCTACCTGCCAATAAACAAATCTGTGCCATGTTCTTCCCAAAGCAAGTTATTTGAATTATGTTAATTGTTAGGACCCAGGCCACTGCGAAAGCTGCCACAGGGCAACACAGCCGACAAGTCGCTTTGGGTAAAAGCGTCTGCTAAATGATTGTATTGTATTGTATAAAGTGCCGGTTCTCTGTACCGCAATCAGTAATTGAAGAGGGGCCGCGGGAGCCGATGCAACACGTCTGAGTCACAGCTTCTTGGGTCGTCGGATTTCATTTAGATTTGAAGGAGGAAACATGAATCCCGCAGTGCAGTAGACAAGGCTAAAAGTACCACCTAAAGTGATGCCTAGCACCTCAAAGTGATGCATAGACACTTAGCTAGGCTAACTGGACTCGTTTGATAATCGAGACACCTGTGCCCGGCCTGGACTCCAGAGATGGTCATGTCAGTCCGCAGCCAGGGCACGCTAGAAAATATATAAAATGAACTACGGTCACCTCAAAACCTTTACCTAATGCAAAGAGGAGAGGAAAGGGGGTCAACAGAAACCTGTAAATTTAGTGTGTTTGTTTCGGACAGGCACGGACGACTACCTGCTAGAACGGTCGACCAAGAACGTGAGCTTGGACCCACTATTTAGAGACTTCACATATCTCCAGTGCATTTCTTTTAGGGCTTTTACACTCGCGAGCAAAGGGGACACCTTAAAATAAGATTGGCCAGGCTGTTGTTGGCCTGGAGAAAAGGAAATGAAACGTTAGAATTGTTGGAATTGGCTGCACTGAAGGGGTAGGTGAAATGCGGAGCGGCATATTTTAATTCCCTATGAGCGACAGGGCTGTTACAGCTCAAGGGTTACATCACTCTGTATTAGCAGCAACTCAAATTCCCGAGATTAGCCAGCATTGTTGTACTACAGCAATGGCACTATGCCCAAACCTTATAACACACAGTAGGTCTCGTAACAGTTGATGCCTGAGTTTACTCACAATTGAGGAGTCATTTTTGATAGATTTTTGGAAAAACACTCTACAATTTGTCAGATTGCAATTCACGAATCCAACCCACTCCGTGATCGTAAATCTATATTATGCATGGTTTGCATGTGAGGGAAGGATTAATGAACATTGCGAGATTACCATGGAGACAATGCATCCGCAGGAAGAATCTGTACCACAGCACAGTGTTTTAACACTGGGATTAATGCAGATTACGGGTCATGGATAATTCTACAGCCATCTTTAGATCACTCGCCCATGACGATGGAGGGACTTTCGTGATCCCGTTAATAATGCTGATGAATCGCGTGTGAGTTTTAGAAGGTACAGTAGCTCTGTGAGTGTTTCCAAAAGTGCACTGCTCTGACAAAACCCGGCCATTACCCATATTCCCCTGCTGACCGCTCTGGCGCTCCCTCTTGATCTCCGGGAAGACACCTGCCACGTTGTTTTGGGGGTGGACAGCAGTCCTGCTCACTGCCCGTCTTGGCTGTCGGGGTTGCAGAAAGACAGATAATTACAAACTGCAGGGAGGCTGTGACCAACCTGTTCCTCCACTGAGCTCCTGCGGGTCCCTGCGGCCAATGGCTCCTCTCCGTGATAGGAGCCCGGGGCTCACGGCACAGCAGACACGCTGTGTAATAACACGGTCATCAAACAAAAGAACAAGTATCCTCGCCTCGCCCTTTTACTTCTCAATGTGTGACACAGACTGTGTTTCTCATTCGGGGCGCAAGACTCATCTCTCTATGTAGATGTAGAAAGGCAGTGTGGCAAGGACACAGATGCAGCTTGCGCTTCATTTTGTGAGAGAAGTTAAAGTCAAAATGCTTCATGTGTGTGCATTTGCACGTGTTCATGCAGCTAGTGTAATAAAAACCCAGACACTACGCAATGTGGATTCTTACAACAATCTTGACGATCCCATACAATCAGCTGTATAGTAACGAAGAGCATATATATAGTCAGTATGTGTTATATGTTGTGTACGCATGTGATGTGAAGGATGGGATGGGATGTTCTATCCCTTTGACCAAATGTTTTGGTATGTTAATCAACAAGAGCTCACACAGTATGGTTAAGACTGATGGAGGCGGTGAACAAAAAAAAAAAGTAAATCTTTGATAAATGAGGGGCAAAAAGTATACGCGAAGCAGAGACTACCAGACGGCATCCATTAATTAAGCAAATAATTCTCCCAGCACGCAGAGTCAAATACGATATCGCTGGACAGTTCTGGTTTCCAATAATTATGGGTAGCATGGCTGCAAGAGGAGGCCCAGAGAGGGGTGATTGTTGGGGCGCGTTTGGCGGAAACCAACAGTTCAACATGCTCATGTTTCCTCGAGTAATGATGTCTAATGTTAGGAGGCCAGAATGGACCTCCGAGCAACATCGTCAGCAATGGGCGACAGCGGACAGAAGTGCATACGCCAGGATCGTGATGTCCACGCATTCATTCGAAGACCGCAGATCAGTTGACACACAACCTGTGGTGGGAGCAGACGGCTTAATCAAAAACGGTGATCGCCCAACAGCCTATTAAGTGACTCTACATTGGTGTTTCATGGGAACGAATGACCCTTGCCACTGGTTTCAGTAACGTGATCGTGTATCAATTTAGTCAATTGTCCAGATGCTGATATATCGCATCTGCTCTCCTTACTGGATCTTAGATGAGTTTCACTGTAATGGATTGTGTTACATTGTACAAAGAAGAACAACATATCGAGCCAGTTCCATTCATTCAATGCATCACACAAATAAAAAAATATTAGTACCAATTTTACGCATGTTTCACACCAAAAAACATTTGCAGTTTATTTTCAGTTCAGCTCAATTTGGACTTAAACTTCTTGGATAAAGCTTTGTATTACATTCAGTATGCTCCAAGCTGCTATTTGGTGATCCTTTTTTTTTTTTTTTTGCTGTTTATTCCCATTTTTTCTCCCAATTTAGTATCCAATTATCCCCTCCCTCGTATGAGAACTCACTGCCGTAGTCCCGAGACCGGTAGTGAGCGCTGCACCTCCTCCTCCGAACCGGCACCTGCCTAAGCCGAACCCTGTCACCGTAACACACAGGACCACTCATATATGCAGCGAGCTTATCTCTCCCCCCTCCCTGGGGCGGAGAGCCCCCTAATGGCACTCCCGGCCAGAGCGGAAACCGGTGCGACCTGGTTGAATCAAACCCCGGTCGCGGTGGGCAGCGTCGGACGTTCTACCACTACACCACCCGGGATGGGTATCCTTTTAAAGATCTGCATTTTCAGTGGTGCATTACGTGCAGAGAGCTGTGTGACATCTACCATCAGAAATCCCTTCAAGTGTTTGAACCATATAACTAGTGGTTCTTCAGACCGGGGCCATACTTAGAGGGAGAGAGCTGGTAGAGCGCCCCCTGTCTGCAGACCAACAGAAGAGTGCCTTTAATTCATTTTTAAAGCAAAAATATGGGCATACTGTACTGAGTGTGTGTGTGTGTGGGGTGGGGGGGGAGCAGTGTACATTACAATTATTTTGGGGAAAAAAAAAACGATTTCTGTTCATCACGAGTTTGAATCACGTTTGCTTATATTTTCATACTATAACTCATCTGCTGTACAAACATTGTCTAGCAAGATGTGTCAAGTTAAGGTCTGGAAACCAGTGCTTGATATTGCAGGTAGTTTAAGGACATCATTTTTCAAACAGTTGGGTTGTTTCAGACAGTTGTCGAAAATCTACAATCTACACCAATAACATCACATAACTCCATTTACTGTATCTGTCTCTCTCTTCCCTTCAAACTGATTGATTCCATAGGTATGCACTCCCCTTGACTTACAGTAATACTTGGTAGAAGCAGCTTTAGCTGTAATTACAGCTGTGAGTCTATTTGAATAAGGCTCTAACAGCTTTGCACATCTAGACAGGGTGGCAGTGTTAGCATAGTGGTTAAGGAACTGGGCTTGTAACGCAAAGGTTGCAGGTTTGATTCCCAGGTGGGAACACTGCCGTTGTACCCTTGAGCAAGGTACTTAACCTGAATTGCTTCAGTAAAATATCCAGCTGTATAATGGATTGTATGTAAAGAAATGTGAACTGTGTAGGTCGCTCTGGATAAGAGCGTCTGCTAAATGGCAAAAAAAAAATTGACATTGAAAATGTTGTCTATTATTCTTTACAAAATTGCTTGAGCTCCATCAGGTTGGATGGGGACCAGTGGTGAACAGCAATTTTCAAATCTTTCCACAGATTCTCAATGGGATTGAGGTCTGGGCTTTGACTGGGCCACTTCAGGACACTGATTATGTTTTTAAATCACTGCAATGTGGCTTTCGCTGTATGCTTGGGGTCATTGTTGGAGAATAAGTCTTATCCCAAGTGGCAGGTCTCTGCAGGTTTTCCTCCAAGATTAGTCTATATCTTGTGCCATCCATTTTGCCCTCTATTTTGACAAGTTTTCCAGTCCCTGAAGCAGAGAAGCATCCCCATAGCATTATGCTCTACCATGTTTTACGGTAGGGATAGTGTTCTTAGGATGATGCACAGTGCTAGGCTTGGCATTGATGCCAAAAAGTTCAATCTTTGTCTCATCAGATCACAGAATCTTCCACCACCTTGTTGGAGACTCTCAAACATGCCTTCTGGCAAACTCTAAATGAGGTTTCATGTGATGCTTTCTTCAACAATGGTTTCTTTTTGCCACCATCCCATAAAGTGCAGATTTCTGAAGCACCCGGGCTTTTGTTCCATGGACAGTTTCTCCCATCCCTGCCATGGAAGACTGTAACTTTGTCAGAGTTGCCA
>JAINUG010000058.1:600000-915000 GCA_029706075.1 Aldrovandia affinis | reverse complement strand
TCTGTGTCCAAGGTCATGCTTTCTTCCCAGACCGCAGGGTTCCAGGAGACCCTGACAGAGGTGGAGATTTTGGCTTTGATTGTGGGCTGCATCTGCCACGACTTGGATCACCGTGGAACGAACAACGCTTTCCAGGCCAAGTGAGTGCCTACCTCCGCTGATGCACATCACCACTCCTGCAGCACGGTTACCCGGCTTTGGGGACTTGCAGCGCACAACGCCACAGCAAGTGAGACCTGAGATCACTGATTATCCGCAACGATGGACATCTGTGGCTCTCTCAATAATTTGAAGCAATTTCAGTGTGCTGGACAGAATTGGGTTCACTTCACTTCACTTCTCTTTTTTGGACACTAATGAGAAAAGGAAACCTGCATTTTATTTGTTTGTTTCGATTGACCAAAAAATGTGTTTAGAATTCAGCACACAGGGTTTTTCAACTGGGTTTGTGTCCTATTTGAAATGATCTCATTGGCTACGTGGGCCCCATACCTCACTTCTATGTAGCAGGTTAGCTGTACTACAGTTATTATTTTACTCAGTTACTCAATTATTTCTAGCAATATTCTTTATAGGTGTGTTATGTTGTAAAATTGTATTTTAATAGCACGAAATGCATTTTTTGCCCGTGTCTTTAAGTGCATTTGTTATCTCTCTCACTCATGGTATTTTTCCACCGACAGCACGGTATGACACGGCACGGTAACCATCCATACCCGTAACTATCCCCTTCACGGGTTGAGTCCCTGTGTCGTTTTTTCACCGCCCAACAGAACCTACAAGCTACAATTTCCTTACCTCTACCTAGGCGTTTGGGAGTCATGTCGGGGGCAGCGAGCGCAGGAGGTACCATGCACACTAGGCTATATAATCTTTCATATTTATCATTCGGCGTTGGTCCTCCAATTAATTGCAATTTACCAAGATCACATTTACAGTAATACAGCCTTTTTGGTAGTGGCTAGACGGAAGCTACTCCTGAGTGAAAGGCGTATGACAGCCCACCTGGAGTTCGCCAGGTGGCACTTAAAGGACTCTAAGAGCATCAGGAAAAAGATTATCCGGTCTGATGAGACACAAATTGAAGTTTTTGGCCTGAATGCCAAGCGCTACCATAAAGGTCTGATTGATGGAGTGCTGCAGAGATGTTTGTCCTTCTGCCAGGTTCTCCCATCGCTGCAGAGGAACTCTGAAGCGCTCTTAGAGTGGCCATTGGGTTCTTGGTCACCTCCCTGACCAAGGCCCTTCTTGCCCGGTTACTGAGTTTGGCCAGACCTAAGAAGAGTTGTGGTGGTTCCAAACTTCTTCCATTTCACAATGATGGAGCCCACTGTTCTCGTAGGTGCTTTCAATGCTTTAGCAATGTTTTTATACCCTTCCCCAGATCTATGTCTTTTTTCCACACAATTCTATCTCGGAGGTCTATGGAGAGTTCCTAGGACTTCATGGCTTGGTTTTTACTCTGACATGCACTGTCAACTGTGGGACCTTATATAGACAGGTGTGTGCCTTTCCAAATCATGTCCAATCAATTTAATTTACCACAGGTGGACTACATTCTAGTTGTAGAAACATCTCAAGGATGATCAGTGGAAACAGGATGCACCTGAGCTCAATTTTGAGTGTCATAGCAAACGGAGTGAATACTTATGTACATGTGATATATATATATATATATTTTAATACATTTGCAGAAATTTCTAAAAAACTTTTATTGTCATTATGGGGTATTGTGTGTAGAATTTTGAGGGGAAAAAAAAGAATTTAATCCATTTTGGAATAAGGCTGTAACATAACAAAATGTGGAGAAAGTGAAGCGATATGAATACTTTCCGGATGCACTGTATGAGATTTTGCCTATATCGTGCAGCCGTAGCTATGAGCTAAAAACAAAGTAAATGTGAGTGTCGATTTATGAAGGTGTATTCAAAACACTTTGTCATTTGACAATGTCCAGTTCAGATCCTTTTGTTTCAAAGGCCTGGGTTTAGCTCGAGCATCGGAATGTATCGAAGCAATTCCTATATCTTTCTAAAAATCTATTTATATGAGGAATGAAAATGTTGCACTATGAAAATGTATATTCTAATTGCGTGAATGAAAATGACAATGTCCTTTCAAAGAAAACGTGTTTATTTCAGTTTTCGTAACACAAACTCATAGAATCACGCAAACCTGACAATAATGCCAAACTCTATATAATACTCTTCAAATAATAGCCTACCAATAACCAAAGTGGAGCTAAAAAGGCGGTGTGTCTGAGCCGGTCTCAGATCTAGCGTGACGATTCTGTGATGATTGCGCTTGACCAATCAATGGTCTGCAGTATTGCTAGCTCCACCCTTAGGTTTGGCTCGCTAGTACCTAAACAGAGCAGTAGCTAAATTCAGCATGGGTACTTCGGTTCAATACGGGTCGCTTGGCGGTGGAAAAAGCGACAAAACTTGGGAGCGCGGATTGGTAACCGTGCCGTACCGTACCGTCCGGTGGAAAAGCGGCATCACATTCAGACGTGCTTTGTTCTCTCCCTTCCTCTGGCTCTCTCTCTCTCTCTCTCTCAGGACAGGTTCGGCCCTGTCCCTGCTGTACGGAACCTCGGCCACTCTGGAGCACCACCACTTCAACCACGCGGTCATGATCCTGCAGAGCGAGGTGCCACACTGACACTGCCCGCTCCGTGCGCAGCGCACTGCTATGTCCCGTTCACATCCTTCAGCAGGGAACGTGCTAAACGAAAACAGCGATGTTATTGCTTTCTGCGATATTGCACTGACTGCACATTTTCGCCGTTGTTGTTGTTGGGGTTTTTTTCCGTCGCTGCCGGAGCTCAATAAATCATTGGAGCCAGTTCTAACATCTAACACTTGCGTGTAATTATTACAATATTGTCTCACTGCTCCTATCACGGAGTGATTTGCATACAGATAAGTGTAAAATATGACTATTAGATGGACCCATACAAGCAGTACAATTTTGGAATTAGGCTTATAGCATATTCTTATGGTTCTCACTGGGTATATATATATATATATATATATATATATATATGTGTGTGTGTGTGTGTGTGTGTGTGTGTGTGTGTGTGTGCGCCAAAATAAAGGAAACACTTGAGTAAATGAGGGCTACTGGTGGCTTTGTTATGGTGCAGGGTGCATTTTTCTGGCATAGTTTAGGTGCACTAAACCCCTCAGAGGGCAAGGAAAACGCCAATAAATGCAAAGCCATTGTGAGTGATCACCTTCATCCTGTGGTGAAGCATTTCTATCCTGATGGGAGCGGTCTCTTCCTGGATGACAATGCTCCCATCCACAGGGCACGAGTGGCCACTGAACGGTTTGATGTAAACCATATGGCACGGCCGTCTCAGTCACCAGATCTCAACCCAATTGAACACGTATGGGCTGGAGCGGCTCCTGAGCGTTTTCCACCACCATCAACAAAACACCAAATGATGGAATTTCTCATGGAAGAATGACGTTGCATCTCTGAGTTCCAGACACTATGCCAAGACACACTGAAGGTGTTCTAACAGTTCGTGGTGGCCCAACGCCCTATTGAGACACTTTATGTTGGTGTTTCCTTTATTTTGGCCGTTACCTGTATATAGAGAGAGTAGGTAATTAAAGAAATTTCAGACCGTGTGGAACTAGGATTGGCCTGGCTCCATTAGGTTCATTACCATGTCCCTGATAACAAATGTTTTCTTTCAATATCGTAATGGTTTCTTATGATACAGGAAGTGAGTTGCTGCCCATGCCATTAGCATATAAATAAGTAATGTCTTTAATTAGTGATTAAAAATCTAGCGGATTCACTCTGTCAACCTGGAAGGATGGTTCATTAAAACTTTACTTTTTTTACACGTGTTAATGCAGTCTCAGTCTCTCTCTCTGTTTTTCTTATCAATATTTCAAACACTCTTTCTTTACTCCCCTTTCTCTTTATCATGCTCTCTCTCTTCACTTTCTCCTCTGTTATAGTGGACTGCGATTCAGGGCACTATCTCTGTCCTGAGAACATTCAGCGTTTTATGTTAGCTGAAGATCAGAATTCCCAGCTGCTTGGGCAGAGATAGGACTGCAAAGCCCCTCTTTCACAGTGAATGAATGTCATCCATCTTTCACCAAATCTTTTTGTACGTTGCTGCCGTCTACCTCGCAGGGCTATCAACACAGCCTGTTTACTTCCGTGTGCGAGGGCCGCTGTAGGGAAGTGTTCTGACATACGTTACGACACATCAATGAGTATTCACTATGCAATCCAGCTCCCTGGGAAATGGCGTTTCAAGGGAAGGAGACAGTTATGCCTGCGAGTGTTCGTCTGATCTCTCGGGTGCTTGTCCTTATCCTCCTGTGAGTTTTTCCTGTTAAGTCTTCTGTGCCATTGGCTGATTTGTATGGCTGGCTATGTCTTGATGAGCACTCTTGGAAATACTTCTTCCTTGTGTTGACAGCCCTCAAGGTATAATGCATTTCTAATGCGTTTCGTGTCTTTGGTACCGTCCCAGATTAGATCAAGGCTAGGACGAGCCAGCCGAGAAAATGCAGATCCCATAACCAGCTGGGGCTATTCTCTGACTTTCCTGTGTCTCTTCTCTTCTCTTCCCAGGGCCACAACATCTTCTCCAATCTGTCGTCCCGAGAATACAGCGACCTCATGCAGCTGCTGAAGCAGTCCATACTGGCCACAGACCTCACTCTCTACTTTGAGTACGTACTAGAAATGCATTAACTTTCGCCATCACTAATACATCGCCAGTTAGTAGTTCTCACAGACCTCGCCATCTGCTCTAAGTATGTACTGGAAATGCACTGCTCCTAACCACAGCTATTACTAATCAATCACTAATTAGTAGATATTACAACACTCACCCTCTGCTTTGCATATGTAGCTTTACAAATGAAATCATCTGCAACAACCCAAAGTTTGTGAAATGCTGTGAAAATCTGTATAATTTAAAGTAATTCAAAACAATATCAATCCTTACTGCAATGGACTGTATTAAACTAAATCGTGTTTTCAGTTTGACCAACAGAAACCTTGGCGGCTTGTGTCTGTCAGCCTGGTTGATTTTAAATTGAAAGCAGAAGGAGTAAATTAGTGTTTATTTTCAGCTTCAAATGAGTAACTGAATTCAATCAGATTGAATCGGCCGAAATGAACATTTCAGAATTTCGCAGCTTACACTGCCCTCTTGTGGATATTGTGTGCGCCTACACCCGAAGAAGCAAAAACTGAGACGTGCCCCTGTCCTCCTCTAGGAACAGGAATTCGTTCTTTGAGCTTGTCAGTAAGGGAGACTACAACTGGAACGTGAAGGCCCACAGAGACATGTGCAGGTAATTCCAGCACTGCTGGCAGTTTCAATGTGCACCATTTTAGGGTGACACCATGCAAATATGATCAGTCATTTCCCGTGGTTATGGCCTGTGCATTCGGCAGGATGGGTGACAGAATGAGCACATTTGGGCCTGGATTGACAACGGGCCACCTTGCTGGTGTTTAAGTTGATGCCTCTTGATAACGTTTTAGGTCAATGCTGATGACCGCATGCGATCTGGGGGCTGTGACCAAACCCTGGGAGATATCGAGAAAGGCAAGTGCATTTGGTCTAATGTTGTTTGACGTGCTTACAATACCCTTAGAAGTAACCCAATCCTCCTGGTAGAGATATTATTTATTTTCCTTGCTTAGAGATGTGAACTTTACTCCATTTCCTTCCGGAAGGTGGCGGAGTTGGTCACGAGCGAGTTCTTTGAGCAAGGAGACCGAGAGAGATCAGAACTGAAGCTAACTCCTTCTGTAAGTTAACTTGAACTTGTCTGTTATCAGTGTTCCACACACCTGCCCTCTCACGAATGGCAATTCCTCTCGCCTGAGTGGCTTAGTCGTCATAGGTGCTCACCGCGAGCACAGGCTGGGCCCAATGCTCACGGGTTTTGAACCGTCATCAGCCAACTAAGTCCACCACAGCAGCCAGTTAGCACTTAGGATTTAGGTTGGCCACGGCTCCATGGTTTCCCGGCTACATTAGTTCCTCACGATGACCCGGCCCCCATAGGTTACTCATTCACTGGTCTACAAAAAAATAAAAAATGTCTTGCATGGACTTTGGAAACTGGTTTTGGATCATTTTGGGCTGCTGAATCCAAATCTGAGCTCAGATTTGCTCTATCACATCAAGTGCTATTTTTGTGCTATCTATGCTCCATATTCATGGATTTGACTAAAGTTGACCATCCAGTCTGGCAATCTTGGTGGGGATAAAACAGCAAAAGCTTGATTATTCTCACCAAAACTACTTCATTTAGGGCCTTAAAATAATTTTACTAATGTTTTAAGTCATAAAAACATGTTTTACATAAGTTTATGTTTTTTGTGATTTACAGCTGTGAAGACTACCTAATCTGCTGTTAAGACTCTACCTAATCTAAGTTTTACAATTAAATATTGTAATTGAAGTAGGTACCTTTCATTGTAAACATTTTTGCATCTATCGATCTTCTAATGCAACAGTGTTTTTCAACTTCGAGTGTAAAATTGCTGTTTTCTCAAAAATAATGATTTTTCATAGTTCAAAAACCTGATGTGATAGGCAAAAACTAATGCCAGATTTGGATTCAGCACCCAAACGTTAGCTAGAATCCGTTGAAAAACCCCATGCAAGAAAAATCGTGTTGACCAGTGATCATTGATGAGAGATACACCTCTCCTCCGATCAGTGTACCAGCTCTCGTCTTGCACCGTGTGAACTGTGGGATCTGGGATATTCACTGACGAGCAACGGACGAATGCATGTGCGATTGCAGCAGTGGTTCCGCTCTGCCCATGTGGGTGGCTAGCGGGACTTCAGTGCGATTTAAATAGCCGGTTTAAATGCAGCCCCCGAAAAAGGAACTTGTGTTCTGACTGCGAATTGTGCACTGATGTGTTTCCTCTGTGGCGATAAGTGCATTGATGACAGATGTTTCCAGTTGGGTCAGTGCTCACATCACACCGTGCCAGACTGTGCCCAGAGCACCTGTGTGCCCTGCAGGGGTCCTTTCAAATATGTTTGAAAGTCAGGAAAATGTCAGGGGAAGATTTCAAATATCCAGTTGTCCTTGAAGAGGTGTGGAAAGATCTAAGTCTAAAAATGTTTTTTTACATTTTATTCTTAATTTCTTATTTTTTACTAGTACAGCATGCAAAATATGTGCATCCTCTCACTGAATGATTTCAAGTCAGTGTCAATGTAATGATATTGATAAAGAAATTGGCCAATCACCTGCTTGTGTGTTAATGGCTGTGTCCAGGCTAGACGTAGTACTAGATACTCTTTAGATTAGGACATGATGAGCCTAGATGGGCCGAACGGCCCGTTCTCATCATTATGTATTCTTATGTTCTTATGTTCTTATTCTTAATATGTCTCAAAAGTGTTTCCTACTGCAAATCAGTCAGCAAAGTTGTCCGGTTTCACTGGAATTTGACCGTTGAAGCTAAAAATAACCTTTGAAAATATTATATTTATCCATAAAAGATTACTGAAAAGTCATGGAAAATATTGACATGGTTTTAGTTATCTCTTCATTAGCAAGGTTAAAAAAATATAGGAGAAAGGCGGGCGTTTTGTAGTTCCTAAAGAACAAACACTGTTCAGCATCCTTTAAAGGAATTGCCTTCTCCAGTAATTACTGCCTGTTGACTAATCATCTCTGGCCATATTGCTTCCCTTGTGAAGTAGTGCAGTAGCCTCGGGTTTGGAGCCTGAGTCAAACTCGTTACCATCCAGCGCGTAGGCAGTATGAATTATGCATTCACTTCCAAACTCATAACCCAGCAACTATCTCTGAAGCACAGCTTTTCTGAATCGTCGCAATGTAGGAAGCTGGGATAGAAGGGAAATAGAAGAAGGTATTTTATTTTTTTGAGGCAAAGGCCGGCCCCCCTTCCCCCCTTCGGGAAATAGAGAAATGCATAATAATAATAATAATAATAATAATATAATATATGCCATTTAGCAGACGCTTTTATCCAAAGCGACTTACAGTAGTGAGAATGCATACATTTTTCAGTGTATGTGGCCCCAGTGGGAATTGAACCCACAACCTAATCATTGTCAACGCTGTGCTCTACCAACTGAGCCACACAGAACCACATATACTACAACTTACATATTCTGACAATTGAAAAAGTAAAGGTGTACAATGATACTTTTACAAAATGCTTAACTTAATTCCTCCTGAAGGGCAGATTGATGTGTGAACGTTGGCAGTGTTGTGAATCGTGTTTGCGTTTCAGGCAATCTTTGATCGGAACAGGAAGGACGAGCTGCCGGGGCTGCAGCTAGAGTGGATAAATGGAATCTGTGCCCCACTGTATAAGGTAACTCTCCCAGAGTGCCCCACAAACACACCCCCATGCCCCACACCCTCAAGGTGCGGTAAAGCAGCTTCACCATTCAGAAAAGCAAGCTTAGCTCCAGGAGGCCCTCTCTTTGGCATTGAATGTCACTCAAATTATTCTATCCCCCTGAAGATGGTGGAACGGTGACCCAGAGGAGAACATGAACCACGTGTGCAGTTCTCAGCACAATATAAGAAGGATACAGAAGCTCTTGAAAAGGTACAGAGTAGGGCAACAAGACTTGTTCCGAGTAGACTCTTAAGACCCTTAATCTCTTCAGGCTCAGCAAATCGTGACTCTTAAGAGTTATTAAGGGCTGTAAGAAAAGGCTATCTAAACATTGTGCCTCAAATGTTATTAATGGGAGATTGATTACAGAAGCTACTTAAGGTTAGGCATTAGTAGGCATTAATAGTTCAAGGTAGTGGAAGCAGGGACCGTTAGGTGTTCAAGTTTAACACAGTGCTATATGCGCTCTGGGCTGTAGGCAAATTGACCACTCTAGGTAGGCTGAACGGCCTGTTCTCAGCATCAGACACCTTGAACACACTCAGCCACTCAGCACCTTCCATTTTCATGTATGCTGTTGTCAGAGGAAGTGGCAAAAAATATAAATGGGATGTATTCCAAACGTGGCAGACAGTGTGGTGTAATGGTTAGGGAACTGGGCTTGTAACGTTAAGGTTGCAGGTTCAATCCCCAGGTGGGACACTGCTGTTGTACCCTTGAGCAAGGTACTTAACCTGAATTGCTTGTAAAGAAATTGGATTGTAGAGAAATGTAAACTGTAAGTCGCTCTGGATAAGAGCGTCTGCTAAATGCCTGTAATGTAATGTGGCTATTCTTTCAGTGTTGTTCCGTGTCTCAGAAAAGCTTAGTGTCCAGACCTTGAAAAGGAGAGCAGAATGTGCAGAACTAAAGGGAGGTCTGACTCGACTCGTCTGACTGGCGTGACATACGCAGAGCCAGTCCCGATGTGCATCACAGCGCAGTGTTGTAAAGGGCCGGTTATGGAAGAGAAGATTTCTGAAGCTGTCTGCTCGTCTATGAATGGCGTGGATGCTCGTCCCAGGCAGGGGCTCTGTGATTGGACAGCACATAAACAGCGAGAGAGAAGTGAGCTGACGGGGGCGCATCAGCTGCTGCTGCTGCTGCTGCTGCTGCTGCTCTGGGAGCCGGAGAGAGGGAAGGATTGGAGGGAAAGATGAAACGATAGAGGGAGAGGGAGGGGGGAAGGGACCGAAGGAGGAAGGAGGAGGCTTGAATAGAGGAGGGAAGAGTGGGAGTAGGAGAGGGAGAGAGGAAAGGGAGATGATGAAAGAAGCGAGCAAGAGGGGAAGGCTGCCTGTTTCTCCCTTACCTGTGTTCAATAACATGGCTTACTCCACATACGCAGTTCTTTGATCTGGTGCGCTTGAAACTTTGCATTGTAAACAGGTTTACACCCACGTTATATCAATTTAATTAACAATTGAACTTTTTCGAGAACTTCTAAACCTTTGAATATGAATTATTGGAAAAGTCCTCAAAATTGCAAATACGCCCAGATCATAAGACACATGATCCTTCATGAACATAACAGCAGATCCTTTATAAACATATTTGCAGAAGCTATTTAAAACGTATTTGCCCTTTATAATCTAAGAATATTTTTAAAATACCATATATATATAAAAATATATTTAAATAGCATATGCACTGTGATTTTATATTACATATCAGTTGCTGATGGTAGAAATGTCTATGAAATATTGTTACCTTCTTTGCTATTGTATTTCAAGCTTTCAAATGATATCTTCACGTTGAATACCTTTACATATTCACTTCTACGTAACCGTGATGAAGAGGAGAATTGGCGGGGCAGGATGTCGACGATCATCGTTTTGACGGTTCTGCTAACTTAATCTTTTCCACTGGACTTGAAAAGAAATGATTGATTTTTGCCGTCGCTGTACTTAAAAGGTCCACGGCAACGCTGTTTAAAGAACTGAGACTTCCGTTCACTAACCAGGCCGCCAATTAGAGGAGAAACGGAGCGGCGCAGTGTAAGTTCAGAGGCGGCTGGCTTTTGTACGTGGGCGGACGAAGATCCCACAGATCCAGTTCTCCTGATGGTGCTTTGCTGTGTGAATATTCATTTGCTTATGTAACCTTCCCATCTTCAAAGCCTAGCAGATAACCTTGGAGTTCTCTCGGCTTGTCGCTAGCACAGCCTCGCTGGAATGCCGATAATGGCATGTGGAGAAAGGAAGAGAGAGAGAGAGAGAGAAACATCAGCTGGACCCGTTTTGACAAATTAAGACAAAACATCAAAGACAGTGGGGCAACGGAAGCCATATATTACTGCGGGTCTTGCGAAAGAAAAAGAAAACAGGAGCCTGAACAAAGTCGCTCTCAGGGGCGTTTAGTAATTTACACTACCAATTATGTATATGAAGACGGTCGCAAACTGACAATGTGTCTATGTAGCTAGCTGCCATTAACAGCTTGTTTTGCATCCTGAACACATGCCATGATCCGAGGGTGTATGGGGTTGACATGGAAACCTTTAGCTAAACTAAGGACATCAAAGTCAGCTTTGAAAACAGCAATAATTCATATGTTTAAAACGAAATCAAACAATTTCTTGCTCTTGCTTGCTCAGCGCATAATTCAGTAATAATAATAATAATAATATTAATAGTAATCCTCCCAAGAAAAGCTATTATGTTCTTTATTTTGTACACAGTTTAAATATCAGTTAATATTTGCTGAGATATTAAAGAACTAATAAGTCATAGTTAACCAGACCACAAGCCTGTGTCCAACTACATAGCAATACATTAAAATGGATTAAGAATTGAATGAACTATATTTTACATACTTAAGAGCTACAGCTCGAAAAACTGAGTAATGATGTAACATCATATGACAACATTTTATACTGACATAAACACTCACCCACCTCAGCTTTAAATGAAAAGAAAAATCATAAGATTTCCAAGAAATGCTTACGCAAACAAGGCCCAAAGGAAAAATAACATTTGTGTAATATGAGGGTTTAGGCAGAAATATTTGCCGACCTGAAGATAAGGTGTATTCATTAGCTGCCATTCAGGTTCCGGCGGGTTTTTAAAATGAGAACAAAGGAATAAAGTAAAACATTCAGGTCTTCTCCGGAACCGAACAGAGGAGCACACAGACAAGTAGACTTTGAGACACCTCAAGAGAATTGCATTTACATTTTTTATTTTTATTTTTTATTTAACCTTTATTTAACCAGGTAAAAGTGATTGAGAACAATTTCTCATTTACTGACCTGGCCAAGAAGGCAAGCGTCAAAGTAGTGCAACAAAACACACATTACACAAAACATAAAGAAGGTGCATAAAAATGGTGCAGACAGTGCACTGTCATAGGTGAAAATAACAAAGACTATATACATAGAACACTGGAATCACAAGGGGATAGGGAGCTAACAGTGAATGTGTTCTGTAGAAGTTTTCTAAAGGCGTATATGGACATGTTGAGGTTGGGAAGTTTGAGAGTGGCTTGTAGGGAATTCCGGTCATAGGCAGCAGAGAAATTAAAGGATTTCCGACCAAAATCTGTTGAGATTTTGGAGGCCGCCAGGGTGATGAAGTTGGAGGATCTAAGATTATAGGAGTTGTGGGAATGATGCAGGAGATTAGAGAGGTAAGGGGGTGTGATGTGTCAGAGGGGTTTGTAGAGGAACATTGAGAAGGCACAAGCGACAGTGCGTTTCCTATCAGACCCGAAAACCCTCATATTAGTTTGAAGAACCCAGAAATACAGATGCACTCTGACGCCACGCACTCTGAGACTCTAAAAGTACAGTTTGTTATTGCGCACGCATTCTTACTCTGCTGTGTGCTACAAACCGCCTCGCTTAGATGTGCTGCTGTCACCACATCAATAGAGAAAAACAGCAGCACAGACATCCACTGATCTTATGTTCCTGAAACAACATTTCCCACGGGGGTTGGGATCATAAGTAGAGGTTGGGGTGCTGCATTTGTGTGTGTGTGTGTCTGGGCGCATGAAATGGTGTTTGTGTGCGTGTGTGCGCGTGTGTGGGGCTGTGTGTGTGTGTCTGTGTATGAAAGGGTGTTTGTGTGCGTGTGTGTGTGTGTGTGTGTGTGTGTGTGTGTGTGTGTGGTTCAAGACAGCTCATGAAAACAGCCACACTCTCTTTGCTGAATTATCAGTGGCCAATTGTACCCTCTATTTCTTCAATTCTCCCTCCCCCGCGAGCCCGCCGCCCGCATCTACGGGACGAGCCGCTACCCCGAGGCCGGCAATGAACCGCTTCCTCCGAGACGGAACTCGCCTATTTGTTTTGCCCGCACGGAAGCCCTCCGCGCTTCTCGGCGAGCTCGTGTCGGCTCTCCCTCCCCCCTCCCCCTGAGCAGCCAATCGCCACCCGCGACCGGGGCTCCCAGCCAATGCCGGGCTGGCGCAGCCAGTAATAGAACAGTGGGCAACCCGCATTCCGGGGCGAATGCTTTTACCGTTACGGCACCCGAGGCCCCAGGGGCAATTCTTTTTGAGGATAGTGCTGGCAGAATTGAACCTTAATATATGAATATGAAATTTGATGCTGTATAGGTCCTATATGGTTTGTATATGAATACTAGTTTATTGGAATATTAAACAAAGTATTGTGTCCACAGCACAGACCCCAGCTCCCCTCTGGTCCACGTAGCAGGGCGGCCTCTGTGCCAAGTGTAGGATTAGTGTAGGATTAGTGGTGCTGTGTGCAGCCATACCACCCAGCAGACTCCCTCGTGTCAAACAGCAGACGCTAAGCAGGCCTAGCTTGGTTAGTACTTGAATCAGAGACCTATTGAGAAAACGAGGTTGCTGCTGGAAGTGCTGTTGGTGGGCTAGTGGGGGGAACTCCCTAGGCAGGCAGGCAGGCAGTGTGGGATAAGAGCGTCTGCTAAATGCCTGTAATGTAATATCTGTAATGTAACTCTTCCCTCATAAAGGAATAAGATCCCAGTGCAGTGACGCTGCGTGAGACACCGTCTTTCAGATGAGACGTTAAGCCGAGGCGCTAACCCACTGTGGTCATTAAAGATCCCGTGGCACGTTTGTGAAAGAGCAGGGCCGTTAACCTCGGCGTCTTGGTCAAATTCCCACAGAAACGGGCTCCCTGCACCTGGCCACCCGATCGTCCGTTCTGTGTTGGATTGGCTACACGATCCCTTGCATTTCCTACCTTCTCTGATTTCCCAGTCCATCACTGTAATTGGGAATTGAGTTCCTGCTTGAGTATATAAAGGTAAATGAATAAATAGCATAATGTGCTATTTGCCTAATTCCATGAATGAGAGTAGCCTTCATCTGGGGAGGAGGTAATACATCATCACGTCCTAATATGCAGGAATAAGCCTTAGGTAGAATAAGGTAAGGTAGAGCAGACAGGCTAGCTCTGTTTGGAAGACACTGGCCACTTGCGTGGTGAGAAAATGTGCTATTAAACGGAGACTTAGGGGGGATTTGATTGAGTTTTTTAAATTCCTAAAAGGGATTAACAAAGTGAAATACCAAAGATTTTTTAAGATCATTTTATGTGACGTCACTTTGCCATACCTTAGCTTTTGCTGAAATGACGCCACTGGGAGCGGAGTCTTGTCAGTGAGGTCTTCTGAGTCTGCGAGAAGGCGATTAGAAAGATTTCATTTTTCAGCATCCCAAATTTGTGGGTGTGACATGCGTGCGGCTCACCGTCAGTTTGAACGAGAGCAATCAGAACGCGCTCGTCAGTCAATGGGTGTGTAGTCAGCAGGTATTTGATCGTTGGATTACAATGCCACTGTGTGTACGAATGTAAGCCCCCTGGTTCTTTTCCCGAACGTGGCACAAAAACACTGATATACAGAACTTCAGAACTTTCCAATAAACTCCTAATCCGTTGCAGATGCGCTAGCGTTTGTGGGTAAATCATTATAAAACATCTAAAGTGTTATAACGATCTGCATTTTAAGTGCGGTGTGCACATCTGAGCCCTGTGGGTGTTTCGCGTCATTTGTAAGGGAGTCGGGCAGAGCGGAATAGCAAACAATATGAGCTCCCTGCTGGCTCTGAGTTTTCAGCAGCACAGATCTGCAACGGCACGGCCTAGATTTATTCATCTTTGAAACGCACGGCAGCGGGCCCCTGTATCCCGACGCAGGCGTATTATTGCTTCTGTTGTGGCAGTGGTCTTCGATTTAACTAGGGCCGACAAAAAACTGGGCTAATAAGGAAACACGGCGAGATTAGATAGCGTTTAAACCCGTTAACAGCGTGGTGCTTTCAGTGTCATTTGTCGAAGCCTTTACAAAATAAATTGATTAAACTGACATGTGGAATAAAAACAGAAAAAAGCATTCCTACGAGAGCTCTTTTCTCTAAGATCATCCTCTTAAAAGGACAGTGGTTAAAAGGTTAGTGTATAATAGTTTCTTATTAATAAAATGTGACAGAATTCACAATATTCAATTTACGGAATTGTACTTAATACAGGTCTCTTGATAAAATCATTGTCACAGGGCTCTTTATAATGTAAAACTATACCCTACTTGAGTCATGTTGTTTATAGATTATGGCCTCGAAACAACTGCAGTCACCAGGCTGTGAAGCACAGCGTGACAAATAGTGCTGTACAAAAACAGGGATGGATTGATTGATTACTTTATAGGGTGCATTACAGAGAGATTATACAGTGCATAACAGCTTCTACATGAAATTGATGGCAAAGAAAATAACAGTATATCAAACAATATATCAAAAAAGGCCATCTAAAGTGAGGGTATTTAGTACATGAAATGTAGATATATTAAATACATATGAGACTTAGATATGTTAAATATATTTGCATAAGGTACTTAACAATCAAATATGCTTAATAGGCACCGGATTATCTTCCTTTTTGTCTGCAAGTCACAAACCTCCGCTGCTCTGAATGTCTCTTCCCCTTCCTCCCACTCAAGACACTGGCGAAACTGAATCCGAAGCTGCAGCCAATGGTTGACTTGATCCAAGAGAACAGGGCCAACTGGGAGGAGTTACACAGGGAGAGGCAGCGGAGCCAGGAGGGGGCCACGCCCACGAGCGACGACAGCAGGGAGGCCACGGCGACGGCGAGCGGCTGCGCTACGGACGGCGCTGGCAGCAACGCCTGCTGCAGCGAGCCCCCCGAAAACACCAGCTAGCCTGGACCCCATCCGGGGGTCTCCCTTCTGCCCCGTAGCTTCTTTAAGGTAACAGACAGCCAGCCTGCACTCTGCATGCAGGGACGTAATGCTCTGCCATTTGCTTTCGCCGTCCGAGGCTTAGACACTTGCAGATGGGAGTTTCTGCGTTCCTCCCACTATGTTAGCCGCGGAGAGACACTTCCAGAGTTCTGTTAGTTTGCACAACGCGGCAGCTTAGTGCATTTCGTTCGCGGCAGCGCTTAGAATTTTAGAGCTTGTTCAGAACTGTTTGTTAAGACAAAGGTTAGCCGGGATCTCTGGTCACTGTCCCTGCCTGTACGACCCCCGGGCTAAGCGGTGTCACGCGACCTCGTCTCGATTTCAGTGTCCGTCACAGGAATGTTTGGTGGACACATGTCCATTTTGTACCGTATATGTCTATTTTTTAACAAATGGAGTATGCAAGCCATCTTATATCAGCTCGATCAGTTTTCATTTTGTTACCTGTATTAAAGAAATGTTCTATTCTTACTTTGTGCAACTGCTTAGGGATCAGTGGGGTTGTGTGCCCGTGTGTGCGCGCGAATGGGTATCTGTGTGTGTGTGTGTGCGTGTGTGTGTCCATATGCGGGTATTTGTGTGTGTGTGCATGCAGGAGGGTGGGGTTGTGACGATGCTTGCAATGCAAATACAGAAGACTGTGTCTGTGCCTTGTTTACAAATCCTAATTTTAAAATGCATGAAATATTCTCTAAGCGTTATGTTGAAATTATTTCTTGAATAGTTAAGTGATGTAGAACATTTATGATCACAAACATAAAACAACACGTTGACTCTTTCCCATCCCCCATCCTGCCTTTACGCTATTAAGGAATAATTGTCTTTGACTGATTCATATGAATGTGAACAGAGATGGACAGATGTGATCAGTTTGAAATAATACCTTACACAAACCTTAACGCTTAATGAACACATAGCAGGTAGTCCATAGAAATACAGTACCCTCCAAAATTATACCATCCAGTACCATCCAATAAATATGAGCAAAGAAGGCTGTATAAAATAAGCCATGCAAGTAATGAGTTATAATGTATGCTCAAAAAAATTGATTTTAAAATTATTTTTATGTGTATCATTTTTGTTGAGTAAACAATTCTTACCCAAACTTTTTTCAGAATTTTTTTCTTTTTTCTTTTTCACATTGCTTTCATGACCCATCCACTCATACTCACCCATCCACAAGAACAAACCACAAGAAAAAACACTGGTTTTAAGTTATACTCATACAATTACTCAGAGAAAGTGTCGCAATATTTCACACTCCGAATAATTATTAAAAATAAAATTCCGCAAAAATAAATCTGTATTAACACGCCGCTTTTTTAAGTTCATCTCAATCGTACGGAATTGTATTGTAGCCTCTCGTGGCTTCCTGTTTCACTGGGGTATAATAATGAGGGAACACACATGTAAAACCCATTTGTCATCCGTCACCAGGGGAAAGGCAAATAATTCTGAAGAAAGAAGACAAAGGGTCGTTGACCTTCACAAGTCAGGTTACAAACATAAAAAACTAAAGATGTCACTTCCCACTATTAGGTCAATAATTAAGAAGTTTAAAACCACTGGAACAGTGGCTGGTAGAGGACACAAGTACATCTTGACCCCACGCACAGTGAGACAGATTGTTTGCGAGGCAAAGAAAGGGCCCCAGTTGGAGATCTACAAAACTTGGTTGCATCTTGGGCACACAAACTCTATTATCAGACCGTACCAATACGAGTTTTGGAAGGGTTACCAGAAAAAAGCCTTGATTGATAGAGTTTGCTAAACGCCATTGGAACTCTGGAACCAGGCGTTACGGTTATGAGACTTTTGGCCATGCACACCAGCGGTGGGTTTGGCATCAGAATAAGGACACTTATGTTGAACAGAACCTATACCTACGGTGAAATATGGTGGTGGATCTTTGATGTTATGGGGTTGTTTTACATCTAGATACGTGTCCTGGGGCTCTTGTTAAGGTCAATGGAATCATGAACTCTTGTGAATTACCAAGACATTTTGGCCAAAAACCTGGCTCCCTTTGTCAAGAATCTGAAACTTGGCTGCAAATGGATCTTTCAGCAAGACAATGATCCCAAACAAACCTCAAAATCACCCAGAAATGGTTAAATGAGCACAAAATTATAGTTTTGCAGTGCCCATCTCAGTCTCCAGACTTGGTCGATCTTACATTTGTGGTTTGGGTTGAAGAGGGCAGTTCGCAAGCACAGACTGAAGGATCTTGAAAGATCCTGTATGGAGGAATGGTCAAAGATCCCCCTCAATATGTTCACATTAATCAATCACATTAAACACTGTAGAAGATGACTCAGTAGTATTATCCCTGTTAAGGGAGGGTGCCCCAAGTACTGAAAACAGGTCTGAATATTTGTGACACATATCTATTTGGCAAAAAAACCAAAATATTGCTTGTTAAACAAAATATTTTTCTCTGAGCAATTGTATTAGTATAAAATAATAACATTGAGTATACAATACAGCTCAATACCTTTATTGTTTATACGCCATTTGCTCGTCGGTTGAACATTATGGCCATTCTGCTAGCAGGACATAAACATTTCTTCCAGAGTGACCTTCAGGTTCCACCTCACACAGTTATAACTGTTTCGGGGCCGGTATGATGTTCATTTCAGATAGACGACTCCCTTGTGCGATTACCCTCCAACTGTAGCAGTTATAAACAGGTTCATTACAGGGAGACTAACTCCCTTTAAGCAGTTTATTGCTTAAGTACCAGTTTTAAAATGTTGTTTCTTCACCAAATAATGAAGAGGTTTTGTTAGCTTCGCTTATTATCAGTGATGATATCAAGCCTACTTGAATTCAATGAAATGCTAAACTGAAATGTAATTAGAAAATCAGAAGATAAAGTTCGTACTGAATGAAGGCAACAAATCAGTAAGATCATTCATGGCCACAAACTCCTATATTTAGAGAAGAGGATACAAACTCATCCCTGTATGATACGCCAATATAATTGATTGATTGAGTTTATTATATATATAATTATTCTAATTATTTTATTATGTTGTAGCATTGGGAACTGGAGTAATTACTCTCCTTGTGTAGCATGGATGTATGCGCTCTTGGGATTGGAATAAAATGCTAATTGACCATGGGAAGATTTTAATTGCATGGAAAGTTATATTAAAATAAACTGATTGCAATATATTTGACAAGCATAAAGAGACAGAGTACAATTGCGGACGAGGATTAACATAATTAAATTTTCATCTAAATGTAGTCTTCATCTTTATGCCAATTAAGGCGTTCCCTAGACAGTTGTACCTTTGAATGTAACTGCATGGGTTATGTTATTACATCATATTGGGTGGAGTGTTAATGCAAAGATCTGAATATATTTTTACATTTGCTTTTAGTTGTGTTTTTTGCAAAGTATGCTTCATATTTTCTTACTTATGTAAATTCTTTGTGAGGTGACCAGATCTTTAAATGCATGTTATTTGGTAATGTGCAATGTTTTGTTAAAATAAATCTGTGCTGCAAATTCTACCTCTTGTATCAACGTTTTATTCCATTTACTGTATGTATTTGGATGTATTATTCCATTTACTGTATTACCTGATGCGCTTGTGTTACAACACTGCCCCCGTGTGGACAGAGAAACAAAAGCAAAATTTTTCATGGTACACGTTGTATAATGCCTGTGGCAATACAGTCCGATCCCACGAATACAGCTGTTAGAGCATATTAAAGCCATTTTTGGTCTTAAAACAGGATCCACTAATTGTCCATACAGCAAGTCCCCCCAACATTCACCTGATTCTGTACTGTTTACCTGAGCACCTTAATTACAGCACCATTATCTGATCAGGAAGATATTTTTGTAGGACTAAATACCAAGTAGTTGTTTCAGTGAGTGCTAATGTAGCATTACACCAAGATCATTTCTCATTCTTTAGAATAATCCCCCATTCATACCTAAAAATAACTTCATCTTTCTCTGGGTCTGCCTAAAGGGAGACAAGAATGGCGTGCAGAATATTCCCACTGAACGTTCCTGCTGAATGTTACAGGCAAACACACCAAGCTTTGCAGCCATGAAAAACCCAGAGAGAGGTGATTTGTCCAAGACAGTACAGAAATCATGTTGTCATCATAACCATCATAACACACAACAATAAAACAAAATTGTGGAAGAGACAAAAAAAACCCACCTAACCTTTCCCTCCTATGTGTTACAGGTACAGTTTGCAGCTGCCAACGATTATGTCCATTACTGTATCACGACACGCGGCCTATGATTAATCTTACCAGATTAATGCACATTTCGTAAGTCGTTCTGGATAAGAGCGTCTGCTAAATGCCAAAAATGTAAATATAAAAATGTACAAAAAAAACATGATCCATCGAGATATACAGTATATGTTGCTAATAATGTAATATCATCATCAATACTACACCCTATACATGACCTGAGGGTCTGCAGTCTTGCTAGGTATGTGTGGAAATCAGGCCTCTAAATATTTGGGGCAAATAGAAACGGGACCGTGTGCCATACTTGTCTTGCTCATTTGTGGATCTGAACAGGTACCTTTATACACTACACGGGTCTTCACAAACACTGCGAGTCATCGGAGGCAGTGAGCGGGATGGAAACAAATGTCGAGGGGAACTATAAATGCCTTCAAATCGAAACGGAAGAGAACTTGCGCAGAACTTCTTCGGCACGTTACCTTTTCCCCCCAAGAATCTCTTTCAGATTTTCTCCCATTTTCTCCCCTAATTTAGTAGCCGATCACACCCTCTATTTTTCATGTCAATCCCCCCCCTTTGTGAGTTCGCTGCCGTAGCCCTGTGACCGAGAGTGACAAAGGCGAAGACGGCACTCGCCAGGCCGTCGACCGTAACTCCGGTACTACAGAGCCACTCCTGTACGCAGCGAAGTCATATCGGCTTCCCTCCCCCCTCCCTGGGGCGGACAGCCAATCGCCGCCCCCGATGGCACTTCCGGCCAGAGCCGACTGTGGCGCGGCCAGTGGAATCGAACCCCGGTTGCAGTGGCCAGCGTCGAACGTTGTAACCACTAGACCACCCGGGAGGCCTTCGGTGCGTTATCTGGAGCACAGCACTGACAGCACACATCGGAGTGGGCGGCGTCACTTTAATTATTTTTCTCCTTCAGTGAGAAATATCGTTCTTTCCAGAAGGATTGCTGGCATGCATTTTATCTTTGACTGGGATATTGCGGAGGCTCTGCAGTAGATGTGACATGAAGTGGCAGCAGTAACTGTTAGATCTTGTGAGAAACATTCTGTACTCAAGAAAGAGTACACGACCGGTCAAAAGTTTTAGAACACCCCCATTTTCCCGTTTTTACTGAAATTTAAGCAGTTCAAGTCCAGTGAACAACCTGAAATGGTACAAAGGTAAGCAGTAAACTGCCAGAGGTTAAAAAAAAAAAAGTGAAGTAAGTAAAGTAAAACTGAAAAATAATGTCAATTTCAGAGTTATAAAAAAAGGCCCTTTTCAGGGAACAAGTAATGTGTTAACGTGGGTTAACAGTCACTCTGTGCAAGTCGCCAACAGCAAAAGAGCCCCAGACCATCACGCTTCCTCCTCCATGTTTGACAGTTGGTGTCACACACTAAAGAACCATCCTTTCGCCTACTCGACGGCCTACAAAAACCGTTCAAAATTTCAAGATTTTCAATTTTGATGAATCGGTCCATAAGACCTTCTTCCAGTCTTCAGTAGTCCACTGGCGGTGCTTCGTGGCCCAGGCAAGCCTCTTTTTCTTATTTTGCCATCTTAGCAATGGCTTTCTTACTGCCACTCGACCTGTCTTACCTGCAGCTCGAAGTCTTCTCTTCACAGTTGAAACTGAGACTTCCTTACTTTGACCAGTGTTAATCTGTGCTTGAAGCTGTTGTCCTGTGAGCTGCCTATCACGCAAGCTGTTGACTCTCAGAAACTTGTCTTCTGATTTTGTTGTGGCTTTGGGTCTGCCAAACCTCTTCCTGTCAGTTTCCAAGTGCCTTTTGATGGTGTAGGAAACTACTGTAAAACTTTACATTATTTTTCAGTTTTTGGTAACCTAAACTTTTTTTTTTTAACCTCTGGCAGTTTACCACTTACCTTTGTACCATTTCAGGTTATTTACTGGACTTCAGTAATTTCAGTAAACTGGAAAATGGGGGTGTTCTAAAACCTTTGACCGGTAGTGTATATTTAATAAAAAAATATTTGTAAGCATCGTTATACAATTAAAATGAAGCTATTAAGGTTCCAAATGTTCTGAGCAAGACTGCCCATCGATTCCCGTTACATGTAAATAAGACAAATACTGAAAATGATATATTAAAAAGCATGCGTCAAATATGTTTTATAAAATTGTGAAATGCCTTTTCAATTTTTTCAAACCATGCTTTTGCGTTTGTTGCTTCCAGACATTTACAATAAAACATTTGTTATACTTCAGAGGTTTGAACTCGTTTCTTAAGAGACTGGTCATTCTCTACTGCATAAAATATAATTCTATTATTTAATATTTCATCTGTGAGATTCTTCTAAACTTTAAAAGGTATTTCGTTTTTACTGAGAAATGAATAAAACACATGTATGTACCAAACTGTCTTTAAAAGAGAAAGTAATATTTAAAAAAAGGGGAAGCCATCATAATATTTTAAGGACTGCTTAAATATGTTGACAGAACAAATACACCCACCTTGAATTTAACAATGGATTTATTGCAACAGTATTATTGGCAATTTATTATTGTTTTTGTTCAATGTTAACACATAACCATAAGAACTGGAACATAACAAAAAAGTTAACGACATTCCAATTTAAAGCTCTCAATTGTTACTAAAGTGGATTCAGAAGTACAAACAGGAAACGGCTATTTGATTGGCAGGGGAGCCAGCATGTCCTTCACTGACGTTCCGCAGAGGGAACAATGTCCTACAGAACCCAAGGACTGACATGCTTGTGGACGGATGGACAGGCGAAAGGGACATTAGGCCCTTTACGGAAGTGTAAGGTGACCTATTAACACGGGAACAGGGAGGAATGGAGTCAAAGTAAAACTATTTACAATACTACAACATACTTTGTAGCACCCTACAGCAGTTTCATTGGTTATGAGTTTGAGTTCAGGGCCAACATTGAGAAACAAATGTCGCAATTCAGAGGCCAGAAAGTGCTGCATATTCATTGGTCAATATAGGCAAAAGTACATTTCAATGTTGTAAGAAAAGCTAGATTCCGATATTTCAGTAACAAAAAAATACAATAGCAATTAACCAGCCAAAGTCATTCAGACCGATTTGTGGTGTGCTGAACGCTTGCTGATGATGAACTAAATTTGATGCTATAAAAGTTCACACGGAGTGTTAAAGCTTTTTCAATCTGAAAGTACACGTAGCAATTACAGTAACAGTCACGAAGATTAATAAATCTGATATCGTTTTAACGATCAATCTGGCTTTTTTTTTTTTTTTTTTTTTTTTTGCAAGTGTTGGTTCCAAAAATACAAATTAGTGACATGGTACAGTACATACATATCAAGTGTTGATGTATACACGCGTTGATGTTTTCATGTATAAATGTATAAATGTATGATACATATATACAGCAAATACAAACATAGTAAACAGAGTACATTGGTGACAGGACGTATACATTGGTGTATCTGAAATGCCACCGGTATTTGCTATAAACACGAGCACCGTGACAGCATTTCAGGAGAGCCGTGTGCAAACAAGTTCACACGACGCAGGAACACAGCGGGCTTTTTCGAAAACCCGAAGCGCTGCACGACAGTCAAGAATCAGACATTGCCAAAGCGATCGTTAAGAAAAGAGTAAACGGAAAAATAAAGTCAAACGCACCCTTCCAAACCCCCGTCACTTTTCAACTTTTGAAAAACGATCGCCGCTGTGCGCACGTATATAGACGGGGTACATGTAAACGCAATAAAACTCGGACTGCTCTCCTCCTTAAGAATTAAAAAGAAAATACCCATTGATGCAAACAACCAGGATAAGAGGAGAAGGCATTAATAATCAACACAACAACACACAAATCCAGTACTGTTTTTTGTTTCTGTAGTGATGAGTGAAAGTATGCGGCCGTCAAACAGCAAACTGAACAGCATACCATTTCAAATGGAGAGAGGCAGAGTGATCTTAAAGGCACAGTCATTTAGAAAAGGACTTTCTGTAAGTTAACGCTAAATTAATGCAAAATACGAGAAATCGCAAAACATCTGCCACGAATTGTTCTTTGTCCCATCGGTCGTAACATCAAATCATCGCTTCCTCACACAAGGCCAATAATTTCAGAAACTTTCATCCCAGTCTATCCATAAATTCTACGGCTATATTGTTCAAAGGCGAACATTCGGGGTATGGTTCACATCCAGCATCCAGCCAATAGTAGAGGTAATAAAATCCACAAAGAAAAAAAAAAAGTCAAATAGATGTAGATCAGATGTAGAACATCGAGAGATATGAAAATATCCTGTTTGGAAAAATTCGGAATGAACCGTGACCGAGTTTACCTCTGGTGCTCCAAACGATCGAGCACAGTGCAGCTTTGAAAGGCAAACAAAACGATGTGCAATCAAACACTTGCACGGCTTCAGAGTTTTGTTTCTTCGGCGCGGTGACAAGCATGGGAATGTGTAGACAGTGTAATGACAAGGAGAAGCCCACGGCTGGCACGACGCAAGGACCTGTGCACAACGTTGGGCAGAGCACGGTCACGTGCCTTCACGTTACAATCAAGTTTACGAAATTATAGAAATCTGAATATGGAACAGTGTCTGACACATTGCAAACACCACGTTCGTCGGGCTCAAGATAATGTATACATACATGTACATTTTGCATTCATTAATTAATAATCATTTGTTATTTCTGCTAGATATTGTTAGAAAACAGGTGGCTGGAAGAAAGATTGCAACAGGCGATTACAGGAGGTTTCGGTTGCCGAAGATATTCTTTGGGTCCACGTACTCCTTGACGGACTTCAGCATTCCGATCCCCACGTTGGAGATGGACTCCTTCAACCACTGTTTCCGTAGCTTTCCCACTGAAATTAGGAGAAACGAAGGGGGAGGGGGGACATGGAGGAGAAAAAAACGTGAACGCTTGAGTGTGCACAGAGCTGCTGAGAGCCAATCAATCTTGTAAGTGTGAGTGAATAAACAGTGGGTGATAAATGCTATTATTCAGAAAAGAGAAATGTTTTGCATGGTGTGATTTATGGAGCCCAGCAGACTATCAAACTCATTAGGCTCTGTGTGTTCCCGGGGGAGGGGCTGGCTGCCGAGCGGAGGGGACGAAACCGCGTGCCAGACAGCGCGCCGTTTCCCACAGACGGCGCAGGGGTGGGCTGCGTGCCCGCTCCGAAAACGCGCTCTCGCGTTCTCCCGCGCGAAGGCCGCTGCCGCCAGGTGAAAAACGACAACGGCGGGACGCAGTGGCCGCTCGGCACCGTCCTGGCTGGGAGACGCCGCTCCGCCGTGCCTGGCGATGTGGCACAGGCCCAGACCAGGTGCCCCGCCGCTCAGCCGCCCGCCTGCCCGGCAGGCCGTGGGGAGCCGGAACACGTCCAGCACAGCTACACGTCTAGTCCGTCTGAGAAAGGGACTACGGAGACACGCTTCTTTCTCAGGCAGTCGCTCTTGTTCGATCTGGATTTTTCTCACATTTTTAAAGTTGAATTCCTTTAGGGTTCACACGACAACATATCATCCTATCAACATGACATGTTATTTCTCTGGGGAATTTTCATGGAAGTCTCTAACTATAATAATTAGGAGTTGGCAAATGATATACTATTTTATAGTAAATACTTTTTTTTTTTTTTTTTTTTTTACAAAAAATAAATTTTTTGTGCTAAACATAGAAGGCCAGAAGGCCTGAGGGAGCTTGAAAACAGTCTGTTTATTTTCCTCTGCCAAAGCATTCCCAGCACTGGTTAAAATGAGAGGCTATTAAAGGTAATCAGAGGTCTGGGTCACAGTCTTAATGGTATAGTAAACACAAGGATGAATATCCTACTTTGAGTGAATTCGTCTTTCAGAAAATACAAAATTTAAACAACCTGAAGTCACCCATTGTGATATGAGATCTTTCCATTTCACAGGATTTTTCTCATGTTACATTTCCATAATCCTACGTGATGACATATCCTAAGGCGGCGGTCAGATGCAAGACTTTGCTATGGGAAGCAACTAGCACAAGTAAACATTTTAGTCTAGGGGAAGAAAATAAACTGCTTCTGCACCAAAGTAAATATCCCTCAAATGACCCACTGCCAGAGGCCCTGACAAGCTGTGAGAGATTCTTTGCTCCCCAGTTTTCCCACATCGAGATCACTAGAGCGAGAATTGTCTTAATCAGGTGAAAACCAAAAAAAAGAGAGCTCCGGGCACAGTGCGTCTTGTCGCCCGAAGGGCTTCACGCACAATCCGTAAAACGCACAGCCTTGAGATACTGGCGGTTGAGAATTTGAGAGAAACCAAAATACTTCAGGTCCTGCTAAAGCACCATTAGCCTGTGTGTGTAGTGTAGTGTAGTGCCACATTCTACCACATGTCATCTGTGGTGTGTGTGTGTGTGTGTGTGTGTGTGTGTGTGACGGGAGCAGGGACGCCCACATATACAGGCCCAGCTCAGAAGATGACCTCTGAGGTGACCAAAGAGTGAGGAGGGAGAATAGGTCTGGTGGCCATGAGATGTCGGGTCTGTATGAGAACCCTTATACGGTCCTCAGAGGACGTTGTGTACATCTGGCTCCACCTTCCCGCTGAAAGAAGGCGGACAGGAACAGACCACAGCGGCACACCGCCTGCTCTCCTTGTGCCTTCAAAAGGCGCATGTACACATTACACGAAAATGTGACACATCAGCTGTTTCTTTTTTTTTTTTTTTTTTTTGCACTGGCTTGATGCGTTAAACACTTCACAGTTATTCTCCTTCCACGGAAGAGTTATGCTCCATGCAAGGACGACATGTAATTTTGGAAGATGCACCAGCTCTTCAAAGTCTAAAGGAGCCCCTCAGATCAAAGATGAAAATTGTATAGGTTTTATGATACGCATTAAGTACTTAAACGCTCAACAGAGCATCCCGTAAGCCTGGAGCCCAACCCCCTCCCCCTCCGGCCAATCATGCAGGCCCGCCTTACGAGCAACCGGAGCTTTTCACTTGAGAGAGGAGAGAAATACGAAAGCCGACTGAAATCAGATGTTTCTGTGCACAGCTCTCTGGTCATGCAGACGAATCCGGTCGTAGATCTTGGGCCGTGTCAACATGCGGTTTGTGAACCGGAGGCAGTGTGGTATAATGGTTAGGGAACTGGGCTTGTAACGTTAAGGTTGCAGGTTCAATCCCCAGGTGGGACACTGCCGTTGAACCCTTGAGCAAGGTACTTAACCTGAATTGCTTCAGTTAATATCCAGCTGTATAAATGGATTGTAAAACTGTAAGTCACTCTGGATAAGAGCGTCTGCTAAATGCCTGTAATGTAATGTGATGTAATGTGAACAGTGATGATTTAATCATTTAGAGGTTTAGTCAAAAGCTGGACAACTAAAACAAAACTAAAACAAAGCAATTGAGAATGGCTCCGTGTAAGAGGAAGTCTTGCTTCTCTCAATTTAAAAGGGACAGGAAAGCGGGCGGTAAGAGCATTTGATGCTAGCCACGGCGACCAGGGCTCGATTCCACCGGTCGTGCCAGTTTCGGCTCTGGCCGGGAGTGCCACTAGGGGGCGGCAATTGGCTGTCAGCCCCTGGGGGGAGGGATAAAAAGCAGAAGGAAAGTCCCGCTGCATATATGAGTGGTCGTGGCTCGAAGGAGGCAGTGCAGTGCTCGCTACTAGCCGGACTACGGCAGCGAGTTCTCATACGAGGGAGGGATATGATTGGCAAGAAAAAAGAGAGAGGGAATTGGATACTAAAAGGTGGGGGGAAAATGGGGGGAAAGCTGCCCCCCCAAAAAAAAAAAAAAAAAAAAAAAACAGGAAAAGATTCAAAGCTGCGGTCTGAACTCAATGGTCATGCAAAAAATCTGCTGCGTTATCAATATCTGAGGCTCAGCAGTGGAACAGGGCTAGAATATGGGCCTGTACATTAATTTACTTAAAATTCTCTTAAATCCCAGATTTCGAGAATTTGATCGATTCTTCCTTACCTCAGAAAAAGTGTTTCGGTTTTTTTTTGCGTTGGTCTCATAACTGCTCAAATAGGCAGAAGAGCGACGTAGCACCAAGCACTACTTACGTGGTTCAGATCAGGTAGCCCTGCCTGCTCTCTGTGAATGTACGGGCTATCCTCACTTCAGAATCGTTGCGATAATATCTTACGAAAACTAAATTGACATCCGCTAATTGGGAGAAAGGGAGGAGGAGATCGACAATGAGACGGGCTCGGGAGACAACTGGGTCAGGCCCAGGGGGCGTGGCCCTATCGGTGTCGGCAAACGGCGCCTGGAATTGCGCGTGTAAACGGCAGGGGTGACACAAGCGGCCCGCCGTCTCCCAACCAACCTGGGCAGTCGAGGGGGCTGCGTGGCCCAGCCAGTGTCGCGCGCATCCCCTGGCCCCACCCTGAGCGCAAGGGCCGACCAGCCAATCAGAACCTTCCAAACGGACCCCGACAAAGCTGATTGTTCTCACCTACTCCCCCCACACCACCTCCGTCCCTCCCCCCGCTGAAGGAGAAGGGAAAACAGAAGGTGTAGGGAGTGCATCATTACCTCTGTCACAGTGATAATTTACACATCTATCTTGTCACTTTTCCTTCGTCTTCGCTGCCATCATAATAAATCTTGGAACTTGGCGGCGAAAACATGCAAAGAGACGAGCGCGATCACGAAAAATAAACCTTCCCCTGAGGTAATATTAAAAAGGAAAACTATCCAATGACGCGTGCCACAAGCGAACGTCGAAATCTAAAAATGTTACTTTTTATCGCTTGCTACGGCGAAGGCAAACGCAGAGATGCGTCGCTCAGCGCAGGATTCTGAACGAAGAGCGAAAAACCATTTTCAAAGAAGTCCGTTGAATTTGTTTCAACGTCGATTGAAACGCTGCGACCGCTTACGCAAACCCGCACTGCAATGGGCACTCGGGACTACGCGGCAGGCAGGCAGGCAGGCAGGCAGGCAGTGTGGTATAATGGTTAGGGAGCTGGGCTTGTAACGTTAAGGCCGCAGGTTCAATCCCCAGGTGGGACACTACCGTTGTACCCTTGAGCAAGGTACTTAACCTGAATTGCTTCAGTAAAATATCCAGCTGTATAAATGGATTGCACGTAAAGAAATGTAAACTGTAAGTCGCTCTGGATAAGAGCGTCTGCTAAATGCCTGTAATGCAATGTAACGGTTTAAAAGGTACTCAAGTGAGAACCTCTGCAACCCTGAAAACCAAAGCACTTAAGCTTCGTCAGTGCTGACCCTCCCGGGAGCAGGACAGGGGCTACTGTACGATCTCCCAGTGCACCGACGCGCTTTGACAAATGTGGACCGAAATCTTAAGGCAGGGGGGAAAACTCTCATAGGGCTCCTGTTGGTGTAACAGGACCAGACAAGTGCGGAAGCCGAAAGGGCAGCGTGGCAGGTCAGCCGGCAGGCGTGATTGATTCACTATCGGGGTGATTAATGCACTGTAACCTTTCAACTGCACCTCTGGCAACCTAATAAGGAATTACATTTCCTTAAAAAGGCAGACTTTAACCTTTCTGCCTCCGCAAAGTACGGACACCCGGCGGAACCGTGCCACCGCAGTAAACTGCATATCATCCTCGAAAATGAAGACAGGTTTATAGATCTGAAGACTCTTTAAAAAAAAAATCTAAATGAATGGGAACGTGCTATTGGTCCATTACGTGACAAGAGCCTGCTCACCTTTGAGTGGCTTTTAGATTGTAAAAATACATGCAAAGCATAAGAGCAAGTCATTTGGAGATTGTAGACCTTCTGCGTAAAGATGCACTTAGTGATCTCGCAAGCCACGAGGAAGTCGCTCCACGTGTCATCAATCTGCGATTCGGCCGTTTCAGAGACGACGGGGAAAAAATAAAAGCAACCGTAAAGTACGATGAAATTAAAATCAATTTTTTTTTTACAGAATAACGTGTAATCGCCACTATGGAAGTGGAGAGTCACCCTCTTCAGGACAACTGAAATTCGACTTCGAGACAAGAAGCACGGAAAAGAACAAAGGCCCACGGCATAAAAAAAGACTGCCGTGACATGAAAATCAGAGGCTTTGGCACGCGTGCGTTTACATTTCACGACACGTCCGACAAGAACGTAATATACTGGACGCAACAACGATCCATGAAGGAAGGAAGTGACTATTTTTCAAGGAGCAGCATTGCCAAGAGTTATGAACGCAGTGCTGGGGGAAGGGGGTGGGGTTACTCAGACCAACAGCGGTCCTGGCGTAAACACAGGTTAAAAATCATTTATATTTCCTGCAGTGCCCTCCCACCTTGCTTTCCCGGACTACATCCGCCTTCTTTGATACACAAAACCCACGGAAACTAGCTCCATTTGTCACGCCGTGATTGTGGGCAGACACATTGGCCTGTCCGCGTCCAGATAGCAGGGCCCACCAGTATTAATCACAATTACAGAGCGCGCTCACAAAGAGGGGCTGCCTCGCCAATCCCCCCCCGCCCCCCCCCCCATCTCGCCGAGACCCTCATTCTCCCCGCCCAGGGCAGCCCCACCAGGGCAGCGAATAAGGCAGATAACCGTGGTATCATTTACACTGGCCTGGATCGGTTTTTTTTTCTTTTTATTAACAATCTTTTAATTTTGAACTTTCTCGGCCTTGATAAAAATTGTGATTTAATATCCTGACTGATTCATTACACGCTGTTTTTGACAGCCGTGATTTATGGCCTGAAGTGATGTATGAAAACAGTAAGGCGGATGGAAATATAGATAAGATGGCCATTTTGTTTGGCCCTGATGGGGAGCAGCGAGGGTTTTTTTTCTCTTCCCTTCACGTTTAATTCTGTCCGTGTCGAAATGAACAATGAACGGCCTCGCAGCCATTTGTCTTCTCGCTGGGAACTTGTTTTGGGCATGTGAAGGCGGTCGTACGTAAGTCTTTGTGTTATGGAAATAACAGTTAAAACGACTGCTTGCATGCCAGACCAGACATGTTTACACACTTTATAAACAAAATCTACCTGGTGATAAAGATGCTGTGGTATTCAGGAAGTGATCGTGAAAATTTGACCAAACAGTTGAAATCGCATCCTTTGTTTAATTTAACAGGTTCCACTGAGTGAAAAGGGGATTTCCTTTAATACTCTGGAGGAATGGGGTCTGCTGTATTACAGGGCTGGCTGGCTATGGGATTGTGTACTACAGGGCTGGTTGTGTATTCTATGACAGGGCTGATTGTATGTTGTACTACAGGGCTGATAGTGTGTTGTTGCTTGTTGTACTACAGGTCTCGTTGTGTGTTGTTGTACAACAGGGCTGGTTGTGTGGTGTTTGTTGTACTACAAAGCCAGTTGTGTGTTGTTTGTTGTACTACAAAGCTGATTGTGTGTTGTACTACAAAGCTGGTTGTGTGTTGTTTGTTGTACTACAAAGCTGGTTGTGTGTTGTACTACAAAGCTGGTTGTGTGTTGTTGTTTGTTGTACTACAGGGCTGGTCGCGTGTGGGTGTCTGTTGTACAGAGCCGGCTTTGGGAGTGAGTTCCCTTGTGCTACACGGCTGGTTGTCCGCACTGTACCTCCATGGTGGTGTGAGAGGCTCCCTCCATTGGCAAGGATTTCTTCTCTGGCTGCATGCTGCAATGGGGGAAGAGAAAACCCGGTCGATGAAACCAGCGATCGACCCACTGATCAATTCATCGACGGCGTGGATAAATGCTTTCAAAATGCGAAAATGGGGTTCATGGATAATGCTGCATTGCATTCAGCATATTGAGTCAATACATTTGGTTATGATTTATAACGTACAGCGTCGACGCCATTACGACGGCGGCGGGCTCATAACAGAGCCGCAGTAAAGTCGTCACAACGATTTGTTCACAGAAAGCGCACTCGTCAACGAGATAGCAGCGTGGTTTCACGGCAAGAAAGCGACGCGATTCTATGAGTTACACTCAATCCATTCCTACAGGGCACACTGCCCTGGACATTTTCATTCCAACCCCCGCTCCCAACCTATCATCTGCATCGGTCGTCTGTTAATGATCACTTGAGCGTGATTGAGTGGTGGTTTGGAATAAAAACATGCAGGGCAGTGTGCCCTATAGGAATGGAGAATGAGAAACACTGAGATACACCACTCTCAACGCCACACACACCGCACGGACACGGTTTAGCATCGGAAACGTTTTCGGTCTCTTTGGTTTTCAGGCGCACCCACCTCCACTTGGTCATAGATGTGGACCGGGTCGCTGAGTCCTCTGTAGTTGAAGGCGAAGTAGAAGTAAACACAGGCGCCGGCGTCGTACGTCTGGGTCACCCTGCCGCAGAGAACGAGAGCTTCAGCGGAGGAAAGGCCACGCACCGCAGCCATCAGAGCGCAGACAGCGGTTTATTTACGCTCTTACGGCATCCAGTTACCATGGGAACTATTTCCCCAAAGATCGCAAAAGATAATGGCCGGCCGGGATTCAGTCAACATTTGTCCTCATCTTTGGCTTGCAAATGAGCGTCACGCCTTTCTTCGCAAGCGCAGTTTTGGCGAGTTAATTTCGGCGTTTGCCGTTTCCGAAGAAAAAAGAGCGAACGCTCGCGAATAATTGTCAAAGTTCAGGACGGGCGCCGACTGAATCCCGGCCACCGCTTCTGTTCTATTGAATAAGAAGGCCCCCAAATGCAATAAGGAGCCAGACTTTCATCGTGCACCTTTGACCCCGATTCTCACGATGTCTTCACAGATACGGGGAAGCGCGGTGGCTCCGTCCCGTTTAATCGCATCACATCACCGTTACACGGGCATCAGTGTGGCCATTATTGGATTAACGCCGCGCCGCTTTCAATTATTCACCCAAAGGGCCGTTCTCACGGGCCTCGCCTTCCTAATCCACACTTTCTTGCAGACTGTGGATCGCCCGTAACACACTCTATAGACGCTGCGGTTTCAAAATCAGCCAGAACATTTTTGGACTCTCTGCTTCACTTAAAAAAGATATGAAATGACTGATTAATTTGAAAATTAGTGCTTTTTGTATGCATATTAGCGGAAAGGAATTGACCCAAAGGATAACCAGTAGCCCAGAACAAAAAGGACAGACCATAACCCATTCATACGCCTTAAAAGAATTGTTAAATCATGTTTTACTATACGAGCCCGATAAACTCTCATATTAATGACAGAGCCGCACAGCCCTGATACGGCTACATTACATTTCTCTTGACTTCAGGTGAAAAGGAAGCTTTTTTTTGCTGTACACAAAGACGTGCCCCTCTCCTTTCGAAAAGAGAGTAAAATCGCAGGTGGTCGGTGTTGTTTTTCCGTAAACGTCTCCAGTTGGAAAACACTGTTCCTGTTTGACATTGTGAGGACGCTACAGCTTCCCTAATTCCCCCAACCCCAACTCTTTTACACAGTGGCTCTTACAGAGGTTAAAGGGCCGAATCAATCTTGTCGCAGCGAGCTGCCAGCTACTGTAGCGGAACCGAGAGGCCGGAGAATAATCAGGTGCCACTCTGATCTCTCCATAGAGTAATGGAGACGGGATGCTACACCTCACTGTCTGTGCGGGGTCACCCGGGAAGGTCACGCGCAGGCAGAAACACTGCCCCCCCCCCATCTTTACAGAACCCGTAAATCCACTGGCTCCACTGGAGACGTGGCTGGAAGCGTACTGCATTTCATTCAAAGGGTCAAGCGGGTGATCGGACAATTGTAGAAATTTCACAGAAACGATCACTGAAGATTACTCGCAAGAACTGCTTTCGACAAAAACACACAGAGCCGAGCAACAAATATCGCGCTGCTCTGCGCTCTGACCGTCGAGCTGTGTGAGCAAAACCAGCTTTGCCCCCTGAAACGGCGCAAGAAATGAGACAGAGGTCGCTGCACAGTACCGGCATGAGGTCAAGGGTGAGTACTGGACCCCTCTCTCCCTGCACTCTGTCACGATTCGCTCTTTGACGTTCCTGCAAAGATCCAGGACCCTGGAAAGGGGAAGTGTCAAAAGATACAACGCATAAAGACATGGTTACAGTGCAGACATACGATGTTTTCTTTGTGCGGTGCGGCATCCTCTACGTAAGCTATGGGGAAAACGCTGAGGCTTCGCATGACAAACGGAGGCGCAGCACTAAAAAGACGGCACGCTTTTGAAAGAAGAAACGCCGCGCAAAGAGGAGAGTGGGAATAGCAAGAGGAGAGTGGGAATAGCAAGAGGAGAGTGGGAATAGCAAGAGGAGAGTGGGAATAGCAATCGCCAATTAGCTGGAGGGTCTGCGGTGTGGTGTGTGCGCTGTCAGACAGCCTCTCGCCCAGGGCAGACCAGAGGGGACAGCGGAGAACAGCCGGTCATTACAGGAGCAGCGGCCGGGCCGTGACGGGACTGGACTGGCACTGGCCTCTAATGGCCACAGCACCCTGGGAATTACTGCAGCCCGAGGATCGCGCACGGGCGAGAGCATGTCCAACAGTGCGGTGAGACAGAGTGTGTGTGTGTGTGTGTGTGTGTGTGTGTGTGTGTGTGCGTGTGTGTGTGTGTGTGTGCGTGACGCCATCTTCTTCAGAATCATTTACGAGTGCAATTACAGTTAAGATTATGTGACTGTGTAATGTGGAGGGAGTCTTACACACATTTTACATTTACATTTGAAACACAGTTTACATTCTTGTTCACATACAATCCATTTATACAGCTGGATATTTTACTGAAGCAATTCAGGTTAAGTACCTTGCTCAAGGGTACAACAGCAGTGCCCCACCTGGGAATTGAACCTGCAACCTCTGAGTTACAAGCCCAGCTCCCTAACCATTACACTACACTGCCAGCCACACAGTGGGCACTGATGCCCCGACACCCACACACAACAAACAGTTAAAACAAGCGACGGCCATCAATTCTTAAGTGTCCGGTCCAAGTTTACAATCGTACCAGCGCACACATGAGCGGACATTGTTTGGCCGGGGCAGACTCTGGGCACCGAGCTGGGACGGCGGGTTCGGGGGGGCGTACTGTCCGCCCCCACACCGGCGCAGTTTAATGGGAGCACCAGTAAGCAGCGTCCGGCAGAGGCTCATGGATCAGGACCGCTCTCCGCTCCCCCTCACAGCAGATCGCTCCAGTTAAGCGTCTTTTAAGCGTTAAGCGGGCTGGCAGTGTGGTGTAATGGTGAGGGAGCTGGGCTTGTAACTCAGAGGTTGCAGGTTCAATCCCCAGGTGGGGGCACTGCTGTTGTACCCTTGAGCAAGGTACTCAACCTGAATTGCTTCAGTTAATATCCAGCTGTATAAATGGATTGTATGTAAAGAAAAAAGTTGCTCTGGATAAGAGCGTCTGCTAAATGCCTAAAATGTAAATGTAAATGTTTTACATTTTACATTTTTACATTTTAGCCATTTAGCAGACGCTCTTATCCAGAGCGACTTACACAGTTTACATTTCTTTACATACAATCCATTTATACAGCTGGATATTTTACTGAAGCAATTCAGGTTAAGTTCCTTGCTCAAGGGTACAACGGCAGTGCCCCACCTGGGGATTGAACCTGCAACCTTAACGTTACCAGCCCAGTTCCCTAACCATTATACCACACTGCCTACTACACCGTCTCTTTTAAGACGAGAACGAGCGGAGCTCCGGGATCAGAGAGAGCTTCCTTGTTGTAATCTCACCGCTGCCTCGAGGCGGTGAGCGGAGATGCGATGCCGCCATTAAAAAAACAATACCCATGATCCTCCGCCGCAGACGCCAGACACGAAGATATACGGGATGGTTCGCGGATGCTTTGGTGGCATGTTTTTTGGACGGGCCACGGGAATCCTGATTTGTACGTTTCTTCTCAGCTCTGAAAATTGTGTGTGAAGTCAGGTGACAGTAAACAGTATGTGGTTCTGTGTGGCTCAGTTGGTGGAGCACAGCGTTGGCAACGCTTAGGTTGTGGGTTCAATCCCCACTGGGGCCACATATAATGAAAATGTATGCATTCACTACTGTAAGTCGCTTTGGATAAAAGCGTCTGCAAAATGGCGTATATTAAACGGTTTCCCCTCCTCGTTTCCCCTCCCTCAGCGCCTTCTCGCAAGCGGAAAACGAGCCTTTACCTGTCCCACGGCACCGAGGTCTCAAACGACTCCCCGATCACAGAGTGGTCCATCCCCAAATCCTGCACGGGGAAACAAACAGCAGAGCACAAGCACGTTAACGCGATCCGACACGCCCCGACCGCACCCTGTTCCAGCGTGGCGAGAGGGATCGTGATCCAGGAGAAGCGGCCGTTGCCAGAACGTGGCATTCGGGCGAAGAGGCGCCACCTTACAGACACAAACAATCCCCCTCAGAAGGCTTCTTACGGCCATCGAAAAGTGATCAGACGCTGGGACATTCCTCAGCCTGAGCTACCCTGACAGCGCCCCCCGACCAAACCCGTGCGGTCGTTCTTCATGTCATGTCTTTGGGCCCTTTGTGCGCAGACGTCTCCTGTCCTCCTGCGACAGCGCGCTACCGCTCCAGCGGTTCTTTTCAGCCTGTGAGGGGTGTTGTGTTTGAAACATTTTTGGGCCTCTCTCTCGCTCTCTCTGTGTCTGGGATGGACGGGTGACCCACCCGGAGGTAAGCGATGACGAAGGTCAGCATGTATCCCCTCTGGCCATTGTCCTCTCCGGCCGCCAGGCCCCTGGAAGCACATGACACGGTTAATGTTTAACGGGACCTTTCAGGGCCGCCGCGGTTCCCCTCGGCCGCGGCCGTCAACGGCACCTCGCCGATCAATGGGGGGAGGCGGCTCTTCCCCCCCGCCCGGGGTCACCGGGACATCCATCATCGGCCGGCCGTCCATCCTTCCGTCCAGCCGGACCGCGAGCCACCAATCACGCAGTCGGCGCGGGCTCGCCTCGGAACACGCTCATTGATTCATCCCCCCGTCCTCCGCGGCGAATATCCATCACGCGCGCCTGAAAGGCGATGATGGATCTGAAAAGAGGTTCTCGAAATGACAAAGGGGGGCAAACGGCGACATCTCGCGATGGCTTGCGATCGAGCCCTTTCGATCCGGGAGGAATCTAAATCTAAAACGCGCCGTGTTTGTTGCCCCTGACCCCACTGACCCATTGCATGACATATATACACACCAGCGAGACACATTCTATTCTTCTACTCTCTACCATGTGACGCTGTGTGCCATTTGTTAAATATTGTCATCTTCAGCCTGTCATCTCCGGGACGTTTGTTATTAACAACAGCACATAAAAGGGTCGTGCCTTTTGAAGCCCTGGAAGTGAACTCCAATGGCACAGAAGAGTTCGTACACCCTGGGAATGTCGATTTTTTTTTTACAAGCTTCTTGGATGAATGAGATTTTGGCCCACTCGGAAACACAGGGTCTTTTTATTGACCAGGAGAGAAGCAGCCCTCTCCGGTGAGAGAACACGCCCAGAGGCTGGTCCCTGGTAAATATTCTGTAATGGTCTAGAACGGCGCGGTTCCTGGCCTGGCCCGCCCCCCCCCCCGCGCGGAAGCCCTGGGGCCGATTCAAACATGCGGCCGTTTGAAATGTGCCAGATGCCGGCTCCCTGCACTGTGTCACACGCATCAGCGGACAGGCCGACATAAAACGCGGCTATAAACGCGTGTCCGCTCCTCCTCCATGACCTTACGTATATTAAAAAAGGCAAACAAACGCAGACACATCCAATAAACCTGTGTTTACATTAATCTGGTAATAGATCGCTTTCAGACGTTTATCTTTTGTTTCGATCGCGTAGCTCGCTCTGCTAGCAAACTAGCATCCCATCTGCTAGCCATGTTTCCAGGTTTCCTCTAACCTCCGGGCGCGTAGTCAAACCAACACAAGTACGCACCCCCACAGCAGACGGCGTCATTGCTGCCGCTAGGTTCCGCCCCGGCACATCTCTCCCTGGCTATGACAGATAACTTATTTGCAACAGGACAGCTATTGATCGGTTTCACAATCAGTCAGAACACAGCGCGGGCAGAGTGGCAGCACTTCTCCATTACTCACCCCCCCCCCCTAATGCCACCAAACTGGCGCTGACAGGGGGGATGGCTACAGGTGATCCATCACGCTGCTATTAAGAAACCGGCCTTCCTCTCCCCTCCTGGGGGAGGCTGGCTTTCTGAGATTCAAACTCTTTCCTTTTCTCCGCTCAGTCAGGAGCACGTGAAATGATCAAAGACTTCCCAGGCGGAAGGGAAGGGAGCGGGACAGTGGGACAGCGGGGGGACATTTAAACCGTGCTATACCGTTATCGTCGCCATTACTGGCACCGCGTCACGGCCTCGCGCAACGTGCGTGCGTGACTCCCGAAAAGCAAGGTTTTTAGTTTTTTTTACACCCAAGCCAATTAATTAATAGAAATACACATTTTCATCCTTTGTAGCATATATATATTTTTTTTTTACATTTAAAACTACTTTACATTCTATCACAAGCCATTCCGTCAGAGCACTGCCGATAGCACCTTGTTGCTCAGCTGCACTTTTGCACCTTTTTTTTTTTTACCACGTAACCATTTTGAAAATAAAAATATTTTTAACTACAGACCTCCGAGTCTTTGCAGAGGGCAGACAGCATTTTTACTCCATTTACTAAAACATGTATTTGTAAATATACTAAAACGTACCGGATGCTGTAGAAACATCAATACCACTGACACGTGTTGCTGTGATCGCCACATTGTGTGCCCACACCGGCAGCACGCATCTTAGGGGACCCCGGGGCGGGCTTGTGGATTGGCTTAATACAGCAAACATCGTCGAGCAACGTAAAACGACAAAAGAAAAAGGCGGTGCAGCGCAGAGGAGCGTGTGTGGCGGTAGTGGTGACGGTGTGACACCGTCGACTGAAACAAAACGGAAAAGGTTTCTTTCTAAAATACTGAGAACGTCGCCACAGAGTAGAGGAGCTCACCCGAATTTGGCAGCGATGTCGTAGACCTGCTTCTCGTGCTGCAGGACACTGTTCCGGGGACCCTCGAAGAGCAGGGTGGCCACGCACAGGCACTGGGGGTCAAACCCTTTGAACTGGGGGGAGGAGAACGCAAAGAAAGAGGACACTTCACTTTCATCTCGACGGCATTCCATACGCACGCGAAGCCTCGAAAAGGGAGCGGGGATTTGTCAGATTTGACGCGTGCCGGCAACTGTATCCACGGGGTGCACATTTACGACTGACGACAGAGCGACGATCGTCGTACCTTTGTGATGTAGAATTTTTTTAAGCCGTCCAAGAGGGACGTGAATATTGAAGAGACCTGGGGCTTCAGCGCGAGACCTGCAACAACAACAAAAAAAATGAAGTCAATTCACTTCATCTCATCTCATCTCATTGTCTAAACCGCTTATTCCTGGTCAGGGTCGCGGGGGGGCTGGAGCCTATCCCAGCATGCATTGGGGCGAGAGGCAGGAATAAACCCTGGACAGGTCGCCAATCCATCGCAGGGCACTACATACACCATTCACTCACACACTCATACCTACGTGCATGACTTTGGACTGTGGGAGGAAACCGGAGTACCCGGAGGAAACCCACGCGGACACGGGGAGAACATGCAAACTCCGCACAGAAAGGCCCCCGGCCTGGATTCGAACCCGAGACCTTCTTGCTGTGAGGCGACAGCGCTATCCACTGCACCGGCGTGCCGCCCAGTCAATTCACTTGCTTAGACGAAGTCCGGCCCTCAGCCGTTTCCGCGGAGGTGACGTGTAGAAGAAACTAAACGCCATTACACGAGCCAATTAGCATTTTAACCCACATCTGAGTCAGTCCTTTCTCCTCGCCTCCTCCAGATATCTTAAAATGACTACCCTGTCAGATTTATTTGACTGTTAAACAATAGGAGGAAAATAAATTGCATATTTGAATAACTTTACAACTGGCGAGTGGCTGCTCGGGACAGGACCAATAAATCACAGGGGCTCCAAAGGGAAGCGGCGTTGACACGGCGATATCCGTCTTCCTCACTCCCTCATTTTGATTTATTCCTGATTGGACAATAAAGTGACTGTAAACAACCGAAAAAATTACAAGCCGGACCAGGTGGGAAAGTTATTCATCGCGGCGAGGCTGCGACCAGCTACCCCTGCGGGGGATAAACACATCGTTTCTCCTCCATCCTCGTCCACTGCTTCGGTCCTAATTATGCACACTCAAATCAACACCCTATATAGTTAAAAGAAATACGTGGTTAAGTGGTTCTGGGAAATAATGTCATTTCCAACTCAAAAGAAACAGTTACATGGTTTCCTGTGGCTCAGTTGGTAGAGCGTGGCGTTGGCAACGCTTAGATTGTGGGTTCGATTCCCACTGGGACCACCTATACTGAAAAATGTATGTGTTCACTACTGTAAGTCGCTTTGGATATATCATTATTATATATTAGTTACAAATTCAATGAAAAAGAAATCAAAGCTAGTGTATAGTCTGTAAAGAACAAAGATCGAATGAACGAGTCTTGTAGTTAACATAGGGACTTAATAGGGACTGTTCAGTCATACATAACATGGGCCTGTTAGGGCCGTATAAGGCTACAACACTTCAACCGTTGGCCTCGTTATTGCATTCTTTGCGTCTGCACGCGTTGCTTTTGTGGTCGCTGAAGCACTTGCGCTTAACGAAAACCGGTCGAGGCACTGCCAGGAAATAAATAAGTGTTGATTGTATTCCTTCTTAAAGCGGAGCACCTGAAATTTCAGCCTCATAGACGAGAGACAAACAGGTCATTAATTGAAGGCAAAAAAGCTCATTTTCACATTTGGAAACGAAAAGCGAACCTTACATCTTAAGATCCAATGCTTATCGAAAGTGTGCTCATTGGACCGTCAGGGGCAAGGCAAAATCCGCCTAAATGAAAATCTAGCCAATTACTCGGATTCCCACCTTCCATAAACAGCGGCACAACAGTGGCCAATATCCGAAAGCATTAGACCCCTCCAACACATTCAGATAAACTGCGTTGCGCTGTATACCCTGGCCCATTATATAGGACGAGCATTGACACATAACACCCATCTACTCAGGGGCCGGGGGTCATTAAAAAGTGAAGACGACTCATTAATAAGTCCTGCGCTGGAATTTCAGATGGAGCCCGGCGCTTCAGTTATTACCACGAGCCCCCCAGTCGCTTCCTCCTGACACTTAATGCTACGAAGTGCAAACACTGTGAAAATCTGGAGATATTATAGGAGCTAATAAGCTCCCGGGGGGACTGCGGCATTTTCCTAAGCCTCCGCGCTTCCCAATATATTCATGAGGTCTCGGGAACGACGCTAGAGCGCCACGATAAAGGAAATTCCTAATTGACGCCAGGGTCATTTTTCATTTCCCTTCGACCGTTCGATTGTGTCCCGGCCTGCCACTGGGTCACGGGAAATGATGATCAATTTCTCCCCGTGCGCGGGAGCGGAGCTAAACGGAGCCTGAGCTACCGTAGAGAAATGTCGCCGTGCTGATTGCTTTTATTGAATGCGAGCCAGCTGAAAAACAAAATTAAAAAAATTAAAAAACACAAAAGGGTCAAAGGTTATGCTACTGGAAACTAGGGGACACTGTGAAAAGAACGTCTCTCTCAGAAACAGCGTGTGCTCCATACGCACCTGCGAGGGAGACAAAAGGATTCTGCTTCCGTGTGGTGTCGGAAGATAAAGAGGCCGGTGGGGGAGGGGGGGCAATGCTGGTTTCTAGCTTCATTCCCATTCAATACCAGGTCATTCACAAAGCAGCACGCATAGAAGGTCGGGCCTCAGTTGTGCCAGGAAGTGAGCTACTGGTAGGGAACACATACCCTCACGCACGGCTGCTGCCCGAAAGCACTCAAACTTTTCCAGGACACAAGCACGATGCTAAATTAAACACTCATTCCTGACTGCACCGAAGCTGATATAAAACACAGACGAGCGGAAGCGCGCGGCCAAAACACGCCGCTGACAAAGCACGTCGCAAAGCATTACTTCCGACGTCAGGGACAGAGGGCCCGCGGTAGACGCTGTCCCTCGCGCGCACGGAAGGCCGGTTGACAACGCAGCTTCCGTCCTACCACGGTGCCGGAACCCACCATTTTAGATGAACGACGGATCTGCCTCCCCGAGACATGAACACGACCGTTTTAAACTGCGACTCTTTCCTCCCCCCCCGGCAACATTGACACCTCTCCGCAAGGGGCGAGAAAGGAGGCTGGCGCAGGGCGGCGCCTTGCCACGGGGGGGGGACACTGCAGATGCGTTCAAGCGGAGCCGCGACACGCCGGGTAGAGCTCCTCTCTCCTACGCTCCCGGCCTCCCTCAGGAGTCACCATGCAGAGCCACAGATGGCCAGGCGCCGCGCGCTCCATAACTCATCCTGTACAGCGGTGGCTCGGGCCCGGGGACACACTGCGTAGGCCGGGTTTCCGTCGCAACCTCGGAATTTGTGACAAGCTGTTAATTGTTCTTAATTAGACACTTTTAATTCCTATTAAAATATGATTTACTCTCTTCGGGCCATCTTATGTCAGACATAGCTATGTACGTATGCCACGAAAAATCGATGTCCAATATTCACATCGCAGGACTTTAAAATCAGGCATATGAACGAATGCTCTCGTTTTCTGTACTGTGCTATATGCTGTATTCCTTTAGAAAGAGGTTACTTTTTTAAAAATGGATTCGATTGTAGACCGACAGGTGAAATCAGCGGGGGCCTGACTGTTTAAGGTGTGGACGCGTGGTCACTGAAACTAAACCATTTACCGAGAAAATGAGGAGTTCAATGACTCTTGTATCTTGTGTCTTGAATCAATGACAGAGCGATTGGCAACGAGCCAAACCTGCATTGGGTGAATAAAGGTTTAAGGGGAAAAAAATGATGGAACACACGTTTTCAACAGCCTGAAATGATCAAGAGATTGGCTGTAACACAAACCAGGATACACAGTGGGTCCGCGGGACTGAGATAGGGGGGCCACTACTTTACCGTCTACAAAAACACACACACACAGTTCCACATAACTTTCACTCATTACATTATAGGCATTTGGCAGACAATGAACAATACACTGAATCTACACAGTCACATGCTTCTGAATGCACTGGTATGTTTGAGCACCATTATTGCCACTTTAAATCTCTGTTATGGGCCTGAGGCAATCTGAGAGAGAGAGAGAGAGAGAGAGAGAGAGAGAGAGAGAGAGAGAGAGAGAAAGAGAGAAAGAGAGAAAGGCAGAGGCAGAGAGAAACTGCGTTTGTGTTCTTTCAGTCAGCACATCCTGCATGCAAGTGCGACTCAGGCACACTGCAAGAGCTCCCACCCGCTCGGTTTTTCTGCCCAGCCCTGGCCCCTGGCCCCAATCCCATCTCCTGCACTTTCCCCTCATATTTTCCCTCCCTCCCTCCCTCCCTCCCTCCCATACCTCTCATTCCTCTCCCGTCTTATTTATTTCTCTCATTTCTGTTTTTAGCTCCCGAGGCCTGGGATTGAAAAACTGCCCATGTGACGGGGAGTCCCTTAACATCCGCCATTGTTTTATTCCCCATATCAAAGTGACGGATACATCGTACGGGAAGAGTTTTTCCAACGGATAGACGAGCACAATAAAACGTGCTTCTTTTTTGAAATGATTACCGTAATACGAAGGGCTTCGAGGTAGAACGTTCGACAGCGGAAACGCAGCTCCCGTTTCATTCGAGTTCACACGATACAGTTGGGAGAAAACACGTGGATTGACAAGAGCTGCTGTCCACTCCTCCTCCTCCTTCAACCCAGGGCCGGATTCAGTTACAAGATAAAGAATCCCAAACGATTAAATCATCGTTCATCTTTTTTACATTTATCTGCTGGCAGATGTGCGTTCATAGAGGGGTCTTATACGGGATGATAAGGTACATCTAGTACTTTAGTCATGAGTTTGAAAGCGCTTCGAAATGAATGGTTTACTCACCAAACTGAAACTGAGCGTTGTCCATTAGCCGGATAGATGCAGGCGCACACCTCTGGAAGACAGAGGTTAAAGAGATTATTTCATATTGTTGTTATGGGGATGATCTTTTTGCTCTTAGGAGGAGAGCTTCAGCTACTCAAAGCCTGGGACTGACCACAACACGGTCCTTTCCTAAACGTCCTCGTGTATTACTGTAACAACTAACAGGAAATGCATTTTAAGTTAGGTCTTTACTGGCACAGTTGAGTCATCTGATGCATTTACAGCGAAGATGTCTTCCAAAGGCTTCATTTTAACACATTTAACACATTTTAACACACACCGATTTTGAGACACTTTGTCCATATAGACAACATATCATGTGAACTATTTACCAGAAGGTCTATGCAATTCAAAATTGTAACGATATAGTACTTGTATCATCTAGTATCCTGTGCAGAAAGCAAACATGTAAAAATGTGTAAAATCTGCTAATCTGCTAAAAAAGTAATCCCCAGAGTGCTTTGAGTGATTTTAGTTCAATTCCTTCGAGGGTTGTCCAAATGAAGCGCTGCACTCCAGATCAATACTTTAATTGTGCACTGGCAGGAACAAGTGGTCTATGACTGAATTCATCTCTGTGCTGGTAATGAACGTAGCCACACAGGTTTCCACAACTACATTTAAATTCTAGTGGCCCACTGCTACTGCTTTTGCACCTTTACAGGAGAAAATATTCAGCTGCATAAACAGGGTGGCAAATCGGGAGAAAGTTTGTAAATTGATTGTTGGTGGAAGGATCTGAATGGCAAGCAGGCAATCAATAAAACCATCCACTTCATTCCATCTGTTTGGCTTGGCCAGGTTACCAGGATTGTAGTTGTAGAATGTATCTGCACAGGCAAAACCCCATGAAGTAAGGATCGAACAAGTAAGTGACAGCGATAGGGCGATAGGGCTTGTGTAGACAATGACAGCAACAAATTCTTGTGTGCATCTCTTCTACCCCAAAATAACAACAAATCCCCAAAAGATTGTCAATTACAAAGTTGTCACTTAAAAAAAACATTAAAAAAAAAAAAAAAACATTTTCTCAAAAAACAGATAAAGTAAATGTAGGCGCAGAGTTTTACATGTTTTGCGACTTCTCTCAAGCAGGCCACTCCCTGCTCGAAATTCAGGAACACCACCGATCCGTACTTCTGGTACTCCGGGAGGGGGCGGATTTTCATCGTTACTTCGGTGACGACGCCCAGGGTTCCTGCGGGAAAAGCGATAGGGATGCGTGACCATGGATAACGCCGGCATAAAAGCCGCAATTTCCGACGCTACGAGCTAAGCGAACACAGATGTAAACACGGTTTAAAAAAAACGAGCGGGACGCGACTGGCCCATCAGCGGGCCAATAAAGAACTAATACTGTACATCATAATCTCTACGTTTAAGTGTCTGCTGGTGATCTATGGATCACGTTTCACCTCCGCAATCTGGTTTCCTCCAGAACACGGGGGACAACGGAGATTTATTGACACATGGGACGAGACAGTAAAATATACCCATATCAAAGGAAGCCTCCAGCCAACAGCAGAGGCACATTATAAGTTATATAGACACTCACAGCGTGATTCCCTGCCTCTAAAGGTATCGACAGCGATCGCAGCTTTGGGTCTCATGTTGCACGTTTAATTACCTGAGCGTATGGTCTTATGTGCCCGGAGGACGCGCGTCCGTGAAAAAAACCCTCCTCGTAAATTCATGTGTGGGAGTTAGAACACGACTGTCACATCAAAGCAAACGCTGCAGTGGAGCGGCGGGCGCAATCTCGCCGGGCGGAACATCTTACTTTGGGTCACCGATTGCGATTTCAATCGGGAGATGTCATAGAGGCAAGGTCCGTTGGGAATTTAGGAGTATTTGAACGCTTCAATTTATTTTTTGAGAGGTATCCAAAACGTGAAGTGCGAAATATAGGCATTGGAGATGGTAATATTCTAGATTCGACTGTAACGAATGTTTATATGTGGCATTAACGATATCCAAAAAGCACAGGCCCCTTGGACGACGTTCCCCGTCTATTCTTTAAAAACCTAGGATGCGATCATTCTTTCCCTGACGCATGATTGTGTATTAATATGGCATCTGCTTTTATTTAATGGTTAGTTATTGAAAAATATGTCAGCCCGAAGTCAACCACTTCAGTGGCAGTGGTTCAAGGCTGACCCATTTGTTGCCCATATTTCACACTCTCCTTCTGATCAAAATGGTAATGAGAATCACATCTACTGGTCTCTTGCCTCACAGACTGCATGGGCAAACAGGCTCTATAAACCCCAAACTGTAACAGAATTGAATCATGCCCTCCTCTTCATGAGGCAGTAGAAATAGACCGGTATATAGCATTAACCCCTCCCCTCAAAACGGCCATTGGTTCAAAATCATGGCAGTGGAAATCTAAAGATGCGCTTTTTTAGCATTTAAGCCTTCTGCTCTTACAGCATCCATTACAAGCACAGATGTTTTCTTAACTACCTCGGAAACCTCTGATTTTAAGTATGTTCACCGCTTCAAGACACGCACATCTTTACTGATAGTATGTAGGCCACACCAGAACCACAGACCTCCAGATATCGTGCTTTTTCACACTGGTTGTCAGTCCCACATAGAATGACGGATCATAAGGTCACTTAACAAGGGAGACTAGGTTTATTTAAATAATCTGTTTCTGACTTTCTCCCGTTTTTTCTCCCAATTTGGCCAATTACACCCACTATTTTCAAGTCAATCCCCCCCTCGTAATGTGAGTTTGCTGCCGTAGCCCTGGGACCGGCAGTAACGAGGGCGAAGCATCGTCTCCTCCGAGACAGCACCCGCCATGCCGTAGACCGCAACCCGGTACTACAGAACCACTCCTGTGCGCAGCGAACCCCCCGTCGGCTTCCCTCCCCCCTCCCTGGGGCGGACAGCCGATTGCCGCCCCCGGGGGCACTACCGACCAGAGCCGACTCTGCTGCGGCCGGTGGTATCGAACCCCGGTCGCCGTGGCCAGCGTCGGACGTTGAAACCACTGGACCACGCGGGAGACTAGGTTTATGTCACCATGCACAGAAGTCACTAGTTTTAGAACATCCAGATGCCCTCGGGTTAGTTTGCTACGTAATCCTTCATAAAATCGCTCTACGTCACTACAACAGCACACTGCTCAGTAAGGTGCAGAAAATGGCTAATCTGAAAAAGGATTCTCACATCAGACGGTCACCGAACTGAGCAGAGTGAACGTTGCGCCACTGGCCTCCAAACGCTGACACAAACGACTGAAACTGCAATTTCCGCAAACATTTGGTCTTGCGATTGAAATGACGGCCCTTTCTGTGACAACGACAAACCATTTCCATTAGCCGTGCTCCTGTGGACGGCGCGAACGTTAATGAGGCCTTTAATGCGGCACGACATGCTGCTCTCTGGTGGCCTGGCCCGAACACTCTTCAGACAGCCACCGCACTGCCACGGAAACTTAGCCCCGAGCATTAGCTCCGGGTCGATAAGCATACACCAGAGGACACCAGGTTTATCGGGGAGTATATTTCGTATTTAACTGCAACAATACCATCTGTGAGCCCGTCTTTCCTGTAAGGAATGTTATTCTTGGGAAATTGCACTCAAATCTGGTATCAGTCATTTTTATGGTCGTTTTCAGGAAGCAAATGGAGTGAGGTTGTTTCTCTCAGGAACAGAGAGAACAGGGGTTGTTTTCTATGGAGTGCCATTGTGGACAAAAGTGATGCGAGTTCTACGCACGAGCAAATGAAAATATGAAACTAGCCTTCCACCCTGCCTCTTTCTGAAGATATCTTCTGATACCACGTGGAAGGAGAATCCCTTTGTCTCACTTGCAGGCACGTATGGAGCGTACTCTGCTCCTGAGAGAGCTTCACAGACTCCTGTCATTTCCAGTGGCGTAATTACTTCATTTGCCCTTTGTGTTATTTAAAAAAAAATATTTTGGTTTTCAAAAGCATGTCATTAAACAGAACTCCAGACTGAAACTGTAAACTGAAAGTACCCAAATGACTATTGGATGTTTAATGTCAACATTAGCAGTACGCCAGTGATGCGGTTGTTATTTTACTCTGCTTACATGCGAGTAAAGACGTGGATACATACGCCATCTCATAAACATGTTACGATCACTAATGTCCAATTTACATTTAGCCTATATATCAACAAGAGCTCAGCGGATCAATGGACCGCGCGCAGGCTTAAGGGCTCTAAGCCCTGTGGAAAGCACCGCTCCAAAACGCCTACTGCTGCACTACTGCCCCACTTTTGCACTCGGCACATTTATTTTCCTTCACCGCACAAGCATGTCAAAGCGAAATATTTCTGATGCCAAACACGTCCGAAACGTGCGGTCAGCCCCGCTGCTTTTTCTGCTGCGGATCTCTTGCTTTTTCACACAGATGCAAATCATGTGTTTCAGAGAAACATCAAAACTTCTAAGCCGTTTACCGGTCATTAAACGGTCGTTTTAAAGAAACGCGATACCTCTCTCAGACCAAATTGACTATGCCTAGTGGTGGCACTCAGTTTGTTCCAATTAGATCCTGATTACTGCAGATTTGATTACTGGTTCATTTAAACTAAGGTTTACAGTTACAAATCAAGAGTAGCCTGTTTAAAACCAAGGTTACAGTAATGGAAGCAATACACCCAATCAATAAAGGATTCAAATTCTTGAATTCAAAATTGGTGTATTGTTTTATGTGAACAATTATAGTAAAAAAATATATACATATATCTTTTAATTGGTGTAGTTCCAAACTACCTCCATTCCCACTGCGTTTGTATCTCTGAGGTTCTACAGTCGATGCAAAAACAACCACACCAACAACAACAACAACAACAACAACAACAACAAAACACAGGCTCGCTACTAACTTTGAAACTGACCCTTTGTGTGCATTTCTGAAACAAAGAGAAGCTCCAGACCAGAGCAGAAATGATAACCACAGTATAGCCGTCCGCCTCTCAAGAGTAAAATCAGTAAAACATGATTCCTGATGTAGTCTTAAAAGAGCAAGATTCCCTCTCAGGTGCAATTAATTTCACTGAGACACTAACAGTGGGATAGTGGGATATTCAGAAGCTCTGCTACTATAGTAACCAAAGTCCTTTATGTAACGAGAATGAAAGAGCACTTCTGATGCACTTTTCAAGAGCATTAAAAGTAAAGAGGAAAGTATATTGCCCTTATATGAGTAAAATGAAAATTCGTAAAAATTATAAATCTTAAAGGAAAGGGATGATCATTTACAGTAGGAATCGTAGTTTGTCATATAGTACCAGTCAAAAGTTTGAGTACACCTTCCATCTAGATTACAGCTAATTGGGCACTCCTTCATTCCTCAGCAAGATAACGACCCGAAGTGCAAGAACTATCTGGTGAAGGAGGAACGTGAAGGATAACTGAACTTGTATGGGACAAACTGGACAGAAGAGTCAAAGCAAAGCAACCCACAAGTGTCTATGGGAATTTCTGCAGAAGAGCTGGGAAGACATGTCGGGTGATGTCCTGATGAAGCTTATTAACCGAATGGCCCGTGTTTGTGAGGCTGTTTTCAAGGCAAAGGGTGGCTATTTTGAGGAATCCCAAGATTTAGAGACAATTTTCAATTTTGCTTGAACATTGCTTTAATGTTCCTTTTGTTTATTGTTACATGTGTTTTTGTAATTTTTGTAAGTATTTGCAGAAACTTATACGGTGTAAAACATTGTCAATTATGAGATACCTAGTTTCCAGCAAGTGTACTCAAACCTTTGACTGCTACTGTATGTGGGACAGACATCTGTATGGTGTCATCTTTGGAGCCATATGTCAGGCAGTTCAGACAGAGATAAAGTTCACAAAATATCCAATAGAGCACTGACTCTGTTCATCGAGTAAAAATGACCTCTGTGCACATGGCTTGAGAGTCGCCATGCCGATGGCTGTGTTCTGTTGCGTGTGAGCCAGCAGATGTTCACAACTGTTCCGGTGACGTGGGATGTGCAGTCAAGTTCATCTCCACCGAGTTGGGGGAAACGATGTGGTCATCTGGTAACGTACTCTATACACAGGGGTGCACGTAAGTGGTACGCCAGTACGCGTTCGCGTCCTGAAATGGTACCGCGTCCTAAAACGTTAATCACGTACCAAGCAAGACGACACACTTTTGAAACATACGCAACTTTAAGTTTGATCAGTCCATCATATAACCTACCAATATCAATCACTGATCAAACTTAAAGTCGCGTACGTTTCAGAAGTTTGTCGTCTCGCTTGGTACGCGATTAACGTTTGAGGACGCGGACGCGTCCTGGCGTACCACTTACGCGCGCCCCTGTCTATACATCAGTAAAAGCGCAGGACAGTGCTGAGGTGGGTAAAAGCGTGTGCGGCATACAAACCCCTCCTTTCCCCAGGAAAGGACAACGCATTCTGGCTGACACTGACTCAACAACAAAATCCCTGCACCTGTGCAGCTCCCACAGACCCTCCCGTCCGAGAGAACCTGCCGGAGCGACCAGGTGAGGAGCAGAGCGACGGCCTACCCTCGGAGCCCAGGATGAAGTGGTGGATGTCCGGCCCGGTGGACGTGCGCGGCCCCTGGCAGCTCTTCTCGATCACTCCCCGGGGGGTCACCATCCTCACGCGGACCACCTGTCTCACAGGGCGACATGGGGGCACGACCACGTCACCGCCTGATCTTTATGCCAAGTCGCGCGGACGCGCCAGCTATCGACGGGGAGCCGCAGAGACGGAGGCCGGGCCTTCGTCTCGCGGCCAGCTGAGCCTCCTCTGCCTGCCAGCTGCCATTTTGGCAAGTGCGGCGACCGCTGATGGGGAAGCGAGGCTTCGCGAAACAACTTTGCGCGTCGTGTCAGGTGCTGTCAAGAACCGACAGACGTAACCTGGCAAATGCCTTTTTATTTTTTATTTTTTTCTCTCCACTGTAAAACTATAAAACCATATAATTGGCTCAAATCAGCAAGTTATTATTTGCGCATCATAGCCCCTCCCATATAAATCGGTTCACGAAGCCTAATTTGCTCAATCCCAATGACCTTTGTGTCTAATAGAAAGCGGCTCTGTTCATTGGGATCATGCGACGTCACTCATTCGCTGCCACGTGAGGTGTTACAGTGAAGACTTGTATTATGTGCCATCTAACGTACTGACTCGCACTCGTTTAGGATCCGGGTTAGCGCACTAGACATTAGGTTGACAGATGATGGGCCTAGATGGTAAATGACGAACAATGATGGGCGAACGGCCTGCTCTCCTCAAGATCTATTCTTAGGGCCCGTATAAATTCCTGACTTCTTTTGTAACCAGTGGTTCCCTCCTCCCAGCACAATAGTCTTTTCTCCAGCCTCTTGTTAAGCGATCATCCCATTGCGCCACATTAATCAGCACAATTAATCATCTCATTAGCACAAGTTTAGCTTCTAAGCATGTGGATCGACTTTGAAGCAAATACATGCCAACAATTACTTCATCACTTACTGTTCTACTCAAAAGTAGGGACATGACAATACGCCAAATTAAAATCGAGAGGAAAGATATCGCATTGCTATATTGCTTGGGGTCAAAAATCCTTACTGCTTTGAGACTTTCATGAGCTGGCTGAAAGAACTGTATATAATTTTTAGCTGTTCAGGGTTATATAGTATGAGGTGAGTTTTTCCGCAACTTCAAGTTGCCCTGTCAATGTTATTTATTTAATGTTTTTAGACTTTTGTCTTCAATTAAATAAAACGTAAGTTAATTCATTCAGAACACATCCGCGTGCAAATTATAATGTGACTTAATCCGTGTTACACTCGCAGGAAAGATATTCTGCACAAGAACACACTTCTACAGTTGCTGTATTATTTTAACCCAAAAGAAGACTTACTTTTTGTTAACTAGAGAGTGTTCAGTTAGGTAAGAAGATTTTAAAATAGTATTGATGCGCATTATGGTAGTCAATGCGCTGAACTCCATGAGTACCACGGAGATGGAATTGTAAATGATTACAACTGGAGACATTCGCCTTCGGGTGTCCTATTAATTTTTGCTGGCCCAAGATGTTTTAGTTTCGAAAACAATACAAGACCTATAACTAGAGCCTGTCACTATCTGGGCTGTCAAGCTGAATTTCAGCAGTTATCGGCAAAGACGTGACTAATTTCACAATTAGGGACTAAAATTGTACAGAACAGTTGGAATAGGTGCTCCATCGACCCCTTGGAAGGTGGAGGACTGAAATACATGCGAGGCAACAACCCACGATTTTTTCCGGGCCCTACCTATAACCGATAAGAATGGGGGAACCATATAGAGTACCTATAACGACGCCTCGAGGATAAGGGTTGAAACACTGGTCACATTCCTCTCAACTCACATGGTCAGAAAAGTCTACGGGCCCTATATATTCTTGTTCTTATGAGGAGGCGTGCGCTTGAAAGGTCACATGGGTGAAGCTGACGAATAAGTGGCACGGGGCGACGTTATCTCTGCGCTTAGAGCCGTGGGCGAAGTACGCACCAGGTCTTCAATGTTGCCGTAGATGTTCTTCTTCATCCCAGAGGCTCTGGTGGCTACCCAGCCGCCCAGTGAGCTGAACTCCATGGAGTCAGGCTCGTGGCCGGTACAGTAGCCGCTCTCATTCAGCTGAATGGACACACACAGACACACAGACGCAAACACAGACGCACAGAGGCACAGATACACAAGGCTTTATATTCACAAAAACATACACACAGTATCGAACATGTCAGAGAAGGACCAATCACAACGTCTAATGTTCAACTACAGCACATCGCACGGTAAGTCCACAACAGAAGAGATTGAGCATACTCGTTTTGTTAGTGAAATTAAAACGTGTAAAGAATGTCTTCTTAAGCCTCCAAACTATGAATATACTCAGTATTTCAGCACGATATCACCCGAGTACAAAATGTTCCATATGACAAAGTAAAATGTTAATGCAGCACATCAGAATCCTCCCGACAAGACGCTGACAGGACTTGCCCTCCTTGCTGTTGTGCTATTGGTTCAGAAGGGAGAGCTCCGCCCACCCGTTCCCTGATCTTTAAGGAAGAGGAGAAGCACACTCCTCCAGGTGATCATGGGGGAGGGAGGGGAGGGAGGGGGGAACAGGCTGGGTTTTATTAGAGCTCTCCCCAGGAACGGAGGTTTAATGTAGGGCCATCTGCTCCCTCAAACTGGCCTTTCTAAATGCAAAAGCGCCGGTCTACTTGTGATGCAGCGCGCGCGCGCACTTCTGCATCACACACCGGCTCCTTTTCCATTTTTCTGAATTAGTTTGATGGGCCCATCTGCCAAGAGGCCAAATTTCAATCAGTGCCGTTCAGCAATCCCGCGCGAAGCGATTCCCCGCTCGCGCACACACATCCGATCCTTGCCGTTTCACATTGCACCACAGGGCAAGGGCACGCCGTACCACCACGTGCGTCTCCGTGCCCGTCTATCGGCAGGTTTACATAACGAACACACGGTAAGCATCTCTTTCCCGCAGGTTACACCCGCAGCTTCCAACACCGCGTAGAAGGACACGTCATTGTTGGCCACGTACTGTTCTCTCCAAGTCCTGCCCGATGATGCCGGCTTCGATGTGCGCCGTTAAATTCTTCTCGTCGATCCACAGTATTCGATTCTAGGGAGGAAAAAAAAAAAGAAAACGGAGGCATCGTAAACACTCGGTTGAATCGTTTGTACCTACACCGCACATTAAATACAATTGTAAACCGCGCCGTGTGGATCTCAACGCGTTTAATACCGCTCCCGGCTCCTGAGCAGCGTCTGACCTGGCACAAAGCGGGCCTTTTAACGAAAATGCGGTTGCGGTGACAGCACAGGCCTACAGCTGTCATCACCATACACTGTAGCTGCTCGCTCCGACTGAGTTAAGGCCCCTAAATTCATTCCAGTTGTTGAGGCCTTCTTTCAGGGCGAATATCACGTCCCGTAACACGACATGAATTGTGCAATAAAAGCACGTAAAAATTTACAGTTGGGGGCGCAGTCCGCGCGTATATTGAGTGCTAGCGGAGTGTTACGGCATGCTTCCTCGCGGTATGTGTGGGGGGCCCAGAAAGGGGGTGGGAGGGGGGAGTAGTTGAATGTGCCTGAGACAGACTCCGAAGGTCCTAACCTCGCCTTAACGTCAAGTCCCCGCAATCCTCCCTGTCCTTTAAGTGCCGCTGAAGTCGGCGAGCCGCACAGCTTGAGCCCTTTCCGCAGCGGCCATCAGTCATGCCCCGGGGGCAATAAACGGCTGCTCCTGTCACGCGGCGCCTTTCATGTGTCGTGTCAAACCCGCAACCCCTCGTGACCCGGCTACGTTGTTATGGGGAGGTCAGCGCGCTGGAGCTTATGTCACTCGCCATATTGCGACTGAGAAATACAAGCGCGGGGAGCGGAGGATGACCACAAGCCTAGCTTAACACCTCCAGAGGAGGTCCTCTCCTACCCTTCTGCGCCGGGGATGACAGGACGCCGTCTGGGAAAAAGTGCCTCTGTGCTTTTTTACTTTCAAGTGCCTCGGCGGAGGCTGGATCCCACATTTTCTCAACAAGAGAGGTGCGCGAGAAGGCTAATGAGTTTCAGGCGAGCGTGTAGAGGCGCCTCGGTTCAGAGAGCAGTGAAGAAGCTCTGGATCGACAGCACAACGCAGTCCAGCCCTTCGCGGCGCGGCGAGCCCCGCCCAGTCCGCACATGCTCAGTCTGCTCGGACTCGGCCCGGGAGACTCCTCGGGGATAAGGAATGCACAGCACTCCGGCGAAGAAGGCGTGGGACATCTCCCAGCGACGCCCTGTTTATTCCGCACGCTAACCGAACACAGACGTGAACTCCTACGCAGCTGGCAGTGGAGATCAATGAAAACGACTATTATGTTACGCGAATGAATATTTTATGACTCAATTTCAGCGTGCTTGCGAGTTTTATGTTTCCTCGTGCTATATTTTTGCTAGCACGTCATAAAAAGGGTCTAAAGAAACAGCGAGGCGCCTTTTCTGAATATGGAAAACATGAAAGTGCTGAAGAAAGCAGATCCCTCCGTCGGTCTGCCTTCTTGGAGGAGGCCGGCGATTTGGTTGGTTCAGGGTTTAATGGTTTGGCAGGTTTTATTAGGCCGTTCCCGGCTTTTTACTACACACCATTTGAGAGGTATCCAGGGAGACGATGGAGCGGGTCTCTTCCGGAGGGCACTCCAGGGCACTGGACACACTGGTCCCTCCTGTGGGAGAAAGAGCAAGGGTTACCATGTGTCCCGCAACATCGCAGGCCCCTGCCCTCCCTCCGGCTCACCCCAAAAAGTGGTCCCCAAAGAGTCGCCGTGTCCCCACTAACCTGGGAAAGGAGCATCTGTCATTCACTTTCTATCCTATTCACTTTCTATTCTGTTCACTTTCTATTCTGTTCACTTTCTATTCTGTTCACTTTCTATCCTATTCACTTTCTATTCTGTTCACTTTCCATTCTGTTCACTTTCTATTCTGTTCACTTTCTATTCTGTTCACTTTCTATCCTGTTCACTTTCTATTCTGTTCACTTTCTATCCTGTTCACTTTCTATCCTGTTCACTTTCTATCCTGTTCACTTTCTATTCTGTTCACTTTCTATTCTGTTCACTTTCTATTCTATTCACTTTCTATTCTATTCACTTTCTATTCACTTTCTATTCACTTTCTATTCACTTTCTATCCTGTTCACTTTCTATCCTGTTCACTTTCTATTCTGTTCACTTTCTATTCTGTTCACTTTCTATTCTGTTCACTTTCTATTCCAGAACAGAACTGAAGTAACAGGGACAAATCCAATGCGATCCAATGCCTCAATGATATTCTGGTTGGCTTGAGGGTGGACTCTCCTGTTCTCAATTATACACCAACGCACCAGTGACCAGTTTTTATTCTGAATTTGACTTCAGTGTTGTTACCAGTGGTGTTTAATCTGGTGAGAAACGACTGGGCGGAAGAAAAAAGATCCTTTAAATTTCATCAATCTGCACTTTGTATAAAATGTCTACCTTGAGTACACAAACATATTGTATGTGCCGACTTGTTAATCCGCTTTCCTGAGACGCTGACTTTGTGTACTGCCCTTTGTTAAGTTAGGAGTGCTACGCGCAGATCAGTGATTATGACAAATTGATTTATGGCAAAAATATGCCATTCCACAAAAATAGCGTAGCATTTATGTGCATTCAGGTACACAGAGATCTTGGGTAGATACGCACATTAACGAGAAGTCTACTGCATCCTCCTACCGTCTGACCTTTCCCTTGTCTCCTTCCCCGAATAAATGACATTCACATTCAAGACACATGGAAATAAACAAGAGCCCACTGGTTGTGTGCAGAGAGGGTCAGGAAAAATACCCAGAAGCCGGCAAACAAACTTTGCGATGCATCTCCTGGTCTTTTCGTGGGACTTGCTGGGTTAAATTCTCACCTCCGTATGGCATCAGACAAACATTGTGTTGGCAGGCCAGCTCCACAATTTTCATCACATCGTCATGACAATCTGCCAGGGACAAGATTGCATTCGCACATTAAGTTCTGGGTCTTTAAAAATAAGAAAGAAAGGAATTCACAATCAGTCAACCAGCTGGCTTATAACACAAAACAACCCTTATTTGGGTGCAAAACATGCCTTTTTTGTTGTTGCAAATACGCAATCCTTCCACGTGATAATTACGTAGAGTGCAATTTCATTTTCTCATTTAAAATTTAACTGGCATCTTATTTTGTGCATTTCACAAGCATTTGAGTTGAAGCCATTCCGTAAATACGTGCAAATCTGTTGTTGAAATCAGAGCACCAGCACAGAACACAACAATTTGAAAGACTGAAGAAAAAAAAAATGTTGAAAAACATCTGAAGATTAATCAGGTGTAAACCATAAAAGTATAGAGAGGCAGAGGATGCCTGGAGGCCTCCATTTTAAATGGGCCTTTTCAGGGAAATTGCTTGAGCCGCAGGCAAGCGTCAGGGATAGGCTCGCAAGATCGTCGCCATAAATCGACCATTTTTAGGGCAATATAACTCATGTTGTGGGGGGCTTAAAAAAAGTCAGCCAAAAGTTCCTTCGATGGTTAACAACGAGCTTTAAGAGTTGAGCGAAAACATCCGAGTTCATTTTCAGTAAAATAGTTGATGCTTGAAATGTATTTCTGCCATTTGAAAATGGACTCCAGCAGGAACGTGCTTGGCTGGGCTCAGGCATCGTTTTCCCCATTGTGACTCCCCCCGATCCTGAAGTATTCTCACACATAAAGTCTATCACATGGGTATTTCTGCTCGACAGTCTACCGTAACATTTACCGCTAGCGATCCATGTAAAATACGCGGTCGCGCAGTAGGCATAACGATTAGCCTAGATGGGCGGAATGACCTGTTCTCATAATCAATGTCCCTATGCTATTGTAGGGGTTAGTGCATTTTAAACCATCACAAACACAGGACATGTTAGGGACAGTATGGGGCTGTGGTTTCGTGTTGGAGCAGGGGGGAAGGTGGCAAAAAGGGGGATTTTCCAATTTAAACACTGGAACAGAAGCAATGCGATTTGGGAGCCTGCTAATCACGTTTCAGCCATCAGGAAAACGCTCATTTGCATGATAAAATAGAGGCAGCCATAACTACATCGAACCAATCTCGAGGACATAATTAATTCCTCCACGCCGTTGGACCAAAGCGGCCAGTATTGGTTGCCTGGCGCCTTCCCCCTGACACTTGACGAGCTGCTGCTCATGCATATTTATATCTCGCAGCCACTGGTCTGCCTCCGCAGATATTAACCCTTTAAATCACCCCGGCCCACGAGGGAAGAGAGACAAAGGCTTGAGAGAAGGCCCACTCCTGAGCGAAGCACTGACGAGACTCACTCGGCCAAACCACCATATCTGGAACACGCCCGATTTTCCCTTCCCGGAGAGCGAAGATTTCGTGCAAGCAGTGGCCTGTTGGAATTGAGAATACAAGTATTTGTTTTCCAAAGCGAAGCGTTGCAAACCTGAATGCAGTTTACACACTTGAACATGACAAATGAAAGATTGATAAGCTACAATTTCTTCATACAAGTAGAGTATCTTTATTTTGACACAGCTTTGTTTTAATGCTTTCATTTTGTGGATGAAATGATTCGATCTATTGAATAGCTCACAGCTATAAACACCATTCTCAACATGAAAATACAGCGAAGCTCTCTTGGTCATTCCGGAGCATGCTATGAGGAGTGGATATTTTAAATATATACATATATATATATTTTTTATTATTGACGTTATCTTGAAAGTCAGTTAGATAATACTGAATATAGTCATTCATAGTGTAGCCTCTCCTTTACTGGGCCATGCCCAGGATGTAGTGCTTACTGGACACCTCTTGAAAGGTACAGTACAGTACAGGCAACAGGTGTATGGCACTATGCATCATATGCACGTGAAAAGCACTATATATTTCCATGCATAATAGCCATGCAAAATATGGTTGAAACAGGGATGGACTCTAACTCCCTGAAACAGATTTCAAAATAGCATAGATACAGATAAATGTCAAAGATTGGTTCTGTGGTTCTGTGTGGCTCAGTAGGTAGAGCGTGGCGTTGGCAACGCTTAGGTTGTGGGTTCACTCCCCACTGGGACCACATATACTGAAAAATGTACGCATTCACTACTGTAAGCCGCTTTGGATAAAAGCGTCTGCTAAATGGCGTATATTATACATTCTATCATATAAATATTTCATCATTTGACCCCCGAATCCCCCCGGCAGATAGCCGTGCCACGCCCCAGTCCTTACCGTGGCAACGGAACACCCTGTCCTCGGGATCGAGGGAGAGGAGAATGCCGGCGGCATTCAGCTCCTGGACAAAGGCCTCGTTAACGGAGGGCGGCTGGACCGCGCTGGTGTTCACAGCCGCCTGCAACGAGAGGAGGAGGGAAGAATGGCGCCTACCGGGGTGACGCGCGAGGGGGCGAATGAGGAGCAGGGGCTTACTGTGGCCGGCGTTCTGTGCAGCACGTTCGCTCCAAACGTCCCTTCGAACCAGTCCTTCAAGTAGGGCATTATCACGCCGCTCAGCCGATACCTGTAACGAACGAGAGTAAGGCATCGCCCGACAGCCCGCCAGCCCTTCCCCGCAGCAGTCACAGGCAAGCGATCGTCATTTCGGCACACGTCTGCCGGTGATATTTCAGACCTCCGCTGGGGCGTCTGACTGCACCGCTCAGTCTCCGGAGCTCCTCTGCAAATCGCATTACACCCTTTGATTCGCTCAGCAGACGCCCTCGTTCGCATCGACCCTACACATTATCCATACCCCGTACACCTGGATACTTCACTTCACTTCCACTGGGCAATGGCTGTGCCACCCCTGGAATTTGAACCCGACAGTCCCTCCAATGCAACGGCTACGACCGATGTGTCAGATCCAGGTCATTCGTTTGTGCTAATCGTAGAGTAAAACGCCCTGGACATTTTCAATGGCAGAACTGTATTGCGTCAAGCTTATACCACGTGAAGGTCCAGAAGGGTGTGTGCTAAAGGACCAATTCATTTGTTTCAATTTCACCTTGTTCAATGAATTCAGACTGTTGAAATGAAAGGGTAATTTACCTCTGTACATGGAAGAAAGTAAGTCAAATAAAAGATAAAGACATTCCGTTTTTTTATTCAAAACGTCCAATTGTTTCGTTGTCATAAGTAAAATGTACATCTCTTAAAAGAGATGATTGACTGTGATTTTTATGGTCCCTTTTCAAAATGCCCAGTTCAACAGAAGAAAGCTCAATACAACTCGGTGTCCTTGACTCTTTGCAATTACTTATGAGGATCTTTTCAACCTGCCACTAGATGGCACTAGCATCACACACAACATGTGCGAGCTCGCACAAAGAGCGGGGTGGGATAAAACGCAAAAATATTTTAATCAAGACTTAAATTTCCAGTTGTGGTGACGATAATGAATGACTTTTCCACTGACATTTTCTACATGAAATATGTAATCAAATGCATGCAACATACATAGAGCTTAAATGACTTTTTACAATAATTTCAAGTCAATCAACAAATATGATATGAAATTGATGTTAGATGTGATGGTGTGGTGTGAGAACCAACCAGAGAAGACAAACTGTACCTTCTTCCGGTGAATTCCGCCTGGCCTTTCTTATTGAAGAGAAATCTGGAGTCACTATACCCCCAGCCATTCCACTTCATAATCTCCTGCCTGGAAAAATAACACATTTCCATTTGAATATCTTTTGCGGAGGTAACCGTTCCTGACCATCTGGTTCCAGTGGCAGCAGCAGTGTAGTATAATGGTTAGGTAACTGGACTTGTAACTCAGAGGTTGCTGGTTCAATTCTCAGGTGGAGCACTGCCGTTGTACCCTTGAGCAAGGCACTTAACATGAATTGCTTCAGTAAAATATCCAGCTGTATAAATGGATTGTATGTAAATAAATGTAAACTGTGTAAGTCTGCTACGATAAGGGCGTCGGCTAAACGCCTAAAAATGTCAAAATGTCAGTGACCATGGACTGAGATATCTGAAAGGACATTTAAAATACATCTATGGCTAATGACAGAGGGGTGTGGGATTTTTATTAAGCTAGATATTTGAATATTGCAGTAGAATTTACATTTACATAGAACTGTCAATTAGAGGCACACAGAACCCAACAAACAAACTGCAGAGGACGTATTCCAATAACGATTCAAAGAATCTGTAAACGGAGGCTTTTCTAAGACATAATGTATTGGACATCGTTTGTCTCATCTCTGATGCTTGCCCCTGCAAACAGGTGTGGACTGCTTTCAGCCTGGGACACCGCAGTCGTACCCATCACCGCGGCAACACTGCTGGCAAGGGAAAGGAAGTCCTCTGGTGAGGTGTGCGCACAGTTAGATGCGCATTGGTTGCCATGGCAACGCGGGAGTTACAATCTATTTCCAAATCATTTGAAACCATAACAAGCAACCGGCGTCGTTAAGCAGAGGGATCTGTTCGACAGCTCCATTACACAGACAGCGTTTGGAGTGATGCGTCGCATTTTCAATTTTCAGTTGAGCAGTACTGACGGCACTAAAAGTAAATCATTGAGGTTTTATAATACTGAAAATCATCACAGAAAACAAGGCCAAGTGTCTCATCATGAACATTGTACCCATTTAGACCAGAAAGAGAATATTTGTTTGAGAAAACATGCTTTAACAGGAATCGGAAATCTGCCCAGTGATTGCACAACACTTATGAAGAGGGAACACTGAATTCAAACAGTGCTCAGTGCTTTCAATGTCTAGTACTTCAGTGTAGCAAGGTGGCAGGGGTGGCCACCATGCCAGGTGGTGAGTGGATGAAAGACCAAACAAAAGAATTATGGTTTGATAGGCCAACGGCCAATTTATTCTCCTTGTATAAAGTAATTAAAACAAAACACACCAGTACATCCAAAATTAGGTAATTGAGGGAACCAGTAACAAAAACCTGCACTTCTGCCTCCATGCCCCAAAACTCTCCCCTCAGGCATGGCAGGCTGTGCTTTTAGAATGGCCTAACGAAGGCAATGGCTCACAGCTGAGTTGATTGCTCATTAGCCTCAGGTGAGCCTGCCTGTAAGTGAGGCCGCTGCTGTTCAAGGTCCTGTAGTCCCCTCCAGGCTGTGGGAGGGAACAGGAGCATCTGACAGCAGCCAAAAGGGAGGCGCAGCCCTCTCTACCCCTCCCTCCACCTCTCCCAGTGTCACGTTCAGCATCTGCATACATAAACTTGCCACGACATCCTTTTTATGAGAAATGCAACAATGGCTCGTACATAAACTCCGTGCCTGTGTTGAATCACCTCAGCAGTCCGTGAGGATTCCTTCTCAGAAATGCAAATAAGTCACTGATATGACTGCACCTGCACCTGCCCAAGACATCCATCCTGAAATCGAACGAGAATTCACACCGCAGGGGACGCTCCAAACGTAAACGTGAAACGATGACGAAGGCCTTCCGACGCGAAAGCATTAATCCCCGGAGAAGGAGATGAAGAAGTGCGCCTAATGCCATCCTACTGTGTCACTGCCTCCCGTGGAAACACGCTCCAACACAACCCCATGCATCAAAAGACAACCGCTAGGGGATCGGGAGGGCAATGAATTTGACGAGTAAATCAAACTGAAGCCACCGTAGAGGTCTTCGATTAGTGTCGATCCCGCAATGGCATCCTTTCCATGGCAATTATGCTGCAGTAAAAACGGTCGAACCCAGAGCAGGGCGAAAAGCAAATGTCTCGTGATAAACCTCATCACGCATACCACTGGCTTTACCCCCGTTTTCAAATATTCGGGCAATTTCAGCCATCCAAGTAATTCACCTGAAATGCAGGTATTACCTGTAACTTGTTTTATCTAGAGACCCAGTAAAAAGTGCTACAATAGGGAAATAGCAGGTCTTCACACACACACATGCCAATCTCACATACATAACATACACTTTGAGACACATTACTGTGGCTGTGACCTCACTGTGTCTACTTGTTTCCTCTCCAGAAAACTTTAGTAGTGGAATTAATGTGACAATCAGTAAGATGTCCAATTTGTACAAGCACGCTGCAATTGGAAAGACTTTCATTGTAAGTGACATCGAGCTAGTGAGTTAGCGAGAAGGATACATGCATTTCACTCACTGTAAATGTTTTTTTCCTTTCATTTCAGGCACTTACCCCTCTAAAGTGGGGTACCACTTTTCCATAATGAAAATATGCACAAGGATCTTCAATGACCACTGGGACCAGATAGCCTAATGTTCGTGCTATGGATAAGCGCATACGAAATTTAATAGGAATTACCTTAACCATGGCTGACACTAGATGTCACTATAGCATCAAGTACATTTCCATGTCTATCAACACTCAGGCCATCAAGTGTACGAACCAATCAGATGCCAAATTTTACAGGAAGTAAAATTTGTAACATGCAATTATGAATCAAATAAAGGCTGGAGGTCATTCACCATTTTTATTTTCCTTTAACCACACAAATTGGAACTTTTGATACAGCATTTATAAGTACACCGGGCATTTATTCAGTTCAGATTTGCTTGTGGCCAATGAAGAAAAGTTCATTTCAAAATAAAAACCAAAGCCTTTGCCCTTGTTATTAGCAATAAACACAATGTATTAGCAACAAACACAAAACAACATTTCAGCTGAGGCCTACATTAATTCAACCATAAGAGCATTAAGACAGATGTGAAATCATGTTGAGACAACAATTTATTTTGAACCTCTAAGACTAAGGTAAGACATTATTTGCAACTGTATGCCTCAACGTTCCCTTTAAGACTAAGTTTCTCACATATTATGCAGACACACCTCGTTGTCATATTAAAGCTCTCCGAATTCCATAAGTAGCTTTTGAGTTTTTTGTTTTTTTTAAGGTATATATATTCCGTTTTAAACTTCCATAACAATTAATACAGCATCAACATCTATAAACAAATTCTAAATTACTTCCTGGAAACAGGTTGCTAACGTCATTAGCTCATCAGCAAGCTAGGTTCAAACGTAACAAGCAGGTATAAGGTCAGTTAAACTCATTCTCATAATTAGTTAGCTAGCAAAGTCTCCTGCTGGTTTGTTTTGATTCATCCAGAATAATTACATGGCGCCCTCGTTGATAAAAGTAAGGTAACTAGCTAATAATAATATTATCTAGCTAGCTGCTTCGTTAGATTACAACGTTCAATACCCCACACCACATCTTACCTAGCTACCTGCAAGTTACCTGACCTATTTATACAACACGAAAACTACTACTAACAGATCAGCTATACAGCTCTCCATAGTCCATGCCAAGTGTCATCCTTTTACCATTTAAACGAGCTACGCCGTCATTTTCCATAACGTGGACAGTAACCCCCCATAGCAGTTAACTCTAGCTAGCCAATGTTGGCTTGATAGGTAGCTAACTCACATACTTTTATGTTGTAACTTGTTCAAGGGCATTTTGATTTATTATCCATCTGTGCTGCAGTGTTTGGGAACATTTGTGAAGTAGCTAGCTAACCTTTACTAGTTTAAGTAACTTGTGTCTGCTGTCACTACACCCATATATAATAGCATGGTAGCATCATATATGTTAGCTAAGGCTCGCTGTATCTCATCACCAGCACTCACCTTCTTCTTGGCACCGTATTGGCTGTAATACGATTCGTATCGGTCACTTTGGCTTTGCAGTCATTTGCAAAAATCCGTGTCGTTTCCCGATCTTCATCTTTTTGTAAATGGCCAGCAATGATTCTCAATCTTTTCTGTGCAATTTGCTGCCGCTCAGAGCTACTGCCACTTGACGCCATGCTGCTTCCGTGTTGTGCATGGGAGAGGCTGAGCTGTCAGAGGTCAGTGTGCTCACGATGGTAGGATGAGTTCGGGAGCTATAAATCTTAGCTATCCCAGAATGCATTGAATTAAATGTGTCAAATCTTACTCCGGAGTTAGACTTCACTTTACTACGGTATTAGATAGTAAGCTCATGGTAGCCAAGTTGTTTCTTAACACTTTCTGAACGCGGCGAGAAAAACAAAACAAACAAAAAGATTGTGTAAATGTGTTGATGTCTTGTGTAAATAAACATGTTTATGACTTAAACTAAGTATGTGTTGTATTGTAAGAAACATTCAGTAGTTAAATAATGAAAGTTAAAATGATAAAAGCACTACATCTAAGTTTAAAAATTGGATTGTACACCATGTGCAATACAGGTTTTAAACCTAGATGTAGTGCCATTTTGTTATAGAACATTGCGGAAGAGGAAACCAGACATATATTTTCATGAATACACTTAGAAATTCCAAATTACTTTCCAAGATTTTAAAAATATGAGCACGTTTGCATTGCACGTTGATTGCATCGGACACCAGACAGCAACTACACTAAATCCCAAGATTTTTATGATTAGATTAGATTAGAATACCTTTATTATCCCAAAAGAGGTCATTAAGAAAGCATAGAAAAAAGGCACATATTATCAAAAAGGCAACTAGTACATTCAGGGAAAATTCCATTGTCATGGTGCATAAGTGCATCTAGCCCGGTACATTTAGGGAATTCAAGTGCATTCATTACAACTAAACAGAACTGTTATAGTTTGATGGCAGCTGGGATAAAAGAATCACCCTGCCTCTTTGTCTTGTTTATGTGCTGGAGGAGGTGGCGGCTGCCCCTCCTGCTATGTGTACAAAGAGTTCCGTGGAGCGGGTGACTCTCATCTCCCATGATCTGCTTTGTGTCGTTTGCCATTAAGTTGGAGTAGAGTTCGACTACAACCACTCGATGACTGCCGATGATTCTGCCAGCTTGTCTGACAGCTCTATCAAGCTTGTTTGGATCTATGACAAATATGCTGTCGTATACACAAATGAAACAGAATATAAGGATGCTCCGGACCACACTGTTATAAAACAGGGAAATCAGGGTACGCTTAACATGGAAATGGTTCAGTTTGCGCAGAAAGTACAACGTTGCTGGATTTTCTTGTATTTGGTTGAAGCACAGGCCTCAAAGGTAACGTTGTTATCAATTTACACTCCTAGGTATTTATAAGTTGTTACTCTCTCGATAGCATTGTCATCGACGTTGGTGGGAAGAGTTGCAGGCCTGTCACGTTTAAAATTGATCACCATGTCCTGTGTCCTTTTTGACATTGATTTCCAGACAGTTTTCCTCACACCAGGTTGTGAAGTGTAAGACCTCTCTGGCAAAACCCTCAGAGGAAGACCGATTGTGATCGAGTAGCCCGACAATGGCAGTGTCATCTGCATACTTGATAGAATAGAATATAGAAGAATATACTTTATTGCCATGTTACACAAGGTAATTGGAATTTGTCTTTTCACATATCTCTCCTAGATACACACACACATAGACCACTATACATATGTATTCCATCAAAGAGGTCAAAGTGCAGGGTCAGCCATAGTACAGCACCCCTGGAGCAGTTTAGGGGATCAGTGCCTTGCTCAAGGGCACTTCGGCAGTGCCCCAGGAAGTGAACTAGCCTCCCTCCGGTTTCCAGTTCATTGTTTTTCGTTTGGCCTTCCTGGGATTCAAACCAGCAACTCTCCACTTGCCAGCCCGTGTCGCTAACCACTGAGCCACTGCCGCCCCCTATGCAATGCAATGATGCAATGGTGTAACTGAAGTAAAGGCTTACAGTCATTGGCGTACAGGGTGTAGAGCAACGGTGAAAGGACACAGCCCCGAGGAGCCCCTGTGTTAGTGCACTTGACAGAGGACTGGAGTGGAATTGAGCCTCACCTGCTGCAGTTCTGTTTGGTCGAAAATTGTTTATCCACTTAGTTTAAGCCAGTGCTATAAAAACACAGACCACAATGTGCATCCATTAGATGGCAGACGCAAATACATTCACAAACATCACTGATCGTGTACCCGTTGTGCACACTTGTAAAGAAAGACGTTTCAGCTTTCCTGCTGACAGGGCTACGGTGTAACACAGAAACTCTCATCCTGAGATATATCTCCTTTGATGTTGGAAGTTCAACTATTTCAGATGTTAGAACACATTGTTTACAGTTAAAGGCCTCAAACTGAATCTTTAATGACATTTTGTTGTGAACTAAAATTATTTTCACCATTTAATATAGCCTACACGAACCTAAAAGCAAAAGTATCTCCATAACAGTAAAATGCTCAATTAATTAAGCCACGTATTTTGGTTTTGCAAAAAACACAAAGGTTTAACCACACCCACTGATTTCACTTTTTCAAAACAAGAGATTCAGATTGGTACAAAAATAGATGAAGGCATTAATGTCTACTCAGATGCCGATATTACAGTGCTTTCAGCATTGCTGTAGTTACCAATAATCAGATATTATTTAAATCGCCATCGCATTATGTTTATGGCCAAACCATAAAGACACATTAACGTGGGAAAGATAATGAAGTTTTAACAGTCAAAAAGTTGGCAAGTTGTTCATGTCAAGCAAACATTGAAATGTCCTCTCAACCCTAATTGCCCATCTGTTAGATCGTATGTTTGCTTGTTTGTTGGAAGGCCCTTGTTTCAGTGTGACACTATCACTTGTAATTATTTTAGTAACTTCTCTTCTTGGACGTCCACATTCCTTGAAAGGTGTATTTTTCATTTCCATAAACCTATTCTGTGTAATCGTTTTATGAGTTATGATATTGTTTATGTACAAAGACAATGCAATACTGCCTTTTAATCAGTGATTAACAAATAGATTTTTACAGATTCTGAAATCATTACCCATTTAATGGGTAATGGCCAAATGTATTCATAAAAGAGTACAGAACTTTGAACACAAATGCTTATTGCTTGCTTACTGCAAATACTTACATCCCAAAGGTCAAAGTGGTCACACATGTTTACACATCATCATAATTTTTGTCAGGTAAGGGTATACAATTGGCATTAATCCCACATAATAAACTCACACAGTACAATTTACATGTTAGCATATGTCTAATTCATTTTAAATATGCAGATAACGTACTGTTGTCCCTTGCTTCAACATTCATACCACAGAAAGCAGTCAGATCGTTAACTTCTCTATGTAATTGTTTTTCATATTTAATGAGAAACACCTTTAATTTAGATCATTCACATATTTTAAGAGACCTGACATTTTTTATGTCAATTTAAACGAAGAGTCAATCAGTGGAGACCGTCAGTGTGTGATAATATGAATGAATAAATCGGTATCAGTTCCTATATGTGAAAAGACTTAAAACAGTTGCACCAGTATGTAATGAAAGGCCTGGAAATCCCAGGTCAAACCCCTAGTTCCAGTCTACTTTTGCCCCACCTCTGCTGCATCATGTGACAGCAATAGAAGCAAAATAAACAGAGTTCCAATGTGTTACAGTACAGTGTATTCTACTGAGAAATACAGTAACCCTCCAACATGACACATGTAGCCCCTCATGTTTCCATACTCAGTTTAACTGGATGTTTTATTACAATACAATGGGTTCTTTAATATAGAATGCAACTGTAAAAAAAAAAAAGCACTAAAACAGTTATACTCACATTTGGTTCTTGTAATCCTAAAACAATACTATTGCTATTTCAATTCTTATTTTTGATACGCATTAAGTTGTGGGAGGTAGTCAGGAAAAATAAATGAACAATACCAGAGTATCCTACTGTCATGAATAGCTTTATTTAATCAGAACTATATTAAGCGGAAACAAGTAGAAAAAGATGGAAACTGTGACGTGAGAGAAGCCTGGTGGTGGCATATCTTGGCATCCCGCGTCCAGAGGTGGCATATTATTCCAGCCAGAGCATTAACTCCCAAAACAAAGTTCTGTAATGCACTGACTGCAAACAATTAAGAGTCTAAGTGTATTGCAGAACTTTACTTGGAAAGCCACGGTGCAGCCACGTATGCCTCCACTGCAGTGCTCCTCACCCATCCATGCCAGCGGCCGGCCTTAAAAACAAAGCACAAAAGTAAAGAGCTTTGTGAATGTCACAGATTCCTGGAGATATGTTAACCAAGTCATCAAAGCAAACTGAGTTTGTAGGCTCAGACCACTAAGTTGTCTGGGTGTACAGACAGAATTGCTTGGACAGAAATGCAGGCCTGGTGTGAAGTTAGAGTTGGAAAATGAAGGATATTAAAAGGTATAGGTCACGGAATTAGGTAAAAGTAAGGAAAATGAGAATGAAGTACAGTAAAAGTCCTGTGAATCACCAAATGAATATGATACTTTTCTGTCAATGAATGAAATGTAAACCCTCTATGTGACTTGAATGTGATTACTCCCCTCTGAGGTTATTCATTTCTAAAAATAGTTCACACGTAAAAATGCCATAGAACGTACAAGCATAAAAAACGGAATTAAGATAGCAATAAGAAAACATAACTTTTTTCTCTCGAGGTAGCTATGTATTAGTCTGCCATTCAAATGTGATCTCTACGTACAGTTAACAATTGACTGGAGAACAGCTGACGTGTCTAAACTTCTCCAAATGTAGTCATGCATTCAAGACATTTAGAAGATATTTTAAAGTACAATGCCAATGTACAATGAGTGAATAAAGTGTCAACAAATTGTACGCCTCCATATATAATATATATGTAACCCATTGAAATCAGTGATTCAAAGCTTTTTCGTGAACTTCAACAGTTTGTTTAGACCTAACTATATATTTTGATCATTCATTTAACAAAGGACATTTTATTAACATATGCTTGAATAATTTACAGTTCGTCAGACTATAGAAATGCTATAGATTCCATATGATGATTCATAAACGAAAGAATGAAATGGAAGTTAAACATAGCTACATTCAGTGTGTATCTAAGAAATGTCATATTCACGTTCTGCAACCTAAATATTCCGTTTAAAAACACTTCACCTTTATAACGTGCTCTACATACCTGGTTGAAGTGAGAGAGTGGCCAGCTGCAGTCCGAAACGAGAGGAAGATCACAAAATGCAAAATACTACTGTTCTTGAACATTGCCGAGAGAACTGTCGAAACACATGGCAGGTAGTTTCTAATCTAATTTTGCGGTTATCGGTCCTCTACGGACCTTCAGTGAACTGTTCATGGGGTGTTTTTACACCGTTCTACCGTGCGTTTCCCTGTTCTGTGCAGAACACTATGCAGCTGGAAGAATGTCGACGTGGAGCTGCCAATCGTGAACGTGTACTCATGGACGCGCTTTACCAAAAAGAAAAAAAAGAGAAGCGTATTTTGGTGTAATTTCAGACTGTGGGATGCCCTGTAGGTAGATGTGGAGGGAGAGTGAGGTTCTTAAGAGGTATGTGTGAAGAGCGCGTGGTAAAAAAAAACAACCTCATCTCATTACGGACACATATTTCAACTCTGCATAATTGCAGCATATGGTTACAGCGTTTCACTTGCACTCAAGTGTCAGAATGTTTAGGGTAACGATGAGGTCTCTTCAACCTTCTTCTATATTTCCTGGTACTGTAGGTTGTGGCTGGGTTAGTATATTTATTTTTAGACTTTTTATAACAAACGTCTGACTGGAAATTGAATGCTACCATGTAAATAAATACATGATTAAAATAGATTAAGATTAAGATAGATAGATAATTTATTATCCTCCTAAAAGGATATCCTTTCCATGCCTAGTACATGTGACTTGACAAACAAAGATATACATACTGTAACTTCAAATAGATTCACAAAAATAATACACAAAAGGTTTTATGTGCACAGACATAAATAAACAAAAATGGCAGATATCTCTATCAATTGTCCTTTGGTTTCTACACTATACTATACTTAAAATGAATGCATCGGCCTTGCCATTACATTGCTTTGTAACAACAAGGAACACTTATTTGTGTAGTAAATTGCCAAGAGAATAATAATAATTTATTGTTATAACAAGGGATTGTTATTTATATCAAGGCAGTACATTATATCATTTACCTTTTATTTTACCATCATTTCCAAGGTAGACTTGGCCATGAAAGCAGCATAGTCATAAGGATTTCAGTTCATGAAACATAAAGGGTAAAACCAGAGCACACTACAGGAAAGTAAAATGCATGCGGTTAAGAGTAGTCTGAGTAACGGGCTGGAGTAGTCTTGATGTAGCTGTCAATGTACATACCAAGTTTCATCACTTTCTTAAACCATTTGGGATGTATAAGCATTTTTGTGACAAGCCACACCCACTGCCAACTTTATTGGCTTACTGTGGCCATGTTGTTTGGCGTAGCACCATTTAGTATTATAATATACTTAAATAGGAGACTCCAAACAAATTCTGGAAGGGCTCTGATATGTATAATGCAAGTATGTGCCTTCAAAGAACATTTACGCACAAGCAGTCTTTTTTATGCTTTTTCCTTTTCCTCCCAAGTTTGGAATGCCTAATCGTACTGTAGCAATCTAGCTTGAGCTAAATAAATAGAAAGAATAAAACAGGCACCAGACCGGGCTGAGTTCTCGAATCAAACGGTTTATTGTCACACAGGCTACTGTAAGGCCATAGCTCACGTCAAATAAAACAGTTTTTTCGTTTTTCAGGAGGAAACCATCAGCAGTCGATCACTTAACTGTCAGCAAGCACAAAACAAAAGAGAAAGAACAAAGGTGACACATCCCGATAAATATGAACCTGTAGGGCCCAGCCCCCCTGCTGCTCCCCCAACCACAAGCTTGCCCAGCAGTAAACATTCCAGACATTCTTGTGGTTGGCAGAGAGCAGACTGATTGACAGGCTGGACACTGCGAAACCTGATATGCCACAAGATAGTATCATGACAACAGGGACACATGAACATAGAATTATTAACTATCGATGAGGGTCGCTACACTGTCCCCCCACCTAAAGGTTCCTCACCCCGAAGGAACAAGCTCTGTACCTAAACTCTCTTCACCTCCCTCCACTGTTTCTGTCCATCGCAACCACTGCTCTCTCTCACCCACTACTGTCAGCTACTGTTCTATCATCCCTTCCCCTTACGGATACCTTCTGTCAGCTACCTGTTGAGGAAGCCTCATCCACTCTGCTATCATCTCTCTCCTCCTCCTTTGATTCATTTTGTCCTCTCTCCACCAAACATGCTCATATCCTACCCTCCAGCCCCTGGCTAACTGTCTGCATTCGTGCTGACCGACTCAAACTGCGAGTGGCAGAAAGGAAATGGATAGAGAAAATCCAAATCCCCTGTTGCCCTAACTGACTTCCACACTCTCCTGGCTACTTTTTCCTCTAACCTCTCCTCTGCTAAGTCAGCATTTTTCTTCTCCAAACTTCAATCCTCTGATTCTAAGCCATGCAAACTGTTCTCTACATTTTCCTCTCTCCTCACCTCTCCTCCTCCCCTATTCCCCTCCTCCCTAACTGCAGATGACTTTGCATCCTTCTTTTGCAAGAAAGTCAATGACATTCGCAACTCCTTCTCCCCAACCTCTCCCACCCCTAACCCTCCCTCACCCATCTCACTACCGAAACCTCACGCCTCCCTGTCTTCCTTCTCACCCCTTCCTGACTCTGACATCTCACAACTTGTTCACTCCCAACGTCCTACCACCTGCCATCTCAACCCCATTCCTTCCCCCCTCTTCCAGTCCATCGCTATTGACATCCTCTCCTTTGTCTCCAATGTAATCAACTCCTCTCTTTCCTCTGGGTCTGTCCCCTCTGCCCTCAAAAGGGCCCATGTCATCCTCCTCCTCCAGAAACCCTCTCTGAATCCTGCTGTCATTTCTAACTACCGACCTGTCTCTCTCCTCTCATTCCTATCCAAGACCTTAGAACGGGTTGTATATAATCAACTGTCTCTCTATCTCCTACAGAATTACTTGCTTGATCCCAACCAATCTGGCTTCAAGGCAGACTACTCTACGGAAACTGCTCTTCCTCCCAGCGAAGAGCTCCCCGATGATTGATGCTTCAATCACCGTGGAAGGTTCCATAGTGTCTCCGTCCCAGTCTGGCAGGAGCCTTGGAGTGACCCTCGACAACCAGCTGTGCTTCTCAGGCTACAATTCTCCCTCCACAACATCAAGAGAATTTGCCCATTCCTCATCCAAGAGGCCACACAACTCCTGGTCCAGGCCTTGGCGATCTCTTGTCTGGACTATTGCAATTCCCTGCTGGCAGACTGCATGCCTGTACCATCAAGCCACTGCAACTATTGTAGAATGCCGCCGCACGTCTAGTCTTCAACCAACCCAAATTCACACATGTCACCCCACTCCTCACCTTTCTGCACTGGCTCCCCACCACATCAAGTTTAAATCACTGGTGCTGGCTTATCAAGCTGCTAGGAAATGCTCCCTCCTACCTCCAGACACTCATCACACCCTACACCCCAGCCAGACCCCTCCGCTCTGCCTCATCTGGCAAACTGACTGGTTTCATGTTTAATACTGTATTTCGTATTTGTATTTATGTTTAATACTATAATTGTTTTTCATTTTTTATTCGACTAACCTTTTCTCTCCCTGTGTTACAGCCACGGTATGCAGCTACCAACAATGATGTCTATTGCTGTACTACTACACTGATCTCTTGCGCGAACAATGATTTATCTTACCATGTATAAATGCATATCTTGTAAGTCGCTCTGGATAAGAGCGTCTGCTAAATGTCAAAAATGCAAATGTTTCTGAAGTGACCCGGAGGTCTCCTCTCTCTGCGCAGCTGTAATGGGACCGGGGTATCCAGTTGGGGTGCTGGGTGCCTGGTCTGGGGTAGTGGGCTGCTGCTCTGGGGCACAGGGGACAAGGGCAGAGACACTGAGCGAATGGGAAGAGTGGGACGTCTAGGGTGATGTCAATGTAGCACTGGCTGTAGGTCTGTGTCCTGTTCCTGCTGCCTTCTCCACTCGGCTACGTCCACCGTCTGCAGCTCACAGCAGACAGGCACACCCACCTGATGCACTGCGGCAAAAACCCTCCCCGTCCACGCACGGCTCTTTCCCAAGCCTCTTTCCACTCACAGTAGCAGCACCCATCCGCAGTAGAGGGGCAGCAGGAGAGGGCGTCCACATTGGTGTGACATGCCCCAGCCCTGTGCACCACTGTGAAGTCATAGGCCTGGAGCTCCTCTATCCAGTGGGGCCCCTCTGGCTCTTTGAATGACATGAGCCACTGGAGAGCAGAGTGGCCGTACAGTGAAGGGCAGGCCCCACAGATAGTATTTGAAGTGTCGGCTAGCCAACAGCACAGCGCGGAGCTTCCAGCGGGTGACACAGTAGCGCTGTTTGGCTTTGTCGAACATCCTGCTGAAATACGTTACCACTCCCTCTCCCTCTGGCCCCACCTGGGCCAGCACCTCACCCATGCCCACATTATTAGCATCTGTGCCCAAAATAAACGGCAAGATGGGGTCAGTCGGGGCAAGGACAGCGGCCCCAATCAGTGCACGCTGCAGGCTGCTGAATGCCTCCTGACATTCCTCTAACCATGCGAATGCTCTGTCCTTCTGTACCATCTATCAATGTGCCAAGTTTAATAATTATCAACCAAGTGGTTAGGCCAGAACTGCGAAGAGTGCAGAATTATCCAAAATGGCCACCAATTCTAGATGGCAATAAGCTATAAGGCATACAAACGTACATACCATATTTCATCAGTTTATATTTGGATATTTATACACATTTTTGTAAGAAGCTACACCCACTGTCATTGGGTTACTGTGGCCATGTTTATTTGAGTAGCAACTTTCCTTCTTAAAACTTTTTTTTTTTTAGAGGAGAGGCTATTTAACAAATTGGTGGCAGTTGCATCAAACAGTCTAGGAGGAGATGTTTTTAAGCATTTTCAAGAAATGAAAAATGGTGGAAAATCCAATATGGCAGACTTCATGGGCCCTGAAGCAAATTCGCTCTCTGTGAAAAGAGACATCAGCTGACATTGTCTGTAGGTCAAAAAGGGTAGGAGTTAAATATTGAAATGATGTGATAATATAAATATTGAAATGTGAATTTTCTGTTATAGGGCCACCAAGTGGCCAATAGGTACCAGAATCATTCACCGTGCCATTATCATGAGCCTCTATCAATGTGTTTTGTAAAAACTGACCAACCAATCCTGGTGGAATAATAGTAACTAAATTATTAATTAACTAACTTGAGAATTACCAGCAAGTGGAGAGAGAGAGAGAGGGCAGTAAGCCAGTCCTTTTGAGAGAATTACCCAATTTCTATCTGCAGTGCAAAGGAACAAAAGAAAGGAAGTATGTTATCAAAACAACCCTCTAACAAAAATCTGTGTTAGAGGGTATAACATAACCAAGGAACAACCACAAAACAAAAGAAGGAAATGATTATTCTCTTGACTTGTCCTTACTCTTAACTCCCCATTTCTCAGAAGTTGTATTAATATTTCACCCAGTAGGGCTTGAGATGCTGACCCTGAAGGACTGGTTTATCTAAGGTCTGACAAAGTTGCATTTAAAAAAAAATAGACAATAGAGATGACGGTTGTAAACAATAATCATTATAATCGTAAGTCCAGTACCAGTGGTGAAATCTCCATTTTTAGACAAAGAACATTGCTACCATGTGACAAAGGTAATCGTGACACGTGAAATGAAAATGAAAATAGGAGAAACTGTTTTCACCTCAACAACCATTGCTTACATGGAAATTAAGATGTTCAATTGATATTCTCATTTGAACATCACAGATTGCCTTTTTATTTTACAATGAGCTCAGCTCATTTGAACATTAGGGAAGTTCAAGTGAGCAACAGTAACACAATGGTGTGGTGTGGCCATGCTGGGCTCTCATAATCAAAATATTTTGTGCTCTGGCATCCCTCCAGAGAGGTAATAAAACCTTTTACTGACAGTGGACACCAGATCTTTTGTTTATGGCAAGGGCCTCAACGTGACAGTGCTCATCACTGCAACATCCTCTGTCAATTCATGCGCAGACAAACATACGCTCTCCTCCACAACAAGTGATGTCAGCAACTTCTTCTTTTCACTTTTCCCTTGAGCGTAACTGGGCAGTCCGCTGGTTAAGCTCGCACAGACATTGAGTTGGAGGAGGAAACTTAATGTACAGCGTATGCAGGCAGACGGCGGGTGCTTGATTGACCAGAGGGGGGTCACTGCTGCATGATGGTACATGGACACCCTGCTGACTGAAATCTCTCCCTCCCTGGGTGGCCTCTATGGCCAATTATGCGCTGCCTTGTGGGCCTGCTAACCACAGTCAGCAGTGGCACAAGCCAAATTCAATACACAGACCATGGGGCCCATCCACACAATAAAACATTGCCTTATTAAGATGAGCCACTCAGCAGTGTCATAATTGTTTTAATATATTCAAATGAAGCGGATGGGCTCACGTGAGCGAACGCTGCCGAGTGACGTGGAAAAGAGTACGATTAGTTCCCGGAGTTCTCTTGTCGCGTCGGAGATCCCCTCTGTTCGAAACTCGCTGCGGGCAGAACCAACACCGTCACACAAAGTACACAAAGAAAAAGCACATCTTGGTCATCTATAGTATGGGCAGATAGGTAGAGGAAACATGTTACAGACAAAGCCTAATGTGTGTGAACAAAATGAAAGAGCTGACAATGACAGCCTCAGTCTAACCCTAAAGGCCTCGGTATACTTAAAAAGAAATCACATTTGACGTGTTCGCACAGACAAGATGGAGGGTTTGCGACCAAAACGAAGCGCCACATTTCGCTTGGATCGCCGCAGGCTGGCTAGTCGAATTTTTCGCACAGCCTCGTTCACCGCCTCCCAAAACACCGTCGCCTGCAATTGGTTAACAATGTCACGTGATTGGTTGCGCCTTTTACGTATGCCATTTGGGCCATGCGTTTCAGTTTACATATTGTTATCGTTGCGTCCAGCTGTTCCTCTACTCATTTCCAAGATTAATCAGTTTGAGGCTACACTTGCTGAAGTTGTGGGAGGATATGCCCATTTGTATGACGAAAGATTAGCAAACTCACGAAAAGAGCAAACTCTCCATCCTGTCTCCTTGTCTGGTTTAGGGGACGAACATAGCATCTCCTTTTCCTTTTTATTTTATTTTTGCTGTAAAAGAAGGTAGACCAGAGCCACTTCTAAGTCATCTTCGTCCTCCTGTATCATTTGCTGTTCCTTCACCACAGCCATTGGATTTCACCATTTGTAGGCTATTTATATTTCCGGTTCCGTAGTCTAGCGACTAGCAAGCTTCCCCATCTGGCCTGAATCGTCCGTCATTAAACGAACAGACCTCAAGTCGCAGCGAGTATACTGACATTTACTTGCAAAGCCGTATTTGACAGCAGTTCGACAGCCTGTGCGAACACCCAAATTCAATTTCGTTTTAAATATACCAAGGCCTTAACCGCAACTCCATACAAGGATCAGGTGTGGAACGTCCCATGTGTTGCTTTGAAAGAGCATGTAGCCTACCAATTACGCAGAAATCACCGATCCCATTAAGAGTAGCATTGTTCACAAATGAATGATTCCGTAATCCTAGAATATCCCTCCATTTACCATCAACATCATCTTTGGTGTTGAAGGTGCCCATTATTTGCACAGCATGAAACTAGACCAAGAGGTGCCACAATGCCATGCATGTATCTGGTAACACACAGACTTCTGCTCCCCAAAGTAACTTTGTCATCTGTAACCCACTGCTAAGTCAGCTGGGTAGAAATGTTATTACCTCTATGGCTCACATCTCATTTTTTATCTGAATTCACTCCCTGGTTCATATCTATCTGAGTGTTTTATGACACTCAACTATCTTTGATCTTTTGATTTTTTTATAATTACCACGATAAGTGGCATGCTGTAATATGCTGTGCTTCTTAGTTTATTGGTATTGTCAAGAACATGACGGGGAATCATCGCGGCAATTAAATATGGATTATATGTGCCTAAAGCAATGCAGTTAAAAATAAAGTTGATGTGTCTTTGTTCGATAACAAAACGCCATAACAAAGAAAAACGCTTTCAAAATAACATTTAAAATAGTCTAGTGTTTTGAATTCGCAAAGTAGAGTATTTAGTGTAGGCATACACCACAGATTCCTTTGTCGACATGCAACACATTTGATAAGCCACTCGTTGCACTTTCACATACTTTTACCAAAGAGAGGCTGAAGTACAGAACAGGGGGACGATCCTTCACAAAAAACTGAACGTCCTTGACTGGCTCCGTCGCCAGTGGGCCGGGCTATCTGGAGGCTGGGGTTTCCTGACACAATGCATCTATGTTTCATACTCGAGATACTTCTCCCTGGACTGCACTGTTTGCTTTCGAAATCAACTTCATATTGTTGCAAGGGAATATATCGAGGTTTAGGATATCTGGAGTTTCACTACAAAAGAAAGGATTGTAACTCATCACAATGACGGAGACTGAGTTGCCCAAAATGGCAAAATTTAGTCAACAGGTAAACAGCCATGTACGTAATATCTTCATCGACATCAACCGGTCTAGCTTACATAAGGCTATTTCACATTGCCTGGGATACGTACAGGAGAACGTTTACATTTTGTATATATAGGCTATGCAAAGTCTTATTAATTTTGCATTCGTGCTATTGTAATGCTGCATTGTTTGACAGATAATCTTCTGTATGAATGTGATATTTATTGCTATGAATGTTTCTCTCTGTTGAAGCATAGACATGCTACTCTCATCCGAACACATGCAAATGCAAATGGAGCTAGTGACTCAATGCGTGATGCTCAAATATTGATATTAATATGTCGCTAAAGATACAACTTTAAAACTCTGCGCAGATAGTGTTGTAGACGTTTTCGAATGCTTGCTTACGATTTCCGATTCTGCGACACTCACGTATTCATACAAGATTTCTGCTAAGTCATTGAAGTCTGTCCCGGGGGTCCAAACATATTTCTCTTGCAGATTGTATTTCAGAAAGAAAGAAAAAGAAAGAAAGAAACAAAGAAAATGGAGCAATAGGATTTTGGTCGATTTTCAATAATAAATTGTGAGTTTCATATAAATGAAAAAATGTTAATATGTTCTTTTCTTTTTCTTTAAATGTTGGTCATGTAGCCGAGTTTGTTGTTCGTCAAGAACCCCCTTAGCGTCACCGAATAACCCCTTTGCTCGTTATATATCGAATAATTGCATTGTCCATTACCGTTGCTCATCTGATTGCATAACCGTTTGGGACCTCGCAAGATCGCATGCCTATTAGAAAATATAACATCTAATAAACCTCTTGGCTGTACAGTAGGCTACAATATCCACCCAAGTAAGATTAAATAAGATTAGTCCCATTAGTCTGTCATTGAAATAGGTTGAGTTGGGAATTTGATCAGGTGGGTGCTACACATTGGTAGTGGTTGAGGTGACCCCCAACCCCCCCCCCCTTACTTCAACCGTCTTTGAAGGTGTTATTCAATTCGTTAGCTATGTGTCTCAGATCTCAGTGAAGAGACAAATCTAAACTGGAATGAGCATACAATAATTGCATAGGCTACATACATAATGGGCATGGGGCAGGGGCAAACATATTGAAGATGAATGAATCGATTTGTCTTTTTGAAGTCATGATTTCAAGCCAACATTCAAGAAAGTTAAAGAAAATGAATCGTCCTAGTTTGTGAAAGTTGCTGCAAAAGTGAAATATGTACTGTAGGTTACTGTATGTCAGTAAGCGGGAATATGGTCTCATTAGAACAGTCTGTTTTCAATTCCCATATATTAGTTATATATATATATATATATATATATATATATATTTTCATGTTTTTTATAACACATTTTAGCATTTTAGTACATTATACTATCCAACACTTGAACTTGAACATTACTGAGTTTCTATTGGTTTACTTTGGCTTGATTCAGGAAAAAAGAATCTAACATAGTCAGAGCACTTAATTAAAGAAGTCTTTATTATTCTGTCTACAAACACTCATAATTCAAATGAGCAAAACCGGGAAATGTTACATTTACAGATTACACTCTCTTACATCATCCTCTGCTGTGATGACCTCCAACTGTTCATGTGGGGGGACTTTAGGGAGGCTCAATGGAGCCGTATTTCATAACTACGTACGTTGCTTGGTTATGAAATGCATTTAGAGCTGGAAAAAATGAAACAGTGAAACGCTTTCATTTGCAAATGTAGTTGATATGTTCACGTCTACTTGTTTGAGATCCATTTTCCCATTTCACCAGCTTTTGCGCATTTTCCAGGACATATTTTATCCGTTTCTACTATGAGCTGACCTGGGCTTCAGTTATGTACTAAAATTTATTTTACTTTACATACTTTTATACATACTAACATTTATCTAGCTTTGGAAAATAAGACCATAGACAGGTTATAATTCATAATCATCTGCTAATTTTTAAGATTCTATATGGGAAAAAATTGGGATCACAATAATAATTTCATACCATATGCTGTAGGCTACACAAGCCAGTATAGTGGATATACTTTCAGTTTGTGTGCTCATAAGTAATTGGTAACATGTGAAGACCATGCTAGGAGAATAAATACTCAAACCCGAAAATAACCCAGTCTAGCAACCCTGACTATTGCATCAGTGACAATTACCATCGGTGTCATAAATAATGTATACAACTTTACATGTAATGCATTAACTTACCAGCAGCCATACCATCATGTTCCCTGCTCCTGCTGAATGGCTGAAGCTAAGCAGGTGTGGGTGTTGGCTAGTAATTGGATGGGAAACTTATTGGGAAAATGAAGATAGTGCTGGAAGTGGTGTTGGTGGTCCCTCAGGAAGTGGTCTTCCCTCTCTGGACCAAATAAAACCCCCAATGCCCTAGTTCAGTGACGAGTGATGGGACGCTGTACTGTAAGAGATGCCGTCTTTCAAATGAGATGAACCAAAGTTAGTGTAAAACAAAATGTTGATGGGACTATACATCAAAAGTATGGCTCTTAAAGGCCCCTGTTCAGAATCTTGGTCAGTGTTTGTCAGCCAGGAAAGCTAGTTGCAAGTTTAAGACATCAAAGCAGGCTTAGCATGCCTTTGATGTGCATTTAAGTATATTTATGTATTCTGTGCTGTTGACGACTGTAGAATTATACACTGATGCTTTTCGTGACTGGCTTGCAAGTTGTTTTGCTACGAGATCCAGTTTGAAGGTGTTTGTCATCTTGGAAGGTGTTTGTCTTGTGTAGGTGGGTATCACATCAGCTAGTGGTGGGAAAAGGAGAAGGGCATCTATTATTCATGTGGCTTCTAGATTACATTCATAGTACATTACTTTCAACACTACAAGTCTGTGAAGTCAATGGACAACCATCCTGAGGGAGGAGGGTGGGGGCGTGGCGCTGGGGCTTTGTGGTTCTGCAGCAAGTGCTGCTGCACTTTGCCTCGATTTCAGCGGAACCCACATCGCTCCCAGTCTTCTCTTTGTCTGTTCGTCATTTCTGCACAATCTCACTGGCGGCGCACTTCTTGACAGGACATGGACCTGATTGACATCCTGTGGAAGCAAGACGTTGACCTGGGTGCGGGCCGGGAGGCATTTGACTACACCCACCGACAGAAGGAAAATGAGCTCCAGAAGGAGAGGGAGCTGGAGAAGGAGAAACAGCAGCAGCTCCAGAGGGAGCAGGAGAAGGCCCTGCTGGCCCAGCTGCACCTCGATGAGGAGACGGGAGAGTTTGTGCCCCACGCGACACCCAGGAAAGAGACCCAAACTACAGCAATGCCCCCTGAAGCCACACAGGCACGCGGCTGTTACTCACTCCTCCACACCCACGTGGCAATGTGTAGTCACAAAGTCACTGGGTAAACACCAGCGTAATTGGAACAACATAATTGGCTTTAACGCTCATGAATATCCTGTGAAGCGAATAGTTTGGAAAGCACATGCTAAATGTTATGCTCAGTAAAGTGAGTTTTGTTTTGGTCAAATGCAAGCTGGCTGCTGAATGAGATTTTAAGAATGTAGACACAGTGGAGTAAAATGTACCATAAGCATATTGACCGGGTGAGTATTTGTGTTTGCAGAATTTAATTTTCACAGAAGAGGAAGAGGATGCATTCACATTTGATGAATGCATGCAGTTGCTGGCAGACACTTTCCCTTTGGTGGAAGCCATTGAGGTAAGGAAATACTCTGTGTCACAAACACATTTTTAAATGTGCTGACATTACCACCTGCAGATAGTCAGGTCCATAAATATTTGGACATTGACAAAGTTATTATTATTTTAGCTGTCTACTACAGCATATTGGAGTTGAAATTAAATAATGAATATGACTAGTGCAGACTAGAAAGTGCAGACCATCAGCTTTAATTTGAGGGTGTTTACATCCAAATCGGGTGAACGGTGTAGAAATTACAGCATTTTTTATATGTGGTACCCCCCTTTTTAAGGGACCAAAAGTAATTGGACAATTGGCTGCTCAGCTGTTCCATGGCCAGGTGTGTGTTATTCCCTCATTATTTCATTTATAAGTAAGCAGATAAAAAGTCTAGAATTGATTAGAGTTGATTTCAAGTGTGGCATTTGCATTTGGAATCTGTTGCTGTTAACTCTCAATATGAAGTCCAAAGAGCTGTCACTGCCAGTGAAGCAAGCCATCATTAGGCTGAAAAATCAAAACAAACACATCAGAGAGATAGCAAAAACATTAGGTGTGGTCAAATCAACTATTTGGTACATTCTTAAAAAGAAAGAAGGCACTGGTGAGCTCAGGAACACCAGGTCCGGAAGACCATGGAAAATAACTGTGGTGGATGACAGAAGAATTATTTCCCTGGTGAAGAAAAACCCCTTCCCAACAGTTAGCCAGATCAAGAACACCCTCCAGGAGGTAGGCGCATCTGTGTCAAAGTCAACAATCAAGAGAAGACTTCACCAGAGTAAATACAGAGGGTTTACCACAAGATGTAAACCTCAAAAACAGGAAGACCAGATTAGAGTTTGCAACAAAAAAAAAGAAGAAGAAAAAAAAAGGCCTGTACAGTTCTGGAACAACATCCTATGGACTGATGAGACAAAGATCATGAATGATGGGAAGAGAAGAGTATGGAGAAGGGAAGGAACTGCTCATGATCTGAAGCATACCACCTCATCTATGAAGCATGGTGGAGGTAGTGTATGGCTGCCAATGGAACTGGTTCCTTGTATTTATTGATGATGTGACTGCTGACAAAAGCAGCAGGATGAATTCTAAAGTGTATAGGGCTATATTATCTGCTCAGATTCAGCTAAATGCTTCAAAACTCATTAGACGGCGCTTCACAGTGCAGATGGACAATGACCCGAAGCATACTGCGAAAGCAACCCAATATCTTTTTAAGGCAAAGAAGTGGAATGTTCTGCAATGGCCAAGTTAATCACCTGACCTGAATCCAATTGAGCATGCATTTCACTTGCTGAAGGCAAAACGCCCCAAGGACTAGCAGTAACTGAAGACAGCGGCAGTAAAGGCCTGGCAGAGCATCACCAGGGAAGAAACCCAGCTTCTGGTGATGTCTATGGGTTCCAGACTTCAGGCAGTCATTGACTGCAAAGGATTTGCAACCTAGTATTAAAAATGACAATTTAATTTATGATTATGTTAGTTTGTCCAAGCCCCTAAAATTGGGCGGCTATGTATAAAAATGGTTGTAATTCCTACACGGGTCATACAATATCTTTGCCAAAACCCTTAAATTAAAGCTGAAAGTCTACCCTTAAAGCACATCTTGATTGTTTCATTTCAAACCTATTGTGCTGGCGTACAGAGCCAAAATGATGAAAATTGTGTCACTGTCCAAATACTACTTATGGACCTGACTATATGTTCTGGTTCTGTTCTAATCTCCTATATTTCTTTCCCCTCTTTTAGATTGAATCTCTGTCCCTGGACCCCTCCATTCTTTCCCCCACCGACATTAGTCCAGTCATGATGCCCCCCCACCAACTGCCCTTGGCCCAGGCCCCTTTGCTGCCGACCTTGCAGTCCCCCCCGAAGACCCCCCAGGACCTGCAGCAAACCTGGATGGAGTTGCTCACCATCCCTGAGCTACAGGTACAATAGGCAATTTCATATTGTTCACAGACAGACAGACAAAAAAACGCAAAGAATGCATGTGCAGCAGCAACGGGGCAGGAGGATGAGGGCACCTTTGTCATGGAGATTTTGATAAGCCTTACAACCCTATCAGCTTTCTGTAGCCCAGTTTCAAAGCTTCAGGTGGTTAACCTGCAAGGCAAGCCAGCTTGTATCCCCAAAACATATTACTGTTGTAAGTGTATAGTTCTGAAGTGGTCCAAGAATCACATCTCGAATTACATTTGCGATTAGGCTCTGATCAATTCAAGAGAAGGTGATTACTTAAAAACCTGTATTTTATTTGATAGCCTCCGAAGCACTTCACTTTATCATGGAGTTCAGTGGAGTGAAGATAACATTGTTACAGCCTGTTATTTTGTCTTGTGCTGCTAAAACTATGGCCATTTTGTGTCATTTACTGCGCTTGTTAATTCCATTCCCCAGCAATGCATGAACATGCAGATAGAGGACATGCTAGAGCCAACAAGCTCCACTGCCACCAGTGGTCTGACTGAGATTCAGGACGAAAGCTACTGGTTTTACGAGAACAACCTCACAGATGCAGGGTCCAACACAGCCTCTACAGACACAGTCTCTCCTGAATATCTCCCTACCTCGGAAGGGACCCTTACCAGTGTCCTCCCTCCTGATGACCTCAATCAGACAACCCAGAAATCCCTGGACCTAAATAGTACTTTTGGTGAAGACTGCAACATGTGTTATATGAATCTAACAAGCACACATGAGAATAGTGCCAGCCCAGCAGCCAGCAGTGGGCATGAAGGCAGCCCATTGGCCGAGGTACCAAAGGAGCCACTGCTTAAGCCAATGGGAAATTCCAAATTTACACCGGAGGAAGGCTGTGAGAGCAGCATGCCTGAAATGATGGCAGATTTTCCCGATTCTGACTCCAGCTTGTCCTTGGATTCAAGTTCAAAGTCTAGCTTGCCGGAGAAGCCCGTTAATATGGATGACAGCTCTGACAACAGTGACACAGAGGAGGAAATGGACATGGAGGAAATGGAGCTCAAACCTCGTAGTGCGGAGGACGACTACACAGAGATGTTCACCTCATCCTTCCAGGTGGACGACTATGACACTCCTTCCTCTGTGACTTCCTCACAATCCCAGTCGCAGGGCACAAAGCCCGACCTGGCTGAGTACAGTGACCACAGCAAGCCCCCCTTCACCAAAGACAAGCCTAAAAGGAGTGCTGGCTCTCGCTCTCGTCTCTCGCGAGATGAGCGGCGGGCCAAAGCTCTCCAGATCCCCATCACCGTGGACATGATCATCAACCTCCCTGTGGACGAATTCAACGAGGTGATGTCAAAGCAGCAGCTCAGCGAGGCTCAGCTGCTGCTCGTCCGTGACATACGCCGGCGGGGAAAGAACAAGGTGGCCGCCCAGAACTGCCGCAAGCGCAAGATGGAGAATGTCGTGGGCCTGGAGTACGAGCTGGATTCTCTGAAGGAGGAGCGGGATCGCCTGTTGCGGGAGAAGGCAGAGACTCGGAGTAGCCTGCAGGACATGAAACAGCAGCTGGAAAGCCTGTATCTGGAGGTGTTTAGCCTGCTGAGTGACGAGGAAGGCAAGCCCTACTCCCCTCGAGAGTTCTCACTAGAGCAGACCTCTGACGGAAATGTCTTTCTCATCCCGCGTACCACAACTACGGTGGCCAAGAGGCACGAAAAATAGCACTTCTTTGCTTACTTTTATTAGTACTGCATTGCTGTAGCCTCACGTACAGTGCTACAAGCCTGACCTGGAAGAGACATTGATGCAAGTTAATTTTGCTTGACTTTTAAGCACATGCTTTTTTGCTAATAAACCAATAGTCAGGTACTACTTCTGACTAATCACGATCTGGTGCTGATAGGGCTCAAATTGGAGTTGGAGATTCAGGACAACTGAACGACTAACCTGTAAATCAATGTTGGATAAAACTTGCTAGAATCAGACCACAGAATTTTAGCAGTAACCAGTCACACATACTGTAACTTCCCTTTCTAGAGAAGGTGTGTCTAGGGTTGAGACTGCTATAATACAAATTCTATTGCAAAAAATAGAAGATTCAGCATTAGTAGTATAGGACAACTATCTTTGTTTTGTCATAAGTGATGGGAGAGTGAGGTTTCATGAATCCAAAAACTGACAGAGGCGCCATATGCCATCAGTGACTCACTGATTCATTGGCCAATCATTGTGGTTTGCAAGAGAGCAAGTTGTTTTAATTTGTTCAAACAAGTCAGTAATTGACAGTTCACTCTAGCTCCACCCATTGCAGGGTTCATGAAACTTTACTCACCCATCACTAGTTTTGGAATATTCTGTTACTATCTGCTCTCAATATTTTGTACTACTTTGTATTTTCTTCCAAGATTTCCTTCTTTATATATTTGGAAAGTATTTATTTTAAGACAATGTACTGTATATACCATGGTTTACTATGCCATGCTTTTTCATTTTTTGCAAATACATTTTTACATGAATTATGTTTGAACTTTGTGCTTTATAAAAAAACAAAAACAAAGTCAATCTTGGAACATTTCTCATATCTTAAATAAGAACACAGGGTAGTGGTTATACAATGTACTCACCCTTGAAAGAGATAGCATAGCAAAACTACTGTATAGATTATGTACAAAAGATCCGTACTTGCGAAATGGCTCTCCAGTTACATTGTCCCCCAGTACTTGTACGACTACTACAGCGGAAACAATCAATTTAGCAGAAAAGGGCAGTTGATTTGGGCAGATACCCTTATTAATAGTTTCATGCAAGTTTTTTTTCTATGAATGACTGTTTGGGATGCAATTCATAGACTGTATTTCTGCCTAGATGTACAACTGGAATGTCTTTCTTTTTCTTTAAGACTACATTCCATGCTAATCGCACACGGTGGCTTTTCCCCTAAACAAACAAAACTCAACACTGCATGTTGTAGTGTTAACAATTCTTAGGTTTTTCCCTTACCATCATTACCTTTGGTCAACAGGCCCAATTATTCATTTTACTGTAAAAGCCTAGTTATATTATAATTGCCTAGTTATATTATAATAAAATGCATTTTGGCCAACAAATGTGAGGGCAGAAAATACACATTGGAATTACCATTATAGTGTAACCATGAATTGAATTGAAATAATGAATTCTAACACAAAACAATCAATTATACTTTTACAGTAGTATGCATAACGCACTTGATATGAACACACGCACGCACGCACACACTTACTTCGCAATACCAATGAAAAACCAGGAATTCCATTTAAGGTAAATATTTTTATTATACAGCTATAGCAGATAAAACATTAAGTTATGAAAGTGTCTTAAGTCCCAAAGTCAAGTCTGACTCATCACTGAAAACGTATCAACTCTTTGCACACTGTGACAGAAAAGTTTTTGAAATTATGGTTTAGATTAAGCCATTCATAAAAAACAGGCACACATGGACTTACTGCAGAATTGAAGCAATGTGAATGTGTGGGAATTAAAACCTTATTTTATGAAAATAAGATTTTTAGTGTTACAGAGGTCCAAGCGATGAATCTGACATGTTAAGATAAACACGTGCCACTGAAACTTTAAACAGTATCCTTTTACCATTTATGCAATTATGTACATCTTTAATAACATAACTATAAAAATATGACCTTGTTTTTATTTAATCAGAATGGCTTAATTCCATATAACGTAACCTTCATAACCTAAATAAGAGAACATAAAGTGTATTCAATTCCAGCAGTCTATTCCATTTTGATGGAAACATAAATGTTTCATAGCACATAAAATATGAGCTTTGATTTCATTTTGAGTTTTGGAAGATGGAAATAACAATTCCCATTATTTAATATCTTACCATAGCTTAACATAGTGAGGAAAACTTAATTCTCAGTAAGATGTGTCATATTGGGAAGTGTGTAAACTACAGAATTTACATTTACGTCACTTGGGATAAAACATACTCTGAAACCAATTGCTAAATTTCTGAATTGCACACAAGCAAAATGGCATACAATGAAACTAGACAGCATCAGTACTGAGAGTGCATTATAAGACCAGTGTTCTTAATGTGTGGGGCCATAAAACATTTAAAAAGCCTTCAATACCACGTGGAGCTGCCCGGTGATCGCCCGTGGGCAGGGTCTGTCTATGCATCATTTGTGTAATCCCTGAAAAGACGTATGAATGAAAGAAACAGCATTCCTCTAAGGAACGGTGTACCTTACTGAATGCCTTTGTTCAATTTGCCTCTAGTGTACGCTTTATGTGCTTGCTTACATACTGGAGGGGAAAACTTACATACCCATCCTTACCCATCCAGAACCCTCGAAGGTTACGTGTCATTACAGCTTTTCAGCCGTAAAGAAGACGGCTTCTTTTCCCATCTGTAAATCAAGCAAAGCGATTACTCTTACCTGGTCCTAAGTTGTTGCTCGATCTTCTTGTTTCATCTACTGTTTTGAAAAATGTGAAGCCTGGTACTCACTCCCGCTCCTCTGTCAGGTCTGAAACTAGACCTAGTGCGCATTTTCGGCCAAACTGCAGTAGCTATGACTCAATGGAACTTCCAATGTCCAGGAACTGCTATTCTTTCTTCGCTAGCTGCTCTTCAGCTGTTCTCGGAAGGTATAGCTAGCCTTGAGTGACGCTCACTATCAGCACAGAAACTGCACGCTTTCCTCCCAGGGTGTGGCTCTCGATGCTGCCTCCTCTGTTCTGTAAGCACGCTGACTGGTCCACTGTGTTGGGGCTGAAGAGGTCCTGTCTTACAGTGATCTGTGCTCCTCCACACTGGTCTATTGAGGCCCAACCTCGGGTTCAGGTGGCTTTAATAGTCCTATAGTTATAGTTCTTACACATACTTCTGGTGATATTTGACAGCTACACTTGGTTCAAATAAATGAAATGCAACCTAATGGAAAAATATAAACAACCTCCACTCCTGAACCAATGATGCACTATACTTAATTAGTGAATTTACTATTTCACTTCATTAAATACAATTCTATTTACACGTTGGGTGGAACACATGCCCCTATATCGAAGACCTGTGTTTATTAATGAATGAATCCAAGAAACAGGCCCTGTAGGTATAAAAATGAGGTTATCAAAATAAAGTCTTCCTTTGTTTATTTTAATAAGTCTTACTTTATTAATTGAGCTTACTTTAATAAATAGGCCTATTTTGTGTGCCACATACTAAGTATGACACTGAATCTATCAGCTGATAATGAAACAGTGGCAGGTAGTATGGCTTAAAGGTGTGGTAACACTGCTTGGTAAGGAGAAGTTGTACTAGAAAAATGCAAATAAGGTAGGACAACATAATAAACATGTTAAATCACTGTGTTTGTCTCTATGCAACCATCATTCAAGCCAAACTTTAAATTAATCTTTGGACAACTTGCCAAAGCCTTTGGACAAAGTGTTGGCAAAGACAACACAATAACTTTTGTATTTGGATTTAGCCATGCCAAGCCATGTGAAATATGTGTTTAACATTCTGTTGGTAGGCTACACGCGGTACTTTTGTTTATTTGGTGCACAAACCGTCTGTTCAGGTCGGCACATGCCGGTTTGCGTGCCGGATTTAAATGGAGTGGACACCATGCCCTAGCGGCACAAACCGGAATTGTGCCGGTCGGGTTTTGAAACGGATCCAATGATAAGCTAGCGGTAGGCGCAAGGCATAATGTTTCATGATGACTGACTGCTAGTAAACCATGCTAGTGCTAGCCAGCAAAAATGTTATCAACAAAATTGAATCGTGTATCGTTTGTGAGTGAGTTTGACAAAGTGAGTTTGACAAAGGCTAAATATGAATCATGGTTATAGCTGGGTAACCACAAGCCTTGAATTCTTCATTCAATTTGTTATTCTACCTCTTGGTTTTTTCACGCGGTCGTCCACTGCAATCGCTGGTCGAGCTGCGTCTCTGCTTGTTGAGCTAATGTTAGATAGTGTAACATTAGCATCAGTGACTATGCTTGTACTGCTGTCAACCTGATTGGTCTATCATTAAGTGTGATGATTGACAACAGATGAAAACCAATGAGGCTTATCATGGGTCACCAAGATCAAGGTTGATGCTTTCTGATCTGGGAAAAGCGGAAATCCGCGTTCTCTTTCATCACTGCTAAAAAGGAACTTAAGACTGAATTAAAAAGCTGACTACACATGCTCAGTAAAAAAAGAAGCTTGTTTTTATTCCTGAACGACTATCACAGTATACATGGCCATTTCTTATAAATTCCAACAGAAAAAAAGATAAACAAAATCTACCAACAAGATCTAAGGAATGCATATCGAACGGACTTTCTTTAGCCAACGCCTACTCTCTTGCACAATGTTGCTAGTGGATACAGTCCTTATCAAGGGAACAGTCTGCTGTGTAAGCTGCAGTAACTCTCCGCCTACGGATCCTGGCATCTTGTGTGTTCCTCTAAGTCTGCCCGACGTCTGTCTCAAGTAACCTGCAGCTTTCCTGACCACTCCTTTCCTCATCTCCTCTCCCGCTAAGAACTGTAGCCTGTTGAATGGATACAGGATCAAACAAATTGTTATTCTAGGTTCACAAATGATTATGCTATACAATAATGCAATGCTAAAAGCAACTTACCAGCACCAAAAAATTAATATTGTTCTGAGCCGTGGCCACCCCCACCGTCGCTATAACAGCCGTAGCCACCTGGTAAAAAAAAAAATTGATTGTTACCATCGACTACGAAACGACCAACGCCACTCACAGACACAGCTCCACTCTTGGAAACTTGTACAATGAAAAGTGTTTACCACCATAGGGTCCGCCCGAGTCCCTTCCACGAAGGTAGTCCGTCTTCATGGGGCCGTAATTGGACTCTAGTCCACCATAATCTTCAAAGTCATTGGAGTGTCCACCATCACCAAAATTCCCTATAAATCACAGTTAAAAAAGGGGTGAAGGGCACCAGTAGTCTAATGTCTAATTTCATACCAATTTTACTAGCGTAGTCAAGATTTATGACCAAGCACTATGTTGGCAGCAAAACGATACCTCCAAAATTGCCTGCATCAGTGTAGTTATCGTATTCTCCAAACCCTCCTCTCCGATTTGTATATCGAGGGCCATCTCCACCCCCGTACTCTCCACATCCTCCTCCATACCCAGGGCCACCACCATAGCGTTCTGCTGGAACAAAGGCACTCAAGACTCGGATTACAAAAGACAAAATAATTCAAATCACCATGATCATCAAAAAGCCTGTCGAAAATAATACTCTAAGTTCTACGTGAACTCATAATAAATAAAAATAACTTTTATTGTATTATTTTTTACAGAGCACTAATGAGCAATTTATTCATTTGCCAATTTGGCATTCCTAGTAATACCAACAAAACGAATCCTAAGCTCTACAAACACATACCATCTCCACCAAATCCATTGTAGCAATCCCCTCTGAACGCACCGTAGCCACCTCCACCAAATCCATTGAAGCCACCACCACCAAATAATTTGTAGGCACTGTAGCCACCTCCATCTCCTCCGTAATTCCTGCCGTCTCCATAATGTCCTGAAGACATGTTTGAGGACAGTGCTTTTTACAATGCGTGTTATTGGCCACTCTAAGGGGAAATCACATAATCCAAATGTACCCCTACCTGAAAAGTTGCCACCACCAAAATGTCCTCCTCTGCCCGTGAAGTTTCCTCCACCCCCACCTAGGAAAGAGATACCATATTTTTTTTCCCCCCTATGAAATTGACCCATATTATTTTTTCATTCCAACAGAAGTGTTTGGGGCCAAGCACTTGGACAGAACTTACAGACCTTTTTTTTCTTCTTTATTATTTTTTAATTTACATTTTCAGATTTTCTCCCAATTTCGTAGCCAATTACTCCCACTGTGCTTAGTCCAATCCCCTCCCTCATAGTTCGCTGCCGTAGCGCTGTGACCGGCAGTGACAATGGCGAAGCACTGCCTCCTCCGAGACAGCACTCGTCGTGCTGTCGACTGTAATTACGGCATCCCAGAACCGCTCCTGTGCTTCCCTCCCCCCTCCCTGGGGCGGACAGCCAATTGCCGCCCCGGTGGCACTCCCGGCCAGAGCCGACTCTGGCGCGACGGGGAATCGAACCCCGGTCGCCGTGGCCAGCGTTGGACGTTGAAACCACTAGACCACGCGGGAGGCCTCACAGACCTTTTCTGTTGTGGATTTAATATTCTAAGACCTTTGCATTTAGCTCCATTTAAAAAAAAAACCCCAAAAAGCATAATACACCAAGAGCAACATTCCAATGAGAAGATTTCACTTACTCTGTTGACTGGACATGGCGTTCATTTCCTGTTTTGGGATGGCCTTCCTGACCTCGCAGCCATGAGAGTTTATGACGTGATATCTCTCACCTGAAAGAAAAGGAACACCATTTCTGAACGAATGGTCGGGAAATTGAAAAATGGCACATTCAATAAGTTTGGCCACTTACTGTCATGAATAGGCCCAAGTGTTTGGGGTTTGTTCAGTCATATTTTTTGTCTAAGCCCACATACCATTGTCTAAGCACACTGGCCACTGTGCTTTTTATACATTTAAATCAGGCAGTAAATAAGGCAATGTAAAACACCCACCAACAATTTTGTCAACAGTGTCGTAATCGGTAAAAGTGACAAAGCAAAATCCCCTCTTCTTCCCAGTCCAGTGATCCAACATCATTTCAATACGCTTAACCTTCCCATACGTCTGAAAATAATCTCTGAGGTGATGTTCCTCTGTGTCTTCCTTAATCCCGCCCACAAAGACCTTTTTCACGCTCAGGCAGGCACATGGGTTAGACGAATCCTGAGAACAGAATAAACAGTCAGGCCAGCTTTGGCTTTTTTCAGCTGAATTGTCACCGATTTTGCTGGTGGGATTGAAAAACTTCCCGACATTTTGGCTTTTTTCCTAAAAGTGTGTTAACTTCATAAAACAACAGTTTGAGTTTTAAAAGCAAGATGGTCTCATTCCTGAGTAGCAATGCCATACTTGTATTTCTATAGTGATTCATTTGTTGGAAGAAGCCAGTTGGCACTTATGGATTTTTTTTTTTATTAGGGGGGGGCTTTTTCCAGAAAAAACTGTGCTGCAGGCTTTGGCTTAAGATTTTGATTGTGCAACATCGTGCCTTTGGCTTCTTTGGCAAACAGATTACCTAACTTTTGTTTGAGATTATGAAATCATGCACAGAAAAATTGGCCCAGATCTGTCGAACCTGGTCAACAAAGTGTCTGAAGCGGAGTGTGGAGAACCCACCTCTCTGGAAAATGCCCTTTTGGGGTCAACAATGTGCCCATCCACCATGTGAGGACGGGCCATCATGGCAACATCCGCCTCTGCCACACAACTGTATGTCACAAAGCCAAAACAGCGTGAGCGCCTGGACACTGGCTGTCGCAACACCTGGAAAACACCACCAACTGTTACTCAATAATGTCACCAAAAGAGTTTCAAGTTAACTGTAGGGAATGTATCCAAAGCTGCCATATCTCCAACCTAATCCCACCTCCCAATCTATCAATCCACAAAACTATGCTAGAAATATGCTTAAAGACATTGTATGTTTTGCAAAGGTTAATTTTTTTTTTTTACAGAAAACATTTGATGAACTTGTTTGGAAAACTTTGGCTTTCATATTGAGACACTACTTCAAAAAGCATACATACCACACAATCCACGACCATCCCCCAATGCTCAAAGTGGGCCTTCAAGCTCTCATTAGTGGTTACAAAATTCAAGCCACCAATAAAGAGTTTTCGGAGCTGCTCAGGCTCCTTCATCTCATGGTCCTGCAGACATGATTAAAGTAGTAGTCATAGAGTGCAAAAAAAAGTTATATGGTTATATAGCAAAAGCTACAAATATGATATTATAATTATAAAGCCAGCTAGCTATTAAGATAATAATATCTGTTCAGCTGTGCAGCTAAGTTCGCTGGCTAGCTACGAATGTAATATATGGAAGTAATTACATTACAGCTAGGTGGCTAGCTACGAATAAGTATTCACTACACTACCCACAGTTCAGTATGCTTGAAATATCGGTAAGCGGCGGCTCCTCGCTTATCGACCAACTCGCTTAACGACCTAGTCGTAGGAACTGAACGGAACAATTACGCTTAATTAGCCGCACGGGAACAGCAAAGGTTACTCAAAAACAGGCTCTATACACAGTGAATCACTTACTACCACTTCTGATTTCGTGTTTCTCTCTCTCTGATAAATCAGAACAAAAAGCTGCATTTTCCATCCAAAACCATAAGTTCGCATATATTATGCATAACAAATAGCCTAACTTTAGGGATGGGAGCGTCAGGTAGCCGGTTAACTACATAGCTAACTTTCGTTAATGGCAATTCTATTAATTCCCTAGTAACAAACACAAACAGTACTGTATCTTGGGTAACCTATACAGGCAGGGTTAGCTAGCTAGCTAGCTACCTTCTGTGCCGTTGGCATCGACATCGGTAACGTCCTCCTCGTTCACAGCCACCGGCGTTGCGCTAGAACTAGCCACAGCTTGGCTGCTAAGTTCACCATCGAGCTGGCTGGCAGTGCGTACATCCACTGCAGCAGGTTTAAAATAGTTCGAAATTGCGGGAATAGCCGCCAGCATTGCAGACTTTTATTTCCCTTTCTTTCTTTTTTTTGCCCCACTGCTCTCCCGTCTATCCATTTTGATTTTTCCTATTTGTTTTTTTACCAAACCCAGACGCTATTCTACACAAAGCTAACTAAAGCTAAGCCGGCGATGACGTACCCTCACCAATGAAATCACCCTATACAGATGAAAGCCAATAATATAACACCTACGTATTTTTAAAAAACTTAACCGTTAAACTCAGTGGATCCGAGGGGGGAACTAGAAAGTGCGATGCGCTAGCTAGCACATAGCTAGCACATAGCTAGCACAGGCCAGTTGATTCCTTGGAGGCGGGAGGCGGGAGGCGGTTTCTCAGCGGGAGTTACGCTGCGTGTATTCAACGGTCTATTTGTGAGAGCGAGTGACGGGACGGGGCCCTTTGGGCTCAAGGGCCCATGGGCATGAATGAAATAGCATGGTTTTGCTTTCGCGCGCAAATGAACGAATTCCAGATGTGGAAATGTCGGCGGGGTGAACCATAGCAAGTCTTCGTTGGCTTGACCGATAGCCAGCTAAGTAATGACAGTCTAAATTCCGTTAATATATAACCTAACCCCAAATAAAATGATCTCTAACCCACGCGAAAATTCTACTGAAAGGAAACCATACGCCATTTTATATCCCCTCTCCCCTCCCCATCAATCGTGGTAACGGATAAAAGTTCAAGCGTAACCATTAACGTTACATATTTCTGTAATATATAAAAGGTACACAGCTAACTGACGATTAACTTCACATCGAATTTAAAACACGTATGAAATCACATCGAATTTAAAACAAGTATTTTTACAAAACAATATATTTACACACACAACTAACACTAGCTAGATCGAAGCTACCTAGCTAGCAATTAAGCTACATAGCTAAGTGGTAACCATAGAGGCAGACGGTAACGTGAACGTGGTATGTCATACGGTTGCAATATTTTCATAACGACTATTATATTATTAATATTTTCCTATTTAATATATTAACACACAATACATAAATAGTACAGTCACCTCCACTTTGCAGTACATCGTTGTCGGATCTTTCGCTCAAGTGATAAGAAGCCCTCCTGTCATCACAAACTTATCCAGAATCTTTATCAGGCGCCCCGCCCCCCATACACACAGTTCAGGCGGGAAACCGCTTTGGGGATCAATCCCATTTCAGTGGGGGTTATGCGCAACGGACTTTCGTGTTTTGCTAAACGTTACTGGCCATTAACGATAGACGAGCTAATGGCGTTGTTCTATACAAGATGCAGAAGCTGCCCAAAATTAGTATATCCGATGTGCATCGGATATGCAAGTTGACATCTACGGCTCCTACGAGCAAAATGGACAAGGGGTTTAAGCTATACGCTTCCTCCTATATCCATGACTATGAGGGTACGAACGACATTTTTTTTTAAGTACCTGTGCCTGCTGTGTATTACCTAGCATTAGCGTTAGCTAGCTAGTACTAACGACATTTTTTTTAAAGTACCTGTGCCTGCTGTCTATTACCTAGGGTTAGCGTTAGCTGGTCGGTTGCTCAATAACAGTTACCCATGTAGATCTTTATGTTGTCTTCCTGTCAAATTAGGAAATTAATTTCTAATTAATTCACATGCAACCATAGGCGCCGATTTATGTTTCTGCCCGTGGGTGCCGCGCAGCGTATGCTAGGTGGAGTTTGCTATCAAATCAATGTAAATTTGGCTCCGTGCATAATTTTCCCCGTGGGTGCTCGGCCTTCTCCGTGGGTGCTCGGGCCCCGGAGCACCCACGGGATCGGCGCCTATGCATGCAACATTGTGGGCATTTTTCACATTTCAAACTGAATATACATACATTTCCTGAATTGACATGGAATTGACCCCGACCCTAATAACATCATATCATCTCTTCATAGCATTTTCATTGTTTTGGAAATGGTAGGTAGATAGCACGCTACTTTCATGTTTTCAGAAAGTATAGATGCAATCAAATGAGTGATTCTGCTAATGTGCAAAAAAGTGTATTATTCCATGAAGGTTTAAATACCTCCTTGGTTTTTCTTAGAAATGCAACAAAAAGCTATTTATTTACTACTTGTCCATCCAAAAATAAAGGCATTTAAAACATTTACTGAAAAACAGATTTGTAAGAGGAACTTAACTAAAGGTATGCAAGCTCATATGCTTCTTGATTGTCCGTTAAGCAAAGCAGGCAATATTTATTAGCTAAACTGCTTTACTCGGATGCGTGAAATGGACTAGAGAAACTAGTAGTTCCCTTGTTGAATATTGCCAGTGGATATGTTCATATGACATGTTTTTATGCGAATAAAGTCATCGTATTAAAACGTTTGTCGACAGTTGTGATAGAAACAACAAATGTCGGTATACACTGCTCAATATCGACACAAAGTGTATATGTTCGATAGGGTGGGATCAAATATGTTGTGCGACCAATGGTGGTGGAAACGTTTTGTTTTTTTCTTACCGAATAATTGTTGATGTTGCACATAAATTTGAAGTCGTGTGACATTTAGTCAGCTGTTTTCGCTATCACCACGGAAGAACGGATGTTCTAAGACTTTTCTTCGCCAAAGGTCAGTTTTATGAAAACGCACCTTCACCGGAAAAAATCGCATACATTACTTTTGCGACCTTTAAAAGTTGCTCGCTTGAGATTCGTTCGATAAGTGAATGGAAACATATCTATGATACACAATCTGCACTCCAAGTGAAAATGAACACTACACTGCCACCTACTGGATATTTCTTTAGTTTACACACCATCCTTCTACTGTTTGTTATACACGAATTGTCTATCTCATTGCTTCTTTGCGTCAAATCGTAAGGAAACAACGAATATCAACTTTGCAATATATTGAACATATATTGCTGTATCTTGCTGTAAATAAGTTAAAATGAAAACGGGGATATTTGCCACAGAAGAATGTCCAACCATCATTGCTGTAACATAACGTATTTGCCTGAATTACAAGATGAACATCAATTTAAGAACATCTCTAACTGACATTAATATATAGCTAATATAACGTTACCTCCATATCAAGTCCAAATAATTAAAAATGCTTGAGAATCTGACCAGCAAATATGACATGTTACATGAATGTCCAGTTATGGATCTGTGAGACACAGGCTGTGCTGACATGTTAATGGTACATCCCGAAGCTGCTGTGGCAGTCTGCAACATGAGAGGTACAGACTCCCTTTGAGAATAATAACAGACATACATGTGTCTCTGAATTTATGACTTTTTTATTGGATGGAATAATGTCTGCTATTACCATCACAGTGAGCCAGAAAAATATGGCCATAATAAAAATAACAATATTTCACTGTCATTAAAGATGGCATTTATTTATTGTCAATTCATAGTACGAGAGGTATCCTAAGCCAGGCATTTTTTAGTTTTTATAACATGGGTTAAATATAAAAAGAGTGGTGGAATTGCACTGACAGATTTTTATCAAAGTGTGAATGAGCTGATGAATTTCCATGGAAACAAGTGAGTAAAAACAAAGGTGTGCATTAGATAGTGAAAATGCATCTTATGCATCTTGTAAAATGATTTATACGACTTAAATCCACGGAGAACATTTTTGTTCTGCTGAAAATTGCTTTCTACTTTGCCGTCATGTATGAAAGACTATCCCTCAGGAGATAACTAGATATCTGATGTGTTCCAATACATTTATTTTTAAATTAAACTGATAACGAGCTTTAATGTCCATTACTATTTCTGCTTTGACAATGACTTTTTATGAAGACTTTTGTCGTCACCGGGAGTCCATTCTTCTGTTGAATGGAGCAATCAGTCTGTCCGCAGTCGAAGCAGTGGATCTTTTATCGAGACCCTACGTTAAATGGTTCCCCATTGTCTTCTGTAAACTGGAATGCCACGCTGAAATGACACAAATTTCTTTCAAGCAGATAACATTCACTGCATCCTAGACACTTCCTCGGTGTCTGCTACCTGGCTTTAGCATTGATCAAGATGTTTCAGTGCATTGTGCAGCGCTTCAGATGTCACATGATAATAAAGCAATTGGGGATCGAGGAGACAAATATAGGCCAGATATATAACAGCAGTGATGAGGGATCAGCAGGCCCTCGCAAAGTGCTGCGTTTTGCTGTGTTCCCTTTAAAGCTCAGCCCACCGAGTGGTTTAGAGGGAGCAGATGGGGGGGGGGGTGGCGGCTTTGGCTGCTCCAGAAGCCTCACTCCCTAGAGCCAACTGGCCCACCAGCCAGGGCACAACAAGACACAACAAGGCTGTCAACTTCCCTCTCACCAGCTCCAGGTACAATATTAAAAACGTATCGAAAAGGGATCACACTACGATTCAAACTGCGGCTCAAAGCCGGCATACAGAATGGACAGTTGCCTTTGAGTGACAAAGGCAGGGTGGAGAGTTTCTGATTGGTCCGATCTACTCGCAGATCATACCATACCATGTTATTGGCTGGACACACCAGTGATGGTCTGCCTGTCTGCCAATTCTGCACCTGGCAATGAGCAGAGATGGGCACGTCAGGTTAACCTTCTCTGTTGGGGAACCAAATCTAATTGGAGGCAGGGTACTGTGTGTAAACCTTTGAGCTCATTCATTCTTTCTGACACTTATGGTGGGAAAAGTTCCTTAAATATGAACCTTTTTAGTTTTGAAACCAGAATTTTAAAATAATAACGAGTGAAAGGTGTGCAAACAGAACTGAACTGATCTTTTACAATTTATTTGTGATAGTCTCTTATCAGAGATGATCTGATAAGTCCATTATCAGAGTTTCCGGTAAAGGGAGCACCTGGCAGCGATTCTCTCGATTAGCAAAACATTGTCTCTAGTGTTGCTTTCCATCCTCATTTCTCAGACAATGGTCCTGTAGCACCAACTGCAGGACTGACTATTTAACAACAATCTATTCATCACACTCACAATGAATGAAGATACAGGCGATACACTGAGGGTTGAATGTTTCTGATGCAGCCACTTTCTTGCATTAAGATCATTAGTGGTTCTGTGTGGCTCAGTGGGTAGAGCATGGTGTTGGCAGCGCTTAGGTTGTGGGTTCAATTCCCACTGGGACCACATAAGCTGAAAAAAAAGAAGAAAAAAAAAGTATGCATTCACTACTGTAAGTTGCTTTGGATAAAAGCGTCTGCTAAATGGCATATATTATTATGATATTATCATTAATATCATTAATCATCGGCACTTCTCACTTTATATTTACATATTTAAAACTCCTATTCTTAATTACTTCTACAAATGTTTAATGTTTACTGTTTTTCTGTTTTGTATATTTATGTATAATTCTGCTTAATACTTAGTTGTTGCTTGCCATGTCCCAAGAATTCCATTGTTCAGAATGACCTTGTGTTATACTGTACACTTGATAAATAAAACACTTTGACTTTGATTAACACTAATGGTATTCACTTTTTTCCTGCATTGAACAGTAGGTTTTAGGTAACAATTAGGTAAAAATGACTCATTGAAAATGTAGAAAGTATTTGTAATGAATCCTCCAAGGTCTATATATTAATATATGCGGTATGCCCCGCCAACCCGTAACTTGGTGGATAACATACCTGCCATTCCAATATATAATCTTCACAACCATCAAATGCTACATTACCAGTAGATGGCGCTGTTTACCCATTTGCCAGAAGGCTCCACTTTCAGCTTCAGAAGTCAATAATTCCTCACTGCTCTGTGACTTGAGAACCACCGCACCCTATAACAGAAAACAAATCACTTTTATTTGTTTTCAGATACAATTTACAGTCTATAAGTGCAATATCAGAAACGACAGAAGAAACAGTGCCCATTAGAGGTATTCTGGCTCCCTTTAACAGGCTGAGCATTAAAATAGATAACTAACATAGAGTGAAAATAAAGAGAAATTGCATGTGTTATCAGGTGCCCTGTTCCAGAATATATGGTAAATAATTTGAAATAATATTTTACTTTACCACAAAAAAAATCCAGATTTTATTTGAATTGCTTAAATAAAGTAGTTTTTCTGCTGTTATGTGCTTCAAATATGATACGACCAATGATAACAGCATGGTATTACCATGAAAATGATGGAATTTCTTTAAAATACTAGAATTGATCTACTTTTCACTGGGGTTCAATTAACTGAGTGTAAATTAATGGAACCTTAATGGAAATATTTTTATTAGTAGAGAAATTAGCCTCTTAACCCTGTGCAAAAAAGCAAGGATTTTTAAAAGTGAAATATTATATGATAATCAGATTTTTACATCATATATATATATGATATATGATGTAATATAGATTATACATATATATATATATATATATATATATATATATATATATAGAGAGAGAGAGAGAGAGAGAGAGAGAGAGATTCTCATAATTGTATTATATTCTTTTTGGCATAACCCTCTACGACTAATCTTAAGGTATCTTAACTTAGTCTCCATTTTTCAACCTACATCTACATGTAATCTATGTGTAACTAAGTTATTATTAGTATGTGGTAATTGTTTACAATGTTTCTCTATGCCTCATTGCATCTTTAGCTGAGTATTTGCAATCATTAAACCTAATTTTGATCGCTCAGTTTTTCATCTTTGTATTGAATCTGTATATCTTTCTGCAGTTTGAAGAATTTCTTACAGGAATGAAAAAAAACCCCCGAAAATAATGACAACCAATTATTTTTGTTTTATTCATGCAAGAGCTTGATTTACCTTTTATTCCAACATACGTTTATATCTGTCATTGATGTTCTCCACTAGATGGACCTATTATCCATGGAATGTTAAGATATCTGATGTTAATCCAGTGGGTTACTGCTACTTCCTAAATTACCATACACCCTGCAGGGGGTGCATATATATATATATGGGGTTTAGGGTGTAGGGGCGCAGGATAATACCCTTCAATGATTTGCAGTAACTTTTTTTCAGCCTCTGCAGAAGTGATGTGATGTGCTTGATTGGACAAAAAACTGGACAAACATTTTTTTGTCCAATTAAAAAAAGGTTTCAGTTTTGTATCTAGGCAGAGTGAATGGGCATATGTATATGTTTTATATCACAGATTGAAGGTTAGTCTCCGACACTCCCACTCTCGCTCAGCCTCCGCTCCTCACAGGGAACAGTAATCTGGTTTGTAGTGGGAGAGCTTACTGTAGTTTATTGTAGTGATGAAACCAAATGATTACACTTTGAATTTGTTGGAACTTTCTATAGGGATTTCTTTTATATACGAATTAGTATAGTATAGAATTTAGGATGATTCGCCTCCTCAGCCTCATCATAAACAAAATTAAAAAAAACATTGATTAAGATTATTTGAAACATTGCATACCTACCTTGCCATGAAAGCAATCACTTGAAAGGATATGCCATTTCAGTAGCTAATGTAAAATGACAATAAATTATTCTGGAGTATCGCCAACAGTTCCTATGATTTGCACACTTCTGTACAAGGAGCTCGCGATAATGCAGCGTGTCTCTCCGTTGGTCGAAGCTGAAATGAAGTTGTCACCTGGCGCGGGCCACGGTGGAGCGCGGCCGTTGACCTCGTTCTAGGAAAGTGCTGCAGTTGTTCCGCTGCGATGGGAAGACTGCCATTAAGCGAGGGACGATTTTGGCTGTGCGAGGACGGATGTACGCAGGCAGAAGCTGCGAGGAAGTGGAGAATGGGAGCCGGGGAGACTTTGCAAGGCCAGTTTAGTCGTGGAATACCACCCGATCGCATGCGAGAACAAAGCTAAAACCTGCACATCACTGCTGGCCAGGTTCCCCTTCTTAGGAATTCAGGAAGGCAGCAATTGCAAGCATCTGTTTCCTCCATGATTACATGGAGGATGTAAATCTGCCTGTAAATCACAGCACATAAAAATAGAATCAGCGCTGACACTCCAATCCCGTCGAAAGGCATGGAGGGAGCACCGTGTTTACGCGCGCTTTTGTTTTGACACTTTTTTTTATGTGTACATTACACATGATGCGGAGATCGAGTGCTGCTATAAAACAATGTAGCGCAGTATGCACTGAACGTGTACAAAAATACCTCTGCAGTTTCGTGTAAGCTAGGTGATGCCTAAAATACAAGGGAAATATAAACAAAACAGGTCATGATCATATCGATCTTCCAGTGCGGACAACTGCACCCATATTCTATGTCTGTGTCTGTTGCTATCCTTTACTTAATATGTCAATTTTCCAAAATACTTTTCAAAGTTTTTCCAATAGCACAATTCACTTGTGAAGTGGTTTTCCCTCTTCCCAAATGAACTGCAGAAGCAAATTTATATTGTATACATGTATACATGTATGCATATACATATACATACATTGTATTGCTTTGGAGTCAGTTCCAAGCATCTCTTACACATTAGTATTATATTACTTCATGTACTGTTGGGATATTTTACACTTTGGGAGAACTCTACTTCAAAGTGCTCACTGAGGATAATGAAGAGGTATAGGACAGTCTGTCAGAGACTATTATTCTTCCTGGCAGAAAATTGAGGAGTACAGTATCAGAATCTATAGTAGCGAGAGTAAAAACATTGTTCATTTCTTTGACTTCATGCTCCCAAGAAGCAACTTGCAAAAAAAGGGACGACCCTGAACTTTAACCTTCAGAATGATCAACAAAAGATAAAAAAATGACCACATTAGGAAACATTTAATACATCCGGGCTATTGATTCCCTAGACAAAATAGATAGCGAGCTGGAGCCAAACCTTATTTACAGCACCTCTTTGGTAAGCAACTAATCATAGCCACCGTTTTTTACTTTCTCTCACTAATTGACAGCTTGCTGTTAGAGAGTAACATTCCCTCACTCCACTCTGACCTGGCGCAGTCAAACGTAATTGTAATAACGTGACATGTAATGCGATCGTTAATGATGCTTCACTAATATCTACCTCGCCACAGTGAAACGATATCCATTTGATGAACGCAACATTTGCATACCTGTTTATTCTCAAATGCCTGATTTATGTCGAGGTAACTGGAGTGTTAGCGTTTAATGAATGCTGATGCTAAAGCCCGCCTTTGTGGCCAACACTGCAGTTGTGTCCCTGACAGTTGTTGTGATATCCACTAAATGTGCCGTTTCCTACCTTCTCGCTGGAAAAGGAGGTGCGGGGGATAGCGGGGAGGGGGAAAGCTAAGCCCCCTTCCTTAATTTCTGTGCACAGGCAACAAATTACCTCAAAAGTGCTGTTCTTACAGTTTCTGTGTGCTGGCATTGAGCTCCCAGCAGCCTCAGACAAAGGGGCTGAGAGGCAATAAAATCGTGAGGAGAGGAGGGGGGGGGGGGGGCAGGTGTTTCCTGGGTCTCTGGGGAGAGGGGGCTGGGGGGCCAAAGGCTGCCAGAGAGGGTACTACACCTGCTGGCCATGGCCCAAATGATGGATCGAAGGAGCAGGAACTGACTCAGCACTTCATAACCCCCACAGTACCTGGGATTGGAGCGCAGAGGACCTGATTGAGACCCGCTGTCATCTCGCGAACAATATCGCGCATCCATCTTGGGCTGCACAGCTGGAGGAGCCGCGCTTCCCTTCTGCTTCTGTGCATCCCGGAGAATGACGCCGACGTCTACTCTGCGAGCGGGAATGTATTGGGCAGGCGCAAGCAGTTGCATGTGTATGTACTGTGTAACACTGTAACAGTGGGATTCAATTGCCTTTCGATGGGAGTTTGAAGAATACCCCACCGGAGTGACGTCACGCTGAAGGAATGAATATGAATACACCGGTTCAGATAGGCGAGACCCAACGTTCACATCTGGAATTCTGTTGCTATTGGGAAAAAAAATGATGAATGATTTCAGGTAAAAATATATCCCTGGCAAATTCTCTACACCTCGAGGCCCTAGTATAAGCGTACAAAAAAATATTTTGTTCAGAAACAATCTATTCAATTTGTTTTCAGTCAAAGATTTGAGATTTCACAAAACATTGTGGGCTGAGCCCTGACAATTTTGCACAGGATGATACATTGGGCGTGCACCTCATTGTGTGGATGTAAGGAAGAAATTCATAGCCACGAGGACTTTTTACACATAACAATTCTGTTACATTAACGCATTCATGTCGCTATAAAATAACATTGGCGATTTTAGGGTGAGAAACAATAATGAAATTGAATAGTTTGCGAGCCCCTTGAGTAAAAAGGTCTTTTTTTTCTGGTAAAACAATAAATGGTGAAACTTAAAACATAAATGAATGGAGGTGGAACCCGCACACTGTGTGTAGAAAAGGGAATATCCCAAACGAGACGAAGACTCGATGTTTAATTAAAGTCTTTTAATCGACAAGAGACAGACGTTTCGGTCAAATGACCATCAGGATGGTCGAGCCTTCGCCTCGTTTGGGATATTCCCTTTTCTACACACAGTGTGCGGGTTCCACCTCCATTCATTTATTTATCGCGGCTATTGCAGCTTTTGAACCTACGCACCTGTGGTTACAATTATCCGGTTGGCGTGGCTTCACCTCTCTACAACGAAACTTAAAACATGAAATAATTTGCCACAGCATATGCTAACAAAACATAATACGGTATGGATAATACATGAGAAAATTCTTGAAGAGGGCATGCAAGTAATCTGTTCATAATAAATACGGTAACAGGTTCATCATTTACTAATCTTGAACAACTTTTTCCCTAAATTCCCAAATTTGGAAAGGCCATTTGAAATTGTAAGTGCGTCCCCTCCCCAGGTGGGACACTGCTGTTGTACCCTTGAGCAAGGTACTTGACCTGAATTGCTTCAGTTAATATCCAGCTGTATAAATGTAAAGAAAAGAAATGTAAAGAAATGTAAACTGTGTAAGTTGCTCTGGATAAGAGCGTCTGCTAAATGCCTGTAATGCAATGTAATGTAATGATTTTTCATGGATGCTTTTGCCCCAAATGAAAAACACTCAAATAGCCCTTACACCCAGTAGCCATATATCACCATTACTGATTGTTTGACCTGAACCAAAATAGTATCTCAGTGCACTGCAAGTGATTGCTTATTCCGCTCAGACTTTGTTACTTGTCAGAAAATGTAAAGGAATGCCTTTTCATAGTCATGCTGTCCCATGAAAAAACGAAGAAAAACACAGCAGGGGGAACATAAGAATACAGGATGATCTCTCCCTTTGTGAACTCGCCGTTGCCAGTGGGCTCTTATCTTGTCTCGCGCTCTGCTTATCTGCTCGGTGTACCAGTACGGCGGCTCTCTGATAATGAGCCGCTGCTCACGCCTCGGAGGCCCAAGTGCGCACCCCGCCTTGCAGCAGAGGGCGGGCTAAATAGCCCTGTGTGTGGCCCTCAGAGTGTGGCCCCCTCAACGTGTGATCCCCTCATCATATGTGCCCCTCTCAGCGTGTGGCCCTCTCAGCGTGAGGCCTCCTCAGCACTCAGCGTGTGACCCTCAGAGTGTGGCCCACTCAGAGCTCAGCCCCACCCCCCCTCCTCAGCACTCAGCATGTCGCCCCCTCATCATATGGCCCCTCAGCATGATGCCCTCTGTGTGTGGCCCTCAGGGTGTGGCCCCTCAGCGTGTTGCCCTCAGTGTGTTGCCATCAGGGTGTTACCCTCAGTGTGTTGCCATCAGTGTGTTGTCCTCAGTGTGTTGCTCTCAGTGTGTGGCCCTGAGTGTGTGGCCCCTCAGCGTGTTGCCCTCAGTGTGTTGCCATCAGGGTGTTGCCCTCAGTGTGTGGCCCTCAGTGTGTTGCCCTCAGCGTGTTGGCCTCAATGTGTTACCCCTCAGTGTGTGGCCCTCAGTGTGTTACCCCTCAGTGTGTTGCCCCCAGTGTGTTGCCCCCTGTGTGTGGCCCACTCAAAGCTCAGCATGAGGCCCCCTCCGCATGTGCCCCTCTGTGTGGGGCACCCTCAGTGCTCAACATGTGGCCCCCATGTCCTTTTATAAACTTATTTTCAACATGACTAGCTTAAGTTATGTCTCCTCAAGCACTACTGATGTTTTAGGACTGTACAAAGTAAACAATAATCTGGCATAATGTCTTTTTAAAAGTCATCCGCAAAGTTTTCAACATTTACATTTGACATTTTAAGCATTTAGCAGATGCTCTTATCCAGAGCGACTTTGTACGAAAATTTATACATGGTGAGATTAAACACGGTTAGTGCAAAAGATCAGTGTAGTAGCTCTGTAAAGTAAGCTTCTCAGTGGCTCTGGCTCGGATATTCCAGGATTGATGAAACATAATCACATCTAACAGATTAACATAATGTCTAGCTTGCAGCATAGTGAAATGCTTCGAAATATAGCTTGCATGTTAGGCAAAAGTGATCAACCTGCATCTCCATCTCTGCTACCGAAGCACCTGTAATAAAACTATCCTTTTATTTTCATTGCTACCTTCATGGGTTGCCTCAGTTTGAAATTGCTTTATTGTAAAAAAAAAAAAAAAAAAGAAAACCCTTAAAAAGCCTCATCAATATTCTGATGCTACCATCGCAGATCTACAAAGTCCGCGAAAAACACAAAGAACTAGATATATACGACTTTCAGCCACTCCTGGAGAGAAACAGAAGCGGAACACGTCTCTATTGCTAAAAACGTTTAACTTCCCTCGCCCTCTCTTAAAGGTGCCCACTGGAATGTGAGGTGAAAGAGGGCCACAGATGTGTCCGCTGTTTTCTGCGATTCCAACGTAATTATGTTTACAGTTCACCTTGCATGTCGAGGGACTAACTGCTGACCAGACATTTTTGCCATGATGATACTGCAGCTGTGGTGTGGAGATGGGTGGGATAATGTTATTATTTAAAACTCACATTCTCATCCAGAAATACCAGTAAATACTGTGCCAACCTAGTGCACAACAATATTTTACATTTTAAGCAATTATGCAGCGATCAAACACACATTGTAATCACGCATCTGTTTACATGTCAATACCATTGATATTGGTATTGGTACCAGATACCAGAGATAAACTTGAATTAAAATTCAAGATTTCAAATCATTTGATAGCAATGAATTGCCTTATATTTCAGGACTATCTTAAATCACCACACACTCATTTTCTTTCATAAATTACAGACGCTGTGTAAAATAATATAGACACTGATTTATTAAAATAATAACAAAGTGGAAAGAGGATTCACAGAACACAAGTCAGAGATGTTCCTTCGCATTTGCCGAAATAGTTCACGGAAATTGTGTAACGCAAACGGAAGTACAGAAATTGCACGCACGTAGTCACAGCCTTCAGCTGTTGTTTAAACATAACCGCTCTTCATTGCGAAACCTTTATCATGGGTCATATAGTCTCACGGTTTTCCCAGATGATGGCCGTTACTGTTTTGTTGTGCTGTGCCTCCATAAAGTCCTTACACAGCAAGATGCGGCTCTAGGGCATTTTTCAAAGAATGACACATTCTATATAGATAAAAGCTCCGAGGAGGATACGGAGATAATGAGATTGTGTAAAACCGAATCACATTAAATTAAATAAGGAGCTGTGTACATAACAGTGGCGTTAAAACACTTTTAAAAGCCCGTGGCTGTCACAGAAGCCAGGCGATGCTGGGAAAAGTCTCCTTACGTCCTATGCGATTCTCATCTCTCCCCTTTCTGAGCCTGACAGGTCAGTGTGGTCCCGTTGCCTTTTGGTCATCTTTGCATGATCGCTGCTAACACTAGTGTGGGCAAGGGGCTCTGTCATTAGCGCAACGTAATATATAATATACGCCATTTAGCAGACGCTTTTATCCAAAGCCACTTACAGTAGTGAATGCATACATTTTCAGTATATGTGGCCCCAGTGGGGATTGAACCCACGACCTAAGCGTTGCCAACGCTGTGCTCTACCAACTGAGCCACAGAATGGAAGAGATGGGGCTTGAACCCCAAACATCAGCTTCAGGAGACAGCTGTAATTGTCCTGCACCACAGCCCCCTCTGCGTACAAACACATCATTCATTCTGAGCGTCCGTGGAGACACCTCCATACATACTCCTGAGGAGCCTCAGCGTACTGCTTAGACCCATGGAGAGAAGACACCGCAACCCAACAGAAATCATGGTAGCCACGAATTCACCGCACTGCTACATTTTACAAGTGCAAGTGTTCAATACTGTCAAACATTTTGTAAGATTTAGAACTATACTTCAGTTGACAAAAACCGTACTTCAGCGCTTAAATTGGGGAAAGGCTATTTTAGCAGAAACAAACGAGTACTGACGATGTCCAGTTCTGACGATGCAGGGCTTGTGTGTGTGTATGTGAAGGAACATCAGCACTGGGAACGGGTGACACTTTGCGCGCACACACCCAAACCTCCCCAGTGCCTCGATGTCCCATGCGCGGAAGGAGCTCACTGTGTTTAAAGCAGCTTGAACCCGCGGCACTTATCACGGACCCCGATCTGACGACACCTCGCACCGGCCCGCGCTGAGAGCGACATCGCCGACACTCTCCAGGGAAGCGCGGAGGCACGAGAGGCTTGTCCCCTGTCCGCTTAAGAGGACGGCAGGCAGGGGCTGGCGCTCGAGCTGTCCAGGGCGCTATCATTGTAGCTGAAGGTGAAGTGATTTAGGGGACCCGGGAAAAAGTTAATTTTTCTTGATCACCATGTGCAACCTGGAACCCTAATGGCAGGCGTAATTAATTCTGCTGATGTTAATCACCAGGGCTGGGCCCCACAATTATCAGCCCTGTGCAGATGGGGCATTGCGCAGACATGAAAAATTAGGAAAATGAATCTGTAATGGGGTGGCAGATCTAATCTGCATCGGGAAAAACAAAGTTAGAGAGGAGCCGGGAGCCGGGAGCCAGGTGAACGGCGGCCACGTCGATGCGCCGTGACAGAGCTGAAAAATGCGGCCCGCGCTCCAAGTGTTTGGTAATTACAAGGCCATTGGATTTTTTTATTGTCAATTTATCATTGGGCTAGAGGTGAGGTTAAACATCTTCTTCCGTGGCTATCCCATGGCGGTCACGTGGCGCCGGAGTCACGGAAAGGTTAATCAGGTTCCTCGCTCGGCTGTGTGGGCTCTGCAATCAGCTCCCCCGTTCTCTGCGGATGAAGAACCGGGGAGGAGGAGGCGGGGAGACCAAAATTATAGATAGCAGCGTAGCCAAGAGCCCGTGCTAAATACACACGCATCTTTTGGGACGGTCGTGTGTTTACTGAAGGGGAAATTATGCAAGCGTTGGTGGTCAAAGGATGGGCGCTCCCAAAGGACATCTCTCCTGCCAACGTCAAACAAAATTAAGCGCAATGTAACTGATTAATTGAAATCACGGAGAAGTCATTTTTCATGCTTTCCTCCAATCTGCCAGTGTAACAGAATTCTTTAGCATGCCGCCGCCGCCACTATTTGGTGTGCTTAATTTGTTTTTTATTTATTTTTTAGGAGGAAATTCAATAGGTTCCTGTGAATGTTTATGGTTGGTGAACAATAAATAATGGGCCATATTCAAACCCTAGCAAAAGACTGAATTCCAAATGCAATCTAACTTTGTATGTACAGTATATATATATACACATATAAATTATTCACACCCTTGATAAAGATGAGCAAGGTTGTATAAAATAAACAATATATGTAATGAGCTATATTGTATGCTAAAATTTTTTGAAATTATATACTTTCATACTAAAACAATTTATTTGTTTAACAAGTAATCCTTTTTTTAACCAAAAAAGGATAGCTATATATTTTAATCTTAAGATACATATAATATTTTATTATTTCAGCCGAGCAATGAAATCACGTCTTACATGTTTATTTGCATAAGTTACGAGTGTGTTCGTCGTATTGCTTTATTTTCTGAAACCCGAGTTGCGGTTAGCATTGCCAGGATTTATTTGGGAACACAATTAACGGAGACTTGAAAGGAAGCCTGCAATATATTATCTCCAATCCTTCAAGTGCTGTAGCATTCCCAACAAAATAAGCGGAAACAAAAGTTAAATGTTTATACAATATGCAAAATGACCCTTGGCTGGTACCTAAACTATAACCTAGATAGCTGTCAGCTCCACCTGAAAACCCCAAAAAGGGAGAATGATTTTATTTATACAAAGGTAATAACACAGGGTCATGCGTATGGTGATCCAGGTAGACACAAGTTTAACTGAATAGATCAGTAAGCACAAATTTCCAATATTCGCCCAGGGTTAAAAGCTCATTTACTTTTAATTACTCCCAATGGACAGAAAAGCAATTTTTTTAGGTGAGAGTCCACAAACAGTGATAAATGGGCCAGTTGGACATGTGCATTGTTCTCTCCCCCTCTCTAAACTATGTCACGTGACCCACAGCCAGGTGTTCACTTACAGCAGCGCAGATCCTTCTAGGTGACCCCACCTGGGATTCGGGGACGTCATTGTTTTTGCTCACAATTTCAACCGGCTTTCACCTGGTTATATAAACGATGTTTCACACAGAGACAAAATCTCACTTGCATTCCACAAGGAAGTCAATATTTGATTACATGACCGTTTCCGTATTTTTTTTGCCAACAGTGATAACATTTCAAGAGAGCAGAGCTGCTCTCTTCTGGTGCTAGTTCATTCGTCCCAAAGAAAATAAATCCTGCATTCCATTTCCAGTGAGGGAATTTCTTGGAGGCTGATTAAAAGGGTAAGTAATACTGATTATCGTGCTCATAAATTCAGCAGATTATATGGTAATTCACTGCACTGTTTGTCAGTGGAAATTGCATTGTGGTTATTAGAGTCTGATACCGGGGCCGTGAAATGCTGCACAGAAAATATCTTCGATATTTGCATTTCTATAAGAGGCCGAGGGAGAGACAGAAAGAGAGAAAGAGATAAAGAGAGAAATAGAGAGAGGGAAATAACACTGGAGTGGAGCCCCAACACCTTCATCCCACGAGACTTCTTCGAATATAATTCACGGAACAATTACAGTACACGTGCCCCTATATCCGTAGGCACGGTTTTCATGCGTTTGGGTGGTTATCCCCCTCCTCACCTCCCTCCCTCCCTGCCCGCTCACTCCAAATAAAAAATAGCAGTGGCCTTCGTGAGAGGACACCGCGGAGGAATCAATCAGCACCTTAATTACTACTATTCGATACCCAAACGTACAGGGGTTTCTATCTCTGCAGGATACACATTCTGGGCTGTGAGCATTTTGCTCGGGACAAAGGTTGGGGATCCCTGGCTGCATTCATTTGCAGACTTTAACCGAGCGCCAGGGATCCCCCGAGGACGGCCGGTCTGGGATCAATCCCCCTCGCCCTGGCACTGAGTTATTGCCGCACGAACACAAAGGTGGTCACGTGACGAGGTTCTCACCCCTCCGCAGCAGCAGCAGCAGCAGCAGCGGCGCTCTGCTCTCACTGGCTCGTTACGAGACCCCGCCGGCCCAGCTCCAGTGCACGCAGCCCCCCTCTCCCGCTCCCGGGTCTGTCCCAGGGATCCAGTGGGCAGAGGACAACTGTAAAGGACACCGTCGCCTCTCACTGTCATTTAGACTGAATGCACCTATTTGTGAATGATGTCACCGGCGGTGGGCATAATAAAACATGATAATGATGGATTGCTACAATAAATTACCGCTGAGTGAATTTATTGGCCGGGTGTGTGTGTGTGTGTGTGTGTGTGTGTGTGTGTGGGGGCCTACCTGTGCAACAAACACACACACGCGCATGTACGCACGCACGCTCGCACGCACGCAAACACACAGATACACCCACACATGTATGTGCTGACACACATACAAACACGCACAAAGACATGCATGAAAAGACAGGCACGGACGGTGTATAGACGAATGCAAACACACACACACACACACACGTACGCACGTGCATGAATGCAAACCCATGCACGTAAACGAACGCACAAACACACGCACACACATGCACAAACATATGCACACATGCATGTAAACACATACATGCACAAACCCACCCCTACATACACACACACACACACACACACATATATATATAGCTATGCCATGTGTTGCCCTGCAACTGGGTGCTGCTGGGATTGAGGAGGACATGACATCACTGCAGTGGTAATGGCCATTGAGAACAGAAGTGATGCTTCCTCAGCTGATCTCCATGTCCTTTTCATTGCACTTCCATCTCATTTTTGTGATCATTTGGGCCTGTCCGGATCCCCCTCTTCCTTCACCCATCGTTTAGCCAGTTGCTCCTAAACGGTCGACTCCCACAGACGGACCCAGCTCCCGACCCACCGCTGCACAGGGCTCCTTCTGGTCACGAGCTTCCTCTCGAGGCCTGAAGCAGTCAGAGCACTGGAGCAGGTGATAAACGTGCGCTCGCGAGCCCGCTTCCTGGCCGATTCATGCCGAAAGCGCATGGTTGCAGACGGTGTCCCGCGAATATGAGGACTGCTTAGGCTGAGTCTTCTCTGGCTCACCTGCGGTCATGCTGGATTAAGACGCACATTGTACGTTGAAGTCATCCCTGCTCACTGTTGTCACTATGACTGACATATCCATGTTTGGTCATATTCTTGTGGCCCATGGTCTCGAACATATTATTTCGTGTTCTAAATCATTTGTCACATTGTATACATTCAGTGTTTCACTTAGCCGTGTTTATTAGTAACGTGAAAGATGTTACCATTTACTTTGATTTATCAAGTAAACAAACATACCACATACAACATAATAGCATATTTACATTACACATGGTACTACTCCATATATATTACCATTTAGTAACATTGTTTAAATATTTAATAGAGTTAGTAGGTGGGAGAGATATCTCACAGTTAAGACATAGCTTTCCCTACACCCCCACCCCATAATATCTGTAGATACATAAAGTGTTATGAAGTTAGTTTCTCATGAAGACATGGACACTGTAAAGATAGTAAACAACATCAGGCTTTCAACATGTCTGGAAGTTTCAAATCTCTGAAACTAACACAGTGATTGGTTATTCATAGCACATTTTGGTTGGATGCGGTCCAAAAAGGTGCCTAATTAAGAATCGATCTGGGGCCATTAGCCCCTTGTAAGAGTGTGTCTGGGTTGCATATTTCAGAAAAACCTAAGTAATGAGCTCGGCTCTGGGTTTGGGTGAGGTGGAAACAGATAGGAGACAATACAAAGGACCCTTTACAGTTCAAGGTAACAACTGATGCTACCTGTAAAGATGCTGAACTTGTAGTCTTTCCTAATTGGTGTAAGTACCCGAAGATAAATACATGAGTGTTTATTGTGTGCGAGTGGTTCAATAGATTTGTTGCCATGAATTGCATGGCTTTGCACAAACCCCAGACACAGTAAACATTTGTGTGGTTTACACAGAAAGTTTGTAGCTCTTTATGTGATAAACGTTGGCGAAGGCTAACTCAAAGCAGCCCCAGGGGGCGAGAGCGCATAAACAGGAAAGGCTCGGATTCTGGACTTGGTGAAAGCTGCAGAGCCACAATTCACAGCACCACTCCAAAATAGGTCCAATTACTGAGGTTACCGGCGATGCTTCTGCCCAACGAGGTGCAAAGGGCCACACTGCAGTAACTACAGTAGAGCACAGTTTTGCCCTCCAGGATCTACAGAACTACAGATCTGGTCTGCTGGATCTGCACTGTACCTTTGGAGCTGGATCCACAGAACTACTGCTCAGCTTTACTGTGGCTTGCAAAGGTACTCAGACCAAGCCATCCAAGTATTGTAGAACATTGTAGACATGTTGCCTCATGAACATTTTTTTCCCCTCTGAGTCATTGGATCCTGTCAAAGTCACCATTAGCCTTACAATGGCTTCCCTAGACACTTTCCAGTTACCAGTCCTTGCCTTGTTGCTGAGTGCCTTTCTATAACTTTGTCCCTGAGTTGCTTTGGAAGATCCTTGGTTTTTATGGCTGAATCTTTGACTGAGACCCACTCCCTGACTGAGGGACAAAAGACAGATGTATTTTATTCCACTTATGTTGTACACAGAAAGAGGCCATTCAACTAATTGTGCAAATCTTATAATATACAGTATACTGTATACAGTATATGTATATATACACTACCGGTGAAAAGTTTTACTTTTCCAGTTTTTACAGAAATTTAAGCAGTTCAAGTCCAGTGAATAACCTGAAATGGTACAAAGGTAAGCCGTAAACTGCCAGAGGTAAAAAAAAAAAGTTTAGGTTACCAAAAACTGAAAAAGAATGTACATTTCAGAGTTATAAAAAAGCCCTTTTCAGGGAACAAGTAATGGGTTAACGTGGGTTAACAGTCACTCTGTGCAAGTCGCCGAAGCTGGATCCAGCAAAAGAGCCCCAGACCATCACGCTTCCTCCTCCATGTTTGACAGTTGGTGTCACACACTGAGGAACCATCCTTTCGCCTACTCAACGGCATACAAAAACCCTGCGTGATGAACCAAAGATTTCAAGACAAAGATTGTCTTCTGATTTTGTTGTGGCTTTGGGTCTGCCAGACCACTTCCTGTCAGAGTTTCCTCCAGTTTCCAAATGCCTTTTGATGGTGTAGGAAACTACTCACTGCCAAAAGATTTACATGATTTTTTAGTTTTTGGTAACCTAAACCTTTTTTTTTTTAAACCTCTGGCAGTTTACCGCTTACCTTTGTACCATTTCAGGTTATTCACTGGACTTAAAATTTCAGTAAAAACTGGAAAATGGGGGTGTTCTAAAACTTTTGACCGGTAGTGTATATATATATATATTTTTTAACCTGAACTCATTTAGGTTTGCCATAGCAAAGGGTTTTATTCCTTTAAAAAAATAAAGACTCTGTTCATCAGTTTTTTCTCTGCATGTAAGGGTGTGTGTGTGTGTGTGTGTGTGTGTGTGTGTGTGTGTGTGCATGCGTGTCTGTGATAGATCTGAGCACCTTGAGGAAGATCCCTAGCTGTTGCGACAGACAAATCTCAAGGAGAGCTCAATAAAACACCTGTCATGTACTCCCAGTTTGAGTCTATTTCGGTGCAGGCGTCATGCATATTTCAAAGGATCTTTAGTGTATCAGGTACGAGCACACAAACTGGAGAGAGGAGTAATGGAACATGACTCGGAGAAATATGAGCCTGATTCGCAGATTTGACAGAATGGCTCAGAGCGACTGCAGATCTGTTTAGTTTGACATTCAATGGAGAGGTGAGAGGAAAGGTTCACTGATTGCATTATGAGTGGAAAAAAGAGATTACATCAAGCCAGACAATGCGAACAGAACAAACGGCATGCGCACACCCTCATTTACACACTCTCTTCCTCACCGCCACACACAAGCGCAAAAGGAACGTTTTGTGTGCGATCGCACGGGATTTGAACGTGGAAGGCGAAGGTAAGCACTCTCAACTGAGCCTTTAGTGCGGCAGGACACAGATACATCATCTCACAGTTGTAGATTATCTCATATTGTGGTTCAATTTTCGCCGGTATGATTAAATCAAAGTTTATGAAGCTGTCGTTGTGGTACTTGGTAATGCTGATGATGGTGTCATCATTTCTCTCGAATGTCTGTGCTGGGTGACGCCAGCTTACCGCTCTCTCGTGTCTCCCTGGCAGGGGCTCCACAGTCTATTGTCCCTCAGTGCTGCATGGCACAGTGACCCTGGACACACCTGCCTAGAGACAGAAACAGCATGGCAGGCTTATAACCCAATAAACTCTCAGCAATGTCCAAACTTAAAACTTAAAAGTGCATGGTTGTAATGGTACAGTCTAGCCAACAGGTGAATAGGGCAGATCCTCTACATCTACAGATATGATGTTAAGCGTATCACTTATAAGATTAGCCAGCAGAGGGAGATGAGAGATACCTATAAGTGCCATATGAATATCCCACTTTGGGATGATGGTCTACAATATAGCTAACTAGAAGTATGGGGTATTTACACAGAGTCATCAATTTAATTAAGAAAGTAAAGCATGTTTTGAAAACATGAATATGGACAACAATATCTCCCTGCTGAAGCAGCAGGCACCAGTTACTTGGGTTGCTTTTTATGCTATGATTGGATATTCTTTCATTAAATGATTTGATACCGTAAATTATTTGTCAGCAAAGCTTTCACAGATAGTCTGAGCTGTGTGTGGCTTTCCATGATAACATTTTCCTCCAATTTCTAGTCTTTCTTAGGGACACCATTTCCAAACACCAAAGTCCAAATCTCTCTCCTCTATTGGAAACCTATTCTCCTCAATGGATCGGTGCAGAGCCATCAAGCCACTCTAACAAGAGAGAGGTGGTCACATCGATAGGAGAGAGGGTCTCAGATATCCAATATCGACTGCTGCTGATGCTCCACTGTAGCGGGGTAAATCACCTCCTAGGGGACCTACGAATGCAGCAGTGTCTGCAGGTTCAGAACTCTCCCTTTCGCTCACCAGCCCCCAGCCCCAAGCCCCCAGCCCCTCTGCTGATCAATACTTAATTCTGGCCCTCCCTGCAATCAGCGGCCGTCGCCATGACAACGCTGATGTCACTGGTTGAGAGCTACAAATCATTCCCTTTAAGCAAGTGTAATTGAGTATTTGTACAGTTGGCTATCACTGGAGACTATTTATACCAAGCCTCAGAGTGAACGACATTAGTTATGTCTGCTCTCCGAGGGGGGAGCTCTGTGGCTGTTGACCTTACGCACAGGGAGGGTGTTGCCGTGGTAACAGAGCTTCCTTTGTGGAAGCGAGATGCAACTGACTTCTGGTGCCATTCTTTATTAGGGGGGGGCAGGGCCACTCTGAGGCCATGAACTAGGACTCCTCAGTCAAATGGCTGAAAATGCACTTCCTCCCCAATGCCCTGAAAATGGGACGTTTTCATAAATGTTGTGTATCTTGATTTGACTGAAATACAGTCAGGGAGAATTTAATGTCTGAGGGAAAGAAAAATAATTTTACATCAATTTGCTTTATTGTTCACAAAATGCCTCCAACACTTTAATTAAATACATTAGCATATTAGGAAACATGCAAAGGAAGAATTTAATGGCTTATTATACTTTTAAATGTATGCACTGGTGCTCCTAGGTTATAATGCCTGATTGGATAATAAAATAAAACAGAAAATCTCAAACTAATTTAATTGGATTGTAGCATTACTAAACATTAAAGCAAATGTAGTCATTGTGATGTATTGTGTCACAACGAAATTGCTTAACACATATATCAGCTGCCTTGACCTATTAATTACAATGGTCTACATCCCAACTCCAGAAAATATGTATACAGCAAGCAGTAGTTAAATGCATCCAGAAAAGAGTGATTCAAGCCTTCAAAACTGCATTATGAGTTGAAATGTATGAAGACTAAATATGCAGATTCAGTTATGAATTAACCTTGAATTTATTTGGGTAATTTTCAACCAAACTGACTGACGCGCTATTATGCACCTTTCCACCTTTGCAGTTTTGTCTATTTTTTAAGGAAAGGATGAAAAAAACACACAACATGTTGATGTAATGAAATCATGGCAGAATAAACAGGCAGTCTTTGAGTCCATGTATTCTGAATAAAGTGCCATCAAACCTATAGGTGCATTTCTGTCTCTAAAGAATATCTGACCATACTGCATGTATGTAGAGATAAATCTATTTCAGCACGCTTTCTCCCTCTGCACGACAATCGCACACATCACAGAAGGCACCTTTCATTCCTTTAAGTAGTTGTCATGCAAAATATATGTTTCAGGGAGATAGCTCATTCACCGCACCTACAGAAAACTGAGGCCAATATTTCATCAGTGATAGGGGTGAAGGCATCATACAAATAAAATTGTCATACAGTATAAACAGTCATCCGGGCAGATCTCATTCCATATTGTAACCATGGTTACAAAAGAACATAACATGCTCACATGTGAGATTATCCAAAAAATGTTTACATAAAATTGGAATATTTGCATACATTTGCACAAATATCCCCTTTAACAGATTCGGGAAATGGCTGATAACTACCCTTGCATTTCAGAATTGGTGATTTTTCTTTATCTTGTAGATGACAAGCCAGGTCAAAGTCATGTCAAACACAGCACCCGACAAGTGAAAATATACAACCTAATCTGGATACACTTGCAAAGGAATTTGATTTCTTTTTTCTTCCTCACCAGAAAAAGATTCATTCCTATAAGTGCATTGAAAAAGCAATTCTGCGTGACCTTTATCATTTGGGAATGTACCCTGCTTAAATCATTGTTATTTTGTGATTGAACATAGAAAGGATGAAATGTAACTAATTTGCATTCATTTACATTCATGTTTTTACAGAGGGAAAACAATGTATACCCTTGCATTATTAGTTTCATGACAGCCTAACATGAAGATTAAGATTAAGACGGCCTTATGATCTTTTTGGTTATGATATTAATTTTCATTATTATGAAAAGCAAATAATGGTGCTGAATATAGTGCTAAATAACTAGGATCTGCACAAAACACAGGGTTTGTTGACATGTGTTTGTGTACAAAACTGTTTTCTAAATTTATAGGTGAAATCTTAATGCAAATCTAAATACCTGAATATATTAAACTTGAACCAAACAAATGAGTGTGGTTGGTAATCAATGTCAATAATGTTTATGGCCATACGTTTTTTGACACATTTAAACTGGTTTTAAAAATCCTTTGAAGTAAATCCTTTAACCAAGGGAAGCTCTCCCTAAGGGTCGACACCTACCTGTTTCTGTTTTACGTAGGGAGTTCTATTAGCCAATAGGGTAAATGTATAATTGCGCCATTAGTGCTCAATGTTTCGATGATTGGCTAGACCAGGCATGATCCTACGTACAGACAGATCGAAAATATGATTACAAGTTGGCGCGAAAACACTGTCAAAATGCCGTGCGTAAACCCAGATGCGGACGCTTGTGAAATGAAAGTCGTTTATGCGTACAGAGCGCTTTGGACGTAAACACGGACGCATACACTTGTAAAGGTACGTTCACATGGAGCGTCAAGCAAGCGTTTCGTGCGCTGGAAGCCATCGTTTTGCATTAACTACCAAGAACCTTTTTGTTTGAAGAAATTATATTCAATGCTCCGTACCTTTTAGTTGAAGACATATACTGTATAATATAATATAAATAAATAATATAAATATAATTTAAAAGTACCTATATTCACTTGACCATTACCTTCATTTCCTTGATTATTTAAGCATTTAAATGACTGCTGTATATGGTTCTGTTCTCATGGATTTTGTTCAAGAAGGGCTGCTATGAATATTCATGAGAGAGCAGGGTTAACCTATGCTGCCATGATGCTTCTTTTCCGTGGACCATCGAACATCAGGGCACTTGTTATCCTCGCTAGTCCCTGCTACTGGGGAAGAACAACATTATTCATGCAGCAGAATGAAGGACAAATAAAGAAGAAATCTGTGTCACTTTCACTTCATCTACCTACTAGCCAACTAGCTTTTCCATTAGCTTGCTTACGTGCTTACATGCTAGCTAAATTGAGGCAGTTAGTTGGCACAAAACACAGGCTAGCTTATTAGCTAGCATAGCTAGAAATGCGGCAGAGATACAATACAAGCACACTCATCCAAAAAGAGGAAAAGTTCAGTACATTTCACTACCTGGCCGGGTTCGTGACAGTGAAATGGTCATGGCTGGAAGGATAACTACCGCCTGGTCACCCTTGCATTAATGTCCCTCATTCGATGGAGACATCGCAAGGCTCAGTGATCAGTCTCCAACACAAAGCCCTTCCCAAGGAGGTAGTAACGCAGAGTGTCTAAGGCCCACTTGACCGCTAAACACTCCTTCTCTATGGTACTGTAGCTCCCTCGGGAACAGTTTCCTGCAGATGTACTGCACGGGTCTCCGTTTTTCTCCTTCACCCTACAACAGCACAGCCCCCAGACCCACCTCAGAGGCATCTGTTTGCACAGTAAAAGGAAGGTTAAAATCAGGACTTTGCAGTACCGGCTCCCGACGCATCCACTGCTTGAGGCCTTCGAAAGAAGTCTCAAACACAGGTGTCCAGACCACCTTCTGTGGTGCTGCCATTTAATATATGCCATTTATCAGACGCTTTTATCCAAAGCGACTTACAGTAGTGAATGCATACATTTTCAGTATATGTGGCCTCAGTGGGGATTGAACCCACAACCTAAGCGTTGCCAATGCCATGCTCTACCAACTGAGCCACAGAGAACCATTTGACACTCAGGACACGACTTACAGAACTGAATACTGATGTGGCTAATAAAACCGACTTACTATATGAGCTAAGGTTTTACTCTGCCTCAAATGAGCTGCCCAAGGCATAGAACGCCCCATCTTTAGTAGAGTAGGCCTCAATGTCAGGGAATCCACCAGCTGTTCAACAGCACTATGCGCCTGATACAGCTGTCTGCCCTTTACAATGACGCTCTCTTTGTCGAATACTGAGTCTTTGACTGTGTCACCAACCACCTTAGCAAACAAAGATCGAAGGGTCTGCTTTTGCAGTGTACATATATTCACTGGAATGTCAGCAAACTCATACAAGTCAGGCTCCGGTAAAGACTGTACCACGCACCTTCTCTTGTCTCCTTTGCTTTCTGGTCGTTTTATCCTTGTAAATACTATCCCTCATAGTATGTAGTGTTCCTCCCACATTTACATTTACATCACATTTTGGCATTTAACAGACACTCCTATCCAGAGCGACTTACAAGATATGCATTAATATATGGTGAGATGCCTGCCGTGGCAAATTATTTTGGTTTTGTCTCTTGCTGTATTCTCAGGTGGTATAGCACTAGATGTGACAGATCACTTAGTGAAGCTCTTAAAACCACGATCATAACCACCAACACACTTACCAGTGGTAGAAGAGGAGGCGCTGTGACTATAACCCCCTTTCGTGCTCTTGGCGTTTCTGAACTGGTACCCTCTGGCTGGCCTTCTGGCGGCGATGACGGTCTCCATGAGCTCTGCCGCTTGCCTTGGCGGGGCAGGGTTATCCACTTGTACTCCGGTGTCCCACTGGTGGGACACTCTGCCACGCCCCCCGTCATAAAATCATACAAAAATATGGATATTAATAAGTATACTTCTCCACATGTCACGCAATACCTACATATAATATATCAAACGATGGGGATTTTTGTCCCGAATCCAACCCCATACGTTGTTTTTAAGTATATTAACACATTTTAATTAAAACGGGCTAAACTTACAGGCTGCACCACGGCCAACGGCCGTTTTGGGTTACGGCGTGTTGACAATGTTGACATGTTTTCATATAAAATCATATATAATACACGGTCATATTGGACATAGCTAAATACAAAATATTCTAAGGATTAAAATAAGACCAAATTTGCCCATTTTACATACAAATTACGAAAGTTACGACGAGTTTTACATGCATTTCCCATTGACTTTCAATAGCGCGAACTGCTGTTAGAAAAAAACGAATGTAATTTCACTCGTAATACACCAAATACTGAGAAAGTAATCAAAACACGGATATATTGTCAAATACAAACTTGTTCACGTGAAAATCAGTATAAACACATACATTGTCATAAGTATTATAGCACTATTTTCGTATTTTGTCCTCACCCGCAATTCAAAGCCAAAAGGGATTGGCTTTGACCTAACTCTTCATGGTTTTCATTTGTCACACAGAAACCTGATTATCACTGATTGACAGCTTTTATGTCAAATAGAAGACAAGTATCTTAGAACCAATCAGTTTCAGTGACATTTTGTGGAAGTGAAGTGAGTGAAATACCGAGTGAAGCCAGAAGCGCTTTCATTTCGGGCGTACGAACACGTTTATGGTAAATCCATGTTTATATTCACTCCTATTATGTCTTGTGCTAGCTAGCTACATAGCAAAGTATGTGTTTGCTGTTTTTTGGTTTTATTTTCAATGCTAATATAGTTTAATTGCTAGCAAGCAGTGATTACTAGCTAGCCCCCTTGGATTGCATTTGTTCTAAACGATGGTAATAAAAAACATCCTTTTATCACTACTTCCGGGCTTACAGATATGAACAGTAGCACATATTATTTACATTTTTATGCATTTTTTATTTGTATTTTTTATGCAGTGTGATTATACATATAATAATGCTAATGATTCTGTTTTGGTCTATTTCATGAGATTAGACCAAACGACCAGCACAGGTGAAGTGCGCACCTGGATTCAACTGGACATCACACATTCCAGCTGAAGGAATTCAGCTGCATTGACACTACTATGCCTGACACTATGATTACAAATACCTATTTGGCCTTGGAGTAATATGTTCAGTATTCTCCATTCTTTCCCCCAGGGTTTATTAACATGACAAACATACAATCTGAGGTATTTACATGGTACTCAGTCATACAATTATTGACATATGCTATGAAAAAATATATATATTTCAGTAAATTTAGTAAAAACGCCTGTTGTTTCCTGTACTTCAGTCAACAATAACATGGTGTACCGAACTAATACTCAGACTAGAATGCCATCACATAGATGCACATACATCTCCCAGTTGTACCCTTTCATTTAATACCAAGATCATGGACCTGCCCCTCATATTTGAGAAATTACAGGCAAATACAATTGGGCAACATGCATATAGGGGGAAAATAGGGGAAATTGATGTATCAAAAAACGCCCGAGTCTATTATTACAAAAGCTCTTGTAGCTTTTGAGTAATTTGTTCTATCTCCTCCAAATTCTTTACAGGAATTCATGACATCACATAGACACAAATCAAGGTGTTATATAGCTTCGCTATCCATATTATTATTTACATATTTTTTAGGTATTATACATTAAAATATATTTTTTTATATATAATTGCTATATTTTCTATATTTTAGTTAACAATAACATGGGGTAATACTGGAGCAGAAGGGGTTATGCTTCTTGATCCAGGTGTTGACTTCCGAGTTCAGAACCTTTTATAAGTGCTCCAATATTATGACGCACGTTTGTCGACTTTGCGACATCCACTTGTCATAAATGTCCTCAAGCCCGGCTTGTAGCTCTCTTGGGGTTTCCCTCTCCAGCATGGTATTCGGCCTGAATCGCAGAAGGTACGTTTCAATGTTGATTTCATACTCTTGACCTTGTCATAGTCCACCGTTTCATCAAAGCCCATAGTGATACACGCTGGTCCGTGCCTTGCCTGTCGAGAGTGGTAACAGGTGTAGCACCCACTCTTCACAGCAAGAGTCAAGGTGCAGCAAAGCACAGCCACTATTGGCACTTCAAACACAGGTATTACAATGTCTGCCACTCGGGAAAGACCTGGAGAATGAACACCGTTGTCCCTTTCCAGCTCGACAGTGCTTGGAAGGCCCCATTGAGAAATCAATTCCTCCCCCTTCTCAGAGAGCAGAATGCAGATTGTGTTGTAAATATCAATGGGACAAATGAAAGGGAGTCATTCATTTCTTAGCTTGGTATCAAGCACTAAATATTAACTTTACACTGAAAGATGACTGAATGTATTATCTTGAACTCTTTTCAGTCTAATGTAGTCTTCTGCAAAATTCTGAGCATTCCAGTACAGATAAAATGCTGTTTATGAGAAACCCTCCATTATATTACAGACTGTGCAACACTTTTCTTCAAGAGTTGTATATAGATATAAAGTATGATTATGCTCCAGAATACTACATAATAACATTCATACTTGTTGAAAACCGCTTGTTATTAGAATAGACATAAGCTGTCTTAAGAGTATGATGGATTGTAACCATTCTGTGTAGCCATTGATTTCAATGGTAAAAAGTGGCTGTGATTTTTAATGAATGATTATGAATGTGGTGAAGTATTCTTATGAACAATAGTGACAAATTTAGTGTTATGAATGCTAAATTACAATTACCTTTAAGTGCATTTACAGTCAGGTCCAGAATTATTGGCACCCTTGAAGAAAATGAGCAAAAAAGGCTGTATAAAATAAACAACACAAATAATTAGCTATATTTTATGCTCAGACATATGTAAAGGCTATATTCTTTTATTCTAATACAATTATTCTCATTTCTCTTTTCTTTTTCGGTTCAGTGGAAACAAAATCAATGTTTTGAAATGGCCATCTCAGTCTCCAGACTGAGATCCTATAAAAACATGAATTGAAGAGGGTAGTCCATAGACACAGACCTAAGGATATCAAGGATCTTGAAAGGTTCTGTATGGAGAAATGGTCCAATATCCCCCCAACTGTGTTCTCCAACCTTATTAAACATTATATAAATAGGCTCAGTGCCATTATCCTTGCCAGGAAAGGCTGGACTAATTACTAAAAAAAGCTTTACAGTCATTTTTTTATTTGACATCATAGATTATTTGGGGAAAGAACTCCCAATGAAATCTATTTTGATTCCATGAAGTAAAAATGAATAATGTGACTGTACTGTACCCACTGTATAGTATATAAAAATACTATAGCCAGAATCTCTGTTGGCGGCCCACTTGCACATACATATAAACAGTATGTCTATCTTTTGTCCATCGTTTATCATGGGGATGGAACAGAATCCTGCGTACACCATGCTACCCTTCAGTGCATTATAGCAGAAGGGAGTTCTGGTTTACAAGGTCTTACACACAGGTCTTTTGTATTTGGGTTGAGAACACAACATGGAATAGAGCCAAACCAAGCTGAACTTCACAATTATAGCACAACATGCATGGATAATGCCCAACTGCCATTTTGCAACCCATCTTTCCATGAAGCATGCAGCTCATGTTGCAACCAGAACTGACTTCATCCAGGTGCTCCCAAATCTGTTCACTTTTCACCGTTCTTTAAATCCACTTCCCTTTCCTGCTCACCTGCATCGCACCCTGGATGGCTCGTCACCGTGTTTAAAGAGTTTAACCCTTAGAGGTCTTGGGCTATTTTGTCTCGTTGTCGAGGACAAAAGACGGGTCGTCAATTTCGTCGTCAGCATCACTCTCGATGTCAGACTCCTTACCAATCATTTCTTCAAGTTCGTCATCCTCGACGTACAAAAGCAAGTTTTGTGGTACATTTAGCATTCTCCTCATTTCTCCTCCACAAAACTACAACTCCCAACTCCAAAAACTGCTAGGCATTTTTTTCCGTTTCATAATATGACAAAAACGCCGAAGATATTCAAACAAATGCGACGCCTGCCTCACATACTGTTTGCGCTTTTACGCACGCGTAAATATCATTTTTATATCAAATTAAAATAATATCTCCGTTTTTACTTGGTCTTTCAACGTCATTCCAAAAACTAGCAAGGGTTTCAAGTCAGCACTTTCGAGTGAAGTTGACGGCAATGCTCAAAGTGACTTCGTTTTAAAGCTATGGCGTCTTGAACCAGTTACTGATTTGATCACGCCGGCGTGATCGGCGACTCCTAAGGGTTAAATGCAGCTAGCTGTCTTCAATTGACCAATTTACCAATTATCCAACTGTCCTAATTAATTAATAGGGAATGAGTGTCAGGATTCACACAAATGTGCACACACAGAAGAAAACATTACCACCTCTGTGACATTCGTTTCACAGTTCAAGGGATTTACTGCCTGTAAGTGGAGCATCACCAGTAATTTCCGCAGTAATACAATAGTGAATGAATGGAATTAAACAGCCAACAGCAAAGCATTGTAATTGGCAGGCTCTTCTGTTCAATAGCTGGAGGGCTTCTGGTGCACCTACCTTTTTGAAAATGACTTCTCAGAAGAATAAGGTTTTCACAGAATAGTTTTTCTCCTGTGAAGGTATCTACTCTGGAGAATTTTATTTTTTTTCCGGAAAAAAGTTCTGCTTTTGGAAATAACAGCAACGTTCTTGGAACAGCAACTATATATCAAGAAATATTGCATTTTATAAATGTAATATTAAACTTAATATTACACTCCAATAAACTATACCCTTGTTTAATTGACTGTTGGGAAATCTGAAATTCTGTTGGTTGTGTCATCTGTAATAATAAATATAATTGTAATTATATCAGCTGTGAGCATACAGTACATAAAGTTAATTGTTGAATCAGAGACGAGGGCAGATTTTCAATTCCATCAATTGCCATATGTCCTTCGATATAATCCAATTGAATTTTTCTCTGCAGTGAAATCAATATCCACCCCACTTTCATTTTGGAAAATTGGCAATATAAATTCCCACTCCAGTCCACTCAGAGTGCGTACTGACGCTGATGATGTAGTGCAGTGTCAGTCCAGTGCAGTGTGTCAGACCGGTGTGGATCAGGTCCATTTCAGTGATACCCTGCTTTTCTGCATTGGTCATTAGTGAGTGCTGAGGGTGAGGACATTCAATTGATATGCCCATCCTGAATCTTTTATCAACATTTGTATTGAGTGAAGCAAACTGAAGGCCGGCTGGATTATGCCGGTAAACTAACAGAGAGAGTCTACCCAACAAAGAGGTCAGGGCAACTACTGTATAGGAGAGACATCAAATGGAAGAATGACGAACTGCAAACAGCTAACAGAGAAGGCCTTCTTATTCTTCTCCTTATTAAGTTATTTTATCGAGCGATGTGATATTTCCATACTTTTTTTCTGCTTGGATTGTCATTAAACACGATTTCCTGTTGTGTCATGCTTACCCTCCGGTGTAAAGGGTAATATATTGATATTATGTTGATAATTGCATATTTACCTTTTTTTTAACCTTTTTTAACCAGGTAAAGGTGATTGAGAACTATTTCTAATTTACAACACTGACCAGGCCAAGAAAGTGTCAAAGACAAAATACACACATTACACAAAACGTAAAGAAGGTGCTTAAAAACAGGGTGCAGACAGTGCACTGTCATAGGATAAAAGCCTTCTTGTTGACATCAGTGGTTTGAGTCACAAGCTTTCAGTTCTATGTCTATCTAAGTTACATCTTAATTATTATGACTTCCCACAAGGGAAAACAACAAAGCACGCTGGTTACATAATTTGTGTTATTTCCATGACGTTGTTTTCTCATTCTTTAAATAGCAATACAGTCATTTAACTTTAACTCCAGGAAGGAGCTTGGTCAGTAGATTTCCTGGAATGACATTTTTTCATAACGTTTTTAACACACGTTTTTACGTTAATCTAAAAGTGTCCCTTGGTAACACACACAATTGAATAAAGAGGCAACTCAAAATTCTGACCTGTCCTTCAAAATACAGAATTTTGGGTGGTGTATCCTGCTAAAGCGTTGGTTCTTGGTGCATTAATCTGCCCCGTGGTTTGGAAATGAATCGAGAGCTATGCCAGTGACAACCGTGGCCGTGGATTCAGTGCACGACTGGCTATAGCGTCGCCCGTGGTGGGAGGGTGTCAGACTGCAGGGCATTTCTTCATTGTGCAATAATGACTCCTATGGTTGCCTTTGGTCTGCCCGTGCCAGCAGTCCTCCGGCAGTATGGCTGCACAGCTCAGCAGAAGTGAAAAGCAGCAGTGGCTGGCTGCATGCCTTTCAGAGGATATGCACGCTTGTCCGTGCCCCACTGAATTGACAAAGGACGTCGCGGCAATGGGATGGGCTTATAATAACATTCAGGCTTTCAAAATATTTGGGAATAAAAAATAGGGCATGGGGACCCCTTTCAAAGTTGCAAACAATGCATATGCACACACGGCCTCAACCCATGAAGTGATGTCTAAATTAATGTAACTGAATGGCATTCTTAATAATAATTTGAATTCTTAATAAATCATAATTAAAATGCGCATCACCCTGTAGCACCTGTATTTATTATAAAACACTTTTTTGAGTACTGATATTACTTTCCCCATATGCATACTTTTAATCAGCATATCAACTGTAGTTTGGCAGTCTCAAGTTTAGCGAATTGCCAAACTGAGCAGCTCTGGGGAACAAAGTTAATTAAATAGCACAAACAACTGTCATAATCCTTCATATTCTGGGTTAGTTAAAAATCTCTGTTTATATTTTATGCAATGGATGTATCCATCCATATGACAGAGTTAAAGTAAGGCTACATTTGAGGGAGGCCAACTATCCCAGACCGTGGCATGATACAGAGATCCCTAACTGCAAGACAAAGAATCTGCCAAGCAACTTTCTTTTTAGATGTAAGAAAATGTAAACAAAGCTTGGGGTCATTGAACATTCTAGTGCATATACTAAACTCTGAGCCGTTCTAATTTACGTTCAGATCTGTAAATCTTTACATCAGGGTCTTTTGTAGATAATATGTCTAATTCAGCATTCCTAACATGACGTAATGATGTTCACAAGCATCCATAGGGCATTATGCATTGCTATGCCGCATTAAGTTTACAATACCTTTTAACTTCAGTGACAACAAGTGGTTATGAATGTTTATACACTATTACGAATGCTGTTAAGAATTATTGCGAATTGTATTGCTAAAATCAATGCCATGCAACCAATTTTCTAATGTTACCACAATTGGAAACTCTTTGTGTACATTGCGCCATCTGTGATAATAAAAGCAAGCGAACAAACAAGGTAATAATATATGTGTATTAATAAGGCCGTTTAGTCCCTTGCTAGTTTTGACTAAATCAGACATTCCACTACCAAATACAACTGTCTGGCTGTCAGTGAATGACATTCAGCCCACAATTCTTCACTGCTTGTGAGAAATGGAAATGCACCTGACGAGATTCGTTTTTCCCTGGGAACACATGAACGAGCGCGATGACACTGTCGACAGAAATGAGGCTGCTCTAGATGATATCTCAACAACTTGGAGGGGGACCTGAAGACCTGCTCCGAGAGGTTTTTTACCCTGCACCTGGTAACAGTTACAGACTGGCCTCTGGTCTGCAGATTATTCTCCCTCAGTGTAGCGGAGCAAGCGGTCTTATTTCACCGCAATTAAAATTCTGCCTTTCTCCTCTCCTGGCCCACAATTACCACTCCTCTGATGTTCAGTCTAATTGCTCTTGCTGAAGATATTGGTGGGAAGCCAATGATTTTGATGGGTAGGGGATTATCTTTTTTCTTTTACTCTGCTACCTTAAAAAGTAATTTGTAAACTCCCTTGTGTAATTAGCGGGCCTTATGATTAATTGTCCTATAAAATTAGCCTCGGTCTCACTTACATTTTTACTGCTACGGATATTAATTAATGTTAACTCTTTTCTTTTTTTTATGCACACCTTAATCATGCAATACTGTAGGCCAGGCTTAATCTTGCATTATTGTATTATGTTGGCACCTTAATATTATCCACATATATTAATTGAATTAAAAGGATTTACTGGTACTCGGGTGAAGAGTGAAGAGATGTCTCGTATTGTAGCGACACAAGGAGAATGGCTAAGGTTGCACAGAGCATATCTCCACAGACCTCCAGCTTTTTCCCCTTTCAAAGGGAAAAAACTTCAGTCAGCTTGTGTTTATTGTGATAAATTATTGGTTGAATTAATTTCATATAATAACTTATTCACGACAATGTCAAAACATATAATGAAAACCTACAATTCACCTTGAATAAAACTTCTGCCAAAGGAACTATAATAATACAGACATTTACACATAGGTCTTACTCATAATATAACACAGTTCTTCATACATGCAAAACAATATAGAACATTTGAACAAATAGTATCACCAATTACACAATACTGATTCATGGTTATTACTGGTTCAGATTGTGTATAGAATGTATTATTAACAAACTAGCACAACAATAAGAATAATGTTAATTTCACCACTGGATTGGCTATTTGGGGGGGACAAAGTCTATACAGGTGAAATTAGTTAATATATAAGAATGTTTGATGATGAAAACAGGCCATTCGGCCCATCTAGGCATATCATTTTCAGGTTATTTATTTTATGATAATAACGCTTTCACATTATTATGTGTGTAAGTATACTATGCTAGCTGGGCCTCGGGTGGTGTAGCGGTCTAGAGCATTCCGTTCCACGGTTGGAAACCCGACTGCGTCAGTCCGGCTCTGGCCGGGGGCCCCAATCGGGGCCTCAGGGGGTGCGAGGAGGGAAAGCCGGCACGAGCTTGTCAAGGACCAGTAAGGCAACCTGGTAAAATAGTTGGGCAAGTCCAGTCTCAGAGAAGGCGGATCATTGCCTCAAGGTATTAGCTTGTCCCGTGGGGGCGGGCAGCGAGTTTTGAGGGGAGGGTTAATTGAAAGATAGAGGGTATAATTGGCCACTAAATTGGGAGAAAAATCTGAAAAAAGTATATTATGCTAATATTAATAAACGTTTTTAATGATCAGCTCTGAGCACAAAAAGTGTCCCAGAACTCTCTGCAATGCAATCAATAACTACCTCTCTTTCCTTTTTTAAATTTTCACATAGCCTTTTAGACTCCTTATTATTGCTATACAATGAACGGTTCTGATTACAAAACTTCTTCATGCTTATGTTTATAAAGCTTAAGTGTATAAATATACACGTACCTCTTCTCCCTCTCGTCAGCTGTTTCCGGCATCCCTCCCCTATCTCCACCTTTGTTCTATATTTCAATATAACAACGTCTTCCATCCTGGACACCTAGCCAAAGATAAAAAATCCATCAGATGCACCAATGCTATCTGCAGCATGCATTAATAAAACCCCTTCTAAATACATATCTGTTGCATGGAAATTTATTCTTTTCAACCCAACATGGGGAGACAGGCTGGGAACGAGGCTGAGAGTAGAGGTACATGGCAATTTATACAGTACTTGAAGGGAAAGCTGGCTTATCAGATTAAGGAAATAGGGGTTATCTGAACATTTCTCTCCCGAATCCTTGTTTAAAACTCCAATCTTGGGCCTCCCGGGTGGTGTATCGGTAAGAGCGTCCGACCCGGATGCATGTTGCCCACTGCGACCGGGGTTCAATTCCACCGGCTGCACTAGCTCAGCTCTGGCTGGGAGTGCCACTAGGGAGCGGCAATTGGCTGTCTGCCCCAGGGAAGGAGGAGGGAAGCTGATATGAGCTTGCTGCATATAAGAGCGGCTCTATGTGTACCGGAGTTACAGATGACGGCTTGGCGAGTTCCGGCTCGGAGGGGCCCATACATCGCCTTTGTCACTGCCGGTCTCAGGACTATGGCAGCGAGCTCACAATATGATAGTTCACACGAAAAGAGGGTATAATTGGCTACTAAATGGGGAAAAATCTAAAAAAATAATATATATATCCAATCTTATAGTGGGCTACTGCAAACAATCATTATGTCAGATAAATTCCTTTAGTTATCATGCATTTTTATAACATGCATCAACACTTTTAACAACTAGTTAATCATTTATATTTTATGTCGCAAATAATAGAAGCACAATATAAAAATTCAGGTAGTTACATATATTGTACTTATTTAAATATACTGTATTGAGGTTTGTTTTTAAGTAGTTAATTATGTGCTGACACCAACTATGTGATACCAGTGCTACGGTGGGGCTTTTGGTCATTTATTGGTGTTGCTACGGTGATGCTATTGTAATTTCAAGCCCCACCTTAGCATCGCCCCTGCACCAGTTAAATAACCACCAAGGCTTTCTAATTTGTTTATTGAAAAATACCCATAATACATGAAATCTTAAGACGTACAATAGCGATGATTAGGGCAATTTACTATAAAACATTGCACGTCATATTTCTTTCAGCAATATTTTTGGAGTGAAGTATCATTCCTGAATGTGAAAGCACTTTGTTATTATTTCATCGGAGCTGTCAACCGTCTTGAATTACAGACTTTGGAACAGAGTCAGACAGCTGGCTTTTTATTATGGCAATCCAGGTAAAATACCTTGCTCTAGGTCAAAGCAATTATATCACATCTGTAATCTGGTCTTCACTTCAAAGGACCACCTCTGCACCACATAGTTGTCCAGAATTAGGATTTCATATATTTTGTTTGCCAATAACTAACGTTAATTTTCTCATGACTGCATTTTGCTTTGGTGACATATTATTAATGCTCCACTTAAGGATTTGACACATAATGCAATGAATGCAAAAACAATTGTTAAAAATGAGTTGTTCTTTAAATAATTAGAAGCAGCTCACATTTCTGCTCCCGATGTAAGAAGATATCCTAAACTGTCCTGGAGCAGCATATTACAAATGGGCTGCCAATACGGGTTTCCTATGAGGAAGTGTACAGTTACCATTTAACTGTGTAACTGTGGCTTTATTAATGCAGTGCATTTTTGTTTCAGCCTAATAATGTAACAACACAAGTCAAACAAATTGTGATCAATTTAGGCAAGTGGAGATAGATTCAGAGTCTGTCAGGCTGGGGATGATATCAATCTATCTCTCTAATGCATCTCCACAGGGTTTGTTCACTAAAGGATACAGATGAATGCAGGGCCTTTCTCTCCCAGGGAAATAAATGAGGGAAAGAATAAATACACAAAACATCCACTGTAGTCTGTGTAAGGAACGCTAAGTAGATTTTACTTTCGGACTCACCCGACCTTTTAGTAACAAAGTTATTTTTTCAAGTACAAATGTAAGAGGTGCATTAGGTCAGTCCGAAAGCACAGAAAACAGTCCATCGTAGCTATGATTGAAGAATACTCTGTCAGTGTATTGCTAATGCGATCTTGGCCCCCGCCGTCCAGCTGGTAAGACGCATCGTGGGCAAGACGTGCTGGGAAATGTCAGATGTCAAAACGCCAGAAAGAGGCACTGTAGCGCGAGCATGGAATTGGTTCCTCGCCTCCAAATGAGGCTAGGCGAGGATATACAACCCTACGCGGGCCAATGAAAACAACGCTGATTTAGAGGCCTGTAGGAGAGACGCTCGGCCAAAGCCGGGCGAGCCTACAGAGCTGTCGGCAGGTCACTCCCTGCAGCACACTCAGAGCACCCACACGTTAGGAGTCGCCCGGGTCACGGGAGTTCATCGCCGGGACGAGCAGTAAAAGTGCAAACCTCCAATAAAGTTCTCACATGTAGAGCGGGGCCTTGGAGCGGCTTCGTCACCTCACGAGAGTCAAGCGGGACTTGAAGGGATCATTTAACGATCGCTGTTGACACTCGTGTGGGCTCATGTTCTCAGATTCCCCTGCAAAGCTCCGGACAGAACCAGACAAGTTCAGCCCTCTCTATGCTGACCACACAAATCAGAGCTGAGCCCTGGATGGAAAGCGATGGGGCTGCCATGATCCACTTCTCCCTGAGTTTAGATGTCTATGGCTGTCAAACAGTGTTTCCACTTTTGAGTTTGTTTTCCGATTTGCTCAAAAGAGCCATGCTCTTTTTGTTTTGGCTTGAAAATGGAAAAGTGCATGGAGTAGCGCATTGATCTTTCCGGGAATTAAATAAAGGTTGAATGAATGAATGAAAAGATAGTCTTTGACGTTGAAAGGTATTATTATTTATATGAAGCCTGTTATATATTATAATTGGGTAAATACTGCATTTTTACCTACTATGTAGTATATCTACAGACCTGTGGACTTACTTAGAGAGCACTTGTAAACTGGAGGGACCAAGATAAATGGCACACATATTATCCTGGACTACGTTTCATATATAAAATGCATTTCAAATATCTTTAATAGGGGAGCAATTTGGGGTAATATTTATGGATATAATTGATCTTTTTTTTTTTTTTTAAGAAGCAGTAATATGTCATATTTTATTTTTATGAAATAATGCCCAGCACTGATTATACTGTTTTTTGTGTGAACATTTCATGTCCAGGGTTGTAAATATAATGTTAAGCTTGCTAGGAGCATTATATTCTGTGCACTGAATGGAACCACCAGTCCAGTAACTGCTTTGAAATGCCTTATTTTCATTGCACGGTCTGCTGTGGGTGAAGCATTCTGTGCTGGCATGGTACAGCTCAATATAATGGATGGCATTTCATTGCTTTTTTTGCTTTGTATTTGATGAGTGGAACTGACTGAAAAAGGCATGTCACCAATGACTGTTGGCTTTTCAGGCCTTGCACGGTTTCCACTGGTGACATTTTGTTGGTTTGGCATTATGCTTTCAAATATATTTTTTTAAATCCTGCAGTGTTTTAAACAATGACAAAGTTGAATGTTTCTTGGCTAACCAGTTATCTAACCAGCTTGATTACTATTTAGTTAACCTAGTAAAATCCAGACAGTGATTAGTATTTTTCTGCAGCATGTATGCTTTTTTTTACTTGTAATTAAAGAAATTAGTAGCTATGATGAAGTAGCAACCTAGCTAGCTTGCCGATTATCTGATTGGTTGTCTAATATTTTGCTAGGTTAATGCAACACGACAAGTTGTGTAACTCACTACCTGGAATCATTTAACATGTAGTTCAGCCAGATAACATAGTTAGAATGGGGAAATATATTAAATAAATAAGCAACAGATGACTAATTTTTCTAGCAAACATACCACCCTGTAGATCTAGCTTACCAAATTGTTCAGTCTAAATGGAGCAGGGCATAATTAGCAGTGCTGGTGTGCCAGCAGGAAGCCGTGTTCCCTCAGCAACAAATATAAAAACAGTGACAAGAATATTGTGTTGTATGAGATATTATTCGGCTCTTTTATTTAAAATGAGTCTAGATGAAGCTACGGTCTTGACTTTCAGTAAGCATAAAAAAATCCAAAGACTAATTGAATAAAAGATTATTACTAAGAATAAGGATGTTCCCTGTATCCTAATTCCCAAGCTGGCTGTCTAAGTCTGGTCATCCAATCAACCCCAGTTTAATGGGCAAAATAAATAGTTTGGTCGTTTCATCTGATGCAAAATGGCTGCTTTACATTACCCAGGTGGGTGCTACTCTTGGTGGTTGTAGTCACTGACTGATAAGTAATTTGACATGTTTTAAAGATGTAAAACTCACCGTATAAATTGAAACAATAAATGTAGACGTACAATGGATATCAATGAATAGAAATATGTTTACAACCACCTATGGAAACCCAAGAGAAAAATGACTACATCCACCCAAGTTATTGGCCACACTGGATTTTAAAAAGCCACAGTTCCAACCACATGTTTTGAGCCAAGGTCAGGTACACGAGAAATGCTCCCTCAGGAGGTAGCCATGTTGAGATGTAAATAGAAATGGCCTACCCTGCCTAGCCGGGCGCTCATACTGCCAACAAGCTATACCCAGCCTATTACATACATATGCACAGTACATGTACATATACCCCCAAACTGTATGTATGTATATATATTATATGCATAATATATATAAAACATAAATACATGTACTTAATTAAAATCATAGTTAATATTTATATAAATTCCGTACTTCATCGGCCTGGATTGTATAATATAATCCTGCATATCAATGAGACAGAATGTATGTCAAATACTGTAGAAAGTGATGAAGACATGTCATCACCTGTAAGGAGAAAGAACTCAAAGAGAGAAGGGGACAGCGATGGAGGGAACTACAGACGTCTGAAGCAGATTTCTGAAGTGGTCAGCAAACTCATTTGCAGAGAGGGCAGGAGGAGGTGAATGTTCGATTGACAGAAGGAACCTTTAGTACTATGCGGCACCAGAGGAGAAGGGCGAGCGGAGAGCTTGGCAGGTGAGCAGGTCAGCAGGGGTGCTGCATTTCCTCCATTTTCCTGGCACAAAGTTTGGTCCTGTTGTACTGGAGCGAATCCATCAGCCACGGACAGAGAGAAGAGGATTATGCAGGCCTAGAAACAAGAGGGCAGAGAGATTAAAATCCTCTCTGTCCTCTGACATATCCCGGTCACGATCTTCTCCAAAAGAGAAATGATTACCGAGTTCTCTCGACAGTACCCCTTTTTCTTTTCACCGACATTTTCAGCATTCAGTCTTCAGTGTACTGTGCCTCCCATCGTTTGTTTATTCTGCGAATGATCATGCCAATAAAAATTGCAGTGTTTCCCTTCAATTTCTTCTTTAACAGCAGGGAAATGTAATTGCAAAACATGTCTGATTACAGAGGCTATGTAAAAATGTTGGCCAAGGGAATCTGAAAGTACAGTTCTATATTTTGAAGGTTACTTCTCGATTTTTACGAACGCACTTCATCATCAAAGCATTGGCATTTTCATTTGAGCTGTTATTCTGTAGTAGGGAGAATTCACCGACATGCAAATGACGTCAGATAATCTGGCATCTCTGATGTATGGGGGTCGAATATGTGGGGTTACACCGTATTTATATACCGTATGAATAATGTGGAAAATGTTTTGTTATACTGTCCGTATCAAAACATTTTCCATAGTATTTACTGGATATTTCCTTATATCTTAGGCGTGATCGTATGGAAATTGTACTTACGTTTTAATTGTCTAAATTGAGCCGCACCAATAAATCCCCCTGTATTAGTATGACATCACCCTAAAAGGGGGTAAAAGAAACGAAACGCTTGTGTTTTAGACATTTAAAGCCCCACAATCTTGAGGTTCGTCTGCTTTCAGAGAGCAATTGTCTGGCCTTTTGAGGGGGCCCAAGGTCAAATCTAGCCAGGGTCGTAAATTGTTTTGTTTGATGGTCCACATTTGGCTCAATAGCAGGAGAAGGCCAACCTCATAAAACCATAAAAGCAGATCCCTGGATTCAGGGTTTGCACTCCACATTGCTGCTCTGAGGAGATGTTCTCTGTTGATGTTTGATGGTGAATAAAGGGGCATAATAACCACCACATGCAGACAGAAAGCTTGTGAATATCACTGTAACACCTTTGGTAAGCATATACTAAGGTGTAGTGCGCTCCCAAGTTCAAAAATGCCAAAATGTTAAAATAGTCGTTTTTAAAGGTAGTAAAATTCTTGTGAACACTGAATCTTATTACATTTCGATTGTAAAAGATGACTTTGGATATACCTTTGGATATACCCACTCCTGGCCTGGGTAAAAGTTCTCAGTTTTCAACCACCTGCTTGTCAGGTAGAGTTTCTATTAAAATACAATAACATGCACCATTTGTTGAGCAACTTCACAAAGTTGAACAAATAAACAAAAACGTATGGTCTGCACTGATGCTTGAATTTAAACCGGAAGCTTTTACTTGGCTCTTTCTTCAACACAGCTAAGCACGGCACGGTACATGCTCCCAAACCAAAGGACGCAGAATTTGCCATATTTTTTTCCCAATTCCCGGGCTTTGAGTCTCAGACCATTTCCTTCCTCATCACATCATAAACTGGACCCTATCTGAGAATCACAATGGCACACAAACCAGGCTATCGCATTGTCATCCCTAAGGCTTCCTGGCTTTGGGTCGTCATTTAACTGCATTTCACTGCATTCCCCAAGGAGGATGTGTCCTCAGTCAAACACCTACTACTCCTACTTTAATAGACATTTAGGCCTGGAGTCAATCAAGATTCGTCCTTAACCTAGTCCTTAAATAGTTAAGTTTTAGTTTATTTCTTTATTGCTGAACTGTGTTTGTGAAGAACAAAAAACACTTTAACTGAATTGGGAGTTAAAGGACAAATAATGTTGATTGAATCCAGGCCTTAATCACTCAGTCTGAAGAGTATTTTGATATATTCATTAATATAGTAGGAAACACACGTGATCAGGCTGATTTATTGGTAAATGAATGTATATTTCTATGTAGTCATTTTGTAATATATATGTGTAATATACTGTATATGAAGTGTTCCAAAATGTTCATGAGATTATTTAAACGGTGATTTCATTTAAAATACTTCAAATAATAATTTACTGTATATGAACTTTAATAAGGCCTAATTCAGTTCGCTTCCACCCAAGGCCCTGCTAATAAGATCAATTGTACAATCCTTTTCAATCCCTTTTGAATGCAAATATTTTGTATTTTTTTCCAATTGATATGTCTAGATTTCTTCAATACATTATTTGTGATTTTGAACCTATAAATATAAGATTATAAATATGAGACAATCTGCATTGTGTACATACAGTAGATTCCAATTTTCTACACTTGATTGTGATCAATCAAGTGCCCATGGGCCATTTCAAAATGTTCCAAACTAGAAATAAATGACTGTAGAATGCACTGCAAATTGTCCATACATCTACTTAATGGAAATACCTGAGAATAAATATTTGCTTGCTATACAGTGGTCATAAACTTTTCTCACAAAGTGACAAAGTGCGTAAAAAAAGTCCTGTCTATGCTACGCAAGATTGCAGTATATCTCACTGAGTCTGCTGTTACAAAAACCACGGAAGACTCGGCCCCATAAATTTGGTGTCTTATGAGAGCGAATGCTAATCCCAGGACCCGGCTGCTTCGGCATCTGACCCTGATGAGCTCGGCGTGCACACCTGTGTCCCACGTCCGACTCCTGGAATGCACCAGGATCTGCTCCTGCTTCCCACCATTTTAACAAGCCATCAAACTCACGGAATAACCCCCAGTGCAACCTGGCTCTCCATAACAGCACTGCTGTGCTACGATGGGGTTTTCTCATTTTCTGCGAGCGAGAGCTCAAGGCTAGCCACTCTCCTTGTTTTGAAAGGACATTAATGGCAGTCAGTGGGGGAGCTGATAGCGACAAATAGAAGCTCCACCATCCCCATTCAGAGCCATGGCCACGAAGCGGATAATGAGCACTATAAAACTGTCTGGGGAAGAAAGAATGGGCAAAGGATTCATTGCCCGTAATTCAGATGTGCCTCTAAGTAGCCTGGAGAATTATAAGAAATGGTTTTCTGGGACATTGATCGCACTACGCTACAGAAAATATTGAGGTGTAAGGAAGTTGGAAGGTGCTTCAGTAACTCTCCATCCAAAATACCACTGTAGAATAAAGCCTGGAACCTATTCAACTTTCTTTATGGGATTTTAAACATTTAAGTAATGCACTTTTCACTTTAAGAATCTTCCTTTCACTTCTGTGAAATCTGAGGTTCTACATTGATCTGTAGTCCTCGGTTTTGAGTCAGCTCTGGTTGGAATATAACTATTGCTCTGTAAATATATAGTAAATGATCATGGTCTTTGTGTCTTTCATAAAAGCAGTTAGATGTCATCATCACTATGATGATGACATTAGATAGAAGGTATTGCTGAGAACTTCCATTTAATGCACCTCATCAATGTTGTAGTCTTGGATTTACAAAGCGGTCGCAAGGGGTAAAATTGCTATTAGGATGTAATTTGCGGTCACTTCGTGACTTTAGATGAACATTTAAATCTGTTCCTGCATATGTATACATGGGATGAACGCACTAAAACATTGAACATTGAACATTACTTGTTGACATGGTTGCCTCACTTCTCCATATACATTTCTTGGTGCTTTGTGATCTGGACATGCTAGCATGCCAAATTGTTTAGAGTGTATCCTACCACAAATTGTGAGTATGAGGGAACGAGGGCGTTTCATTTCTTTGATTGCGTAATTAGAACCAGTCTTAGTGAATTGGGCGTTAACATGTCGCTACTTGCGACCGCAAAATTGCCGCAGCAAAATAGCGACCGTCTTTGCACTGCGATCTTAGTAAATCTGGCTATGAGTGTAAAAAAATTATAATAAATCTAATAATCAAAAATTAACAATCACATTAGGCATGACAAAACTTTGTATACCCTGGGATTAGATTAAAATTGCTATAAATACAAAGACCAAAAGTCAAATTAGGTTACTGTGAAGGAAAACAGTAGGCATCTTCCAAAAGCCTTGTTTTGACAAATGAATGCAACATAATTTGACCAGGAACAAATGTAGAGCCAGGGGCATAGCTGGGGGGGCAATCCTGAAGACTGCAAGGCAATAGGCAAGCTGAATTTTATTGTATTGCAAATACATTTCACTGAGTGCATTATCATGTTCTAAAATTGTGTACACAACAACAACTTTAAGACTTATGGCAACTTTAATTCCAATCATTTCTGATATCAGAAATTCTGTTTCTACAATAATTCTAATTACTACTGATAATTCTTACATGTAATAATTCAAATTTTTGACATTTCCCTCACAACTTTTATACCAGTGGCAACTGCTCAGAGGATGGGGTTAATTAGCTAACTAGCCACACTTCCTACTAGCCAGCTAACCAGCTAGCTATCTATATATTGTTACATATAATTGGAATTTTAATTATTACATAAAGAATACAATTCTTACATGCAACACTGTTTGCAAACTAGCCAACAAATGTCATGTCTAGCTAGCTAATACTCAAGTTGCTGTTCTTCTTATTGTTGTTGGGATAAGGGCAGGGTGTACCAAGCTTGCTATGAAAATAAATGGGCCTGTTTTTTTCCATCGTAGACAAGTTGCTAGCTCGTATATAATAAATGTGATATAATGTGATATAATATATGTGATATAATGTGAAACAGCACTAATGTGCTACTGCCTCCCCAGGGTAATTAAGCTTTGTAATGGGAAAGGTGTGTGCTGTGAGGCGAACAGGCAGGAGGCAGGCTAGAGAGGAAGATATGATTGAATTAGGGCCAGGGTGCGGTCTAACGCACCCGTATTAGCTGGTCCTTTACGAGTGTGAGCTGCCTGTAGCGGTCGCGGTTCGAAACCTGACTGTACCAGACCAGCCCTGGTGGGGAGCCCTGATTGGGGGCTGCGTTTGGCTGTCTGCCCCAGGGGAGGGGGGAGGGAGAGCTGGGGCGAGCTGGCACGAGCTTGCCGAGGAGCGGTAGGGCGACCTCGTAAACAGGGTTGGGTGAATTCCGTCTCGGAGGAGGGAACATTGCTCGAGTAGGGTGGCAAGTTCGTGGGGGAGGGTAAAATTGAAAATAAATAGAGGGTATAATTGGCTACCGAATTAGGAGAAAACACGGGGGGGGAAATCAGAAACAAAAAGAAAAAAAATTATTAGGGCCTGGGTAGTCATAGGTAGGGTGACCAGATCCCTCATTCTGAGTCATTGTCCCATGTCCCACAACAACGGACATTGTCCCACATTTTTTAAATATTTTTTATAAATTTATTTCTGATTTTTCCCCTGTTTTTCTCCCAATTTAGTAGCCAATTATACCCTCTATTTTATTTTCAATTCCCCACCCTCACGAGTCCGCCCCCCGTCCTCCGGGAACGAGATTCGTATTCCTGGACCTATTTCCCGCCTTCTTTCGAGACGGAGATCTTCCACGGACTCCATTAACCTTCTCCTCGGCGGACTCGTGCCGGCTCTCCCTCCCCCCTCCCCCGGAGGCGGACAGCCAAATGCCGCCTCCGATCGGGCTGACGACCAGGGCCGGTCTGGTAGAAACACGGGTTTCGATCCGCGTCTCTGACGGGCAGCGCACACCACTCCAAAGCGCGGTGCACTAGACCGCTGGGCCATCCGCCAGCCCCCATTGTCCCACATTTTAATAAAAATAATAGCATAACATTTAAGAATCCCCTTCCCCCCCTTCAACAATGTCCTCCCACCCTGTCAATAAACATTGTTTCAGATTGTTTCGATTATTACTGCATCTTGAATAAAGTACTCAACAACATCATTGTTTTTGTTCTAATCCTTCTTTCCTATTCCGCAGAGTCCCGCAAGTTCATCCTGCTTGTCCTGCATTTGGACTGTTTGAATCTGATCACCCTAGCCACACCTACTGTGTGCTCCAACCAAAGGACAAGGCGTGCTTGATGTTTTTCTTCTACAGACATGTGACATATCAAATGAGTATCTATAAAAACATTCTACTACACTTCAGCCGCATTTTCCTTTGGTCATTTTAGAGAGAACTATAGTTCAAAGTCGAATTGGCCTGTTGCAATGACCCAGCTGTCAAGTCCCCTCGACGGTGTTCATACATCTCTGGTTTCTTACATCATACAAATCTGAAATCTGAAATAGGGAAACTACCCATAGCGTACACTGCACTCTTCAAAGTTCAACAAAGCAAACTTACAATTTTATTGTTCCACCAAAAAGTGTAATACATTTTGAATCCACAGAGCAGTCGGATAATTAGCCTGGCGGTTGGAAACCTGCATGGTTTCAATGTTGGTTTTTCTTGAGTATCAGAAACATGTGTCATCCACACGCCAGGGTCGTGTGATATAGCATTATAAAGAGAACTAAAGGGATCCTGGTCGTGCTTATTTGATATATTCTGGGGGGGGGGGAATAATTATCATATAACAAGCAGCAAACACAATTTGGTGGAAATATACAGCAAATGTACGCTGAGAGGAAAAATGACCAAAAGCAAACATTAGCATGTAAATGTCCGCCTGGCAGTTGTTTCTCACAGCGCACGTGCTATGATTCTGAAGGCATATAATCTGGACCTACCATAAATCTACCATATGTTCCTGGAACCTACACAGCTATTAAAACAACATGGGCTTCGGAATCTTCTAATCTAAATGCTGTTTTATGGCTCGGATTTTGGCAGGGAGTCTTGGGTTTCATTAGGCTACATGGCAATTACTAATGCCTGATTGAGCTATGCTAGAGTATTTGCGGTTTGAGATGTATAAACAGAGAATTATCACAGCGATCAAATGTCAGAGCCCGACCAGTGGATGCGGCTGATTACAGTTTGAGATATACACGGGCCTAGACTGAGAATAACAGAATGAAAGAATACGGTGGATGTTATTACCGTTGCCCCAGACTGCCCTACTGTAGTAAGGGCCTCCCACTCTAACATGTGCTTTGCGGCCAAATTGAGTCCAAATTAAAACATGAATTAATACAATTCGATATAAATGTGAAGAGAGGTGGCTAGCGCTTGGTAGAATCTGAAGCCTAGATATCAGAACTTAATCTTAATCTTAATGTACTTGATTCAAAGTTTGATTAAAAATGCTGCTTTCTTCCAGAATCTGCATGTATTTTAGTTCTAGTCATGGTATATGAGATATAAACCACTCCATGCCAGTGCATATACAATAATGTATGGCACTTCAGGGGTAGTTAACGGATCACCAACCCTGGCATACCATGTGTTCTTGTATATACACGGCATGTCATGGTTTGTGTCTTATATATACTGTAGCCTGTATCAATAAAACTCAATAAAAAATGTGGTTCTGAATATAATGAATTCCTCTGGAATCAAGCAGGAGGGTATTCATTTCCTTATTTGCTACAGATTTATAACTACGTATACTTCCTATGTATATTTAATTGCTGGGCTATAGCTTTATTGTTAGAGCACAAAAGTCTTGTTGAGAATAGCCGCTGAGAAAATGGTAGCCCGATGTAAATTCCAATAGTAATGAAGACAAAATGTGCTTTAATTGCAGCCTGCGTATTGCAAATGCACATGATCCTTTCTGAAAATAAATATTTCGAAAATATACAGAATTATCACAGCGATCAAATGTCAGAGCCTTTGTACCTTAATATAAATAAAATATACTCTTAAAATATACTCTTAGACTTAAACCACGCCTGTTGTACCTTTGTACACACCCGCTCTGCTTTCCTGTGGCTCTCCGCATTCCCAGAGCCCTGTGGAGCACTGGGTTGAGCGGCGGAATCTGTGGGCCAGCTGCTCAGCGTTTCTCCCGCTCTGCTCCTCCGAGTGTACAGGAAGTGCGCTGCCCATTTATTTGGGGTAATTGCTATCAGAGCACACACCTTGGGGTCCTCTAATTCCCTGCCTTATTTCAGCCACTGTGAGCGAGGCCATCTGTCCTGCATTCCCCCCGCCCCCCGCTTTTTACTGCCCACCCCTCCAGCCCCCGCCCCGCTGAACACAGGAGCCGCTGAAAGGGTCGGTCACTAGGAGCGGAGTCCCTTGTCTTCGCCCGTGACACTGGCAGGTTCAACAGAAACACATCAGGCCTCACCTGCGCCAGGGGTCACCATTTCTAATTATACACTTAAAAGGAAATTAGACTCTTTTCATTAGGAGCCGCTGACATTGGTCAGAGCGAGGGGAGATGCGAGCTGATAAGATCAGAAGGGAAACCTAAGGGGAGCCTACATGATTAAAATATGTGCCTGTGTCTTATTTCTCAATCTATGCCCCAGGAGCACTGATACATTTCGGGAAAGTCTTCAGGAAGATTATTTAATTTAAGTTCAGATTTATAGGTATGTGTGTGAGTTTGCGTTTGTGTGCGAGCGAGCGTTTGTGTGTGAGAATATTTATATTGCTGTACATAACTGGCTGCTGCTATCTATATCACACCATCATAATGCAAAAGATCGCTACCCTTAACCACAGTGTGCCGGCGCTTATTTTGCTTTGAAACTGCTGCCAAGGTGATAGCTACATGTATAAAGGAAGGAATACAGTTTATGTGGTAGCGTCTGACTTCTGTGAACATAAATACTTCTAAACTGAACTTGCTTATTTCCAAACAGAGAGGAGTTTGAGACCAACAGCGTATATTCGTGTCCCTCTCCACTTTTAGGAGCAGGGCTTTGTTGTTGCAATTTTCTGCCATGTTTCTTGGCCTTTCCCCTCGAGACCTCTTTCTCAAGCTGCCTGAGTGGCTGTGCTTCCTCTCCTGACGCGGCCGGGCTTTTGCTGGGAGACCGCATCGTTCTAAATGGCACTGTCAGGTAGACTGTGACCCCAGTGGATTGCCAGGGCAGGTGCTCTGCAGGTGCAAGCTTTCTCCCCCCCACCCCTGCCAACACTGCAGCTGGCCCCTTTCCATAGCCCCTCCTGGCCTATTCTGCACCATACTAAAGCTCCTGTACCAACTTGAAAACACTGCATTAGCACAAGTGTGAACATGGAGCATTCACTCGCAAACTCCCTTCGCGTACTGCAGAAAATAAACAGCACACCATCATAAGGCAGGTGTCGTGTGGCAGCGTTCATTATCCCATGCAGGAACCAGCTCCTTTTAGGTCCCATCAGAGCCCCGGTGAAGTCTGTCATGCCATGTTGCCTTAAGTTACAATGCATGTCGAAGCTACCGGGAGAGCGCAGTCGCACATTTAATCGCCGGCACACTCAGCTCATTAACATGCAGGGATCGAGCAGCGAAAGCCAATTACATCCATCTTGCTGCGTCTCAGCCGTGACCGGAGATTCGTTAATGTTTTACTGCAGCACGCTGCTTTACTGCACGCAGCATCACACCGGTTTACACTGTGAAATATGTCCACAAGCGCTTCTGCTATATCACAGATAATCACAGGCAGGATACTCTGCGATGATTAAAGGTGAAATCAGATATTAAAATGTGCTTCTTTCGACAGGATGTAGATTCATTAGAAACAGCAGAATATGGGGCTCCCGAGTGGCTCAGTCGGTAAAGGGGCTCACCACGTGTGAGCTTTATAGCCTATGCACTATGGGCTATGCCGTCGGCTTACATTGGATGTCAGAGAGTCTGTGGCAGAACACGATTGGCCTCGCCTCACTTGGGTAGGGTGGGCTAAGTCATCCAGGATTACTCAGGTTACTGCCGCATCAGCGCCCCCTAGATGCTCACCAGGTTCCTGCAGGTTACCAGTTGTCATGTGTGAGAGATTGGCCTCTCCTCCAATTGATGCAAGCTCTTCAGTACCATGCGGTATGGAAAATAGTCACTGGCTCAAGGGTGAGTATGTCAAATGCGTTTCATGGGTGCGGGTGGCATACCGGCGATGCGAGAGCACGGTGGTTTGCAATTTGTGATTCCGAGTGGGAAAATTTGAAAAATCCTCAAAAGAACAAAATATCAAACGGGAACAAACTGTTCCTGCAAGGTCTTTACTCAAAGGACTTCCAAATAAGTTCTCCTCTCCCTTCTCTTAACTGACGCCGTTGCCCGTGTTTCAGATGCACTGCGTGTGAATGAGGAGAAGGGCTGCACTGAGGACTTGACCACAGCTTTGTCTTTGTGCCATTGAGAGAGTATGCTGACAGAATATGCTGAGCACAGGGGAACAAAAAAAAGACCTGCAATTAGATAAATTAATTAAAACTCCAGAAATTTTAATTGGTGTAATAATTAAGGCAAAGTTGAAAGGAGAAGGGGCCGCCCATTTTCTACATCAGCAGTTCTAACCGCACCGAATCCGGTTTATTAAGTACGACCGAAGGTCACAGCCACTAATACCACTGTGCAGTGCTAGCACTTTGTGACGCCACCTTGGAGGCACTTCCTTATCCTCAGAATGTGCGGAGCGCTGATGAGCACACAGAAGTCCAGGGGTGAAAGATTCTGAAGGTCTGCTTCCCGATCAGGTTCTTACATTTCAGTACAGCTATACAGGAGAGACAGGGGAGTGTATATTTACCCAGATTTTACGGGGACGAGGTAAGCGTAAACATTCAATACATGTATACAATACATCCTGTTGCCCGGTAGTATTGCCGACCGATGGACACAATAGACAGTTGGAAAGCCATTGCGAATGTGTCCTTTGCTCTGAGTGCACAAATATGACGTGATCCCGACACAGCCACGTAACGGCTCGCTTTCCTCTGTCAGGGTCTTGTGTTGAAGCCCCTTCGGCTGTGAATGATGGGACTTTAACGCTGAGGCAGCCTCTCCCCTCATCTGCATGACACTCCATTTCATTACGCTTCATTAATCTGAATAGTACACCGGTGCCAGAGTAAACCAGTTCCTTCTCCGGCATGACGTATAAACCTTTTTTATTAGAAGCAGGACGGAGCAAGGCCAGCGGGACTTCCTCAGGGACACATTATTTGGCGCGCGCGCACACACACATACAGACGTGCACGCTTGTGCGCAATTACACATTCCCATCAACTGCAGCAATAATGCATTTATATAAGCTTGACGAATAGCGCAGAGAGCAAATATAATATACTGTGATCAATTGAGAGCTAGGCTTCCGTAATCCTGTAATCACTTACAATGAGGAGAGCCCCGATCTGCAGAGCACTACCCCGGCGTTTCTGTGCAAATGCGGTTTTCACAGACAAACGCACGCCGCAGTTGCCCACGGCTCTACCCGCTATTCGAAGACCGAGCGCAGTAACCCACGCCTGTGCTTCCTCACCAGATGCCCACTCATGCTGTGATTGATGAATCGCGTGCAAAGCACTGCCTCGCACGTGACGACGGGAATCACCTGACATCGGACTGTCTTCACACGACAGGGGGTACTTTAATTTCATCTCCACAGCTACAATCACACTGAGAGCGTGTGCGTCCCACATTTGACGTGACCCAACAGCATTATTGCTGGCCCGCCGCTGTCAACCAGCGAAAAGGGACATCTAAAATTGAGATCATTAAAGATGCGTGTTTAATTTATCTGATGGACTATGGCTGCGGAATTAATCCATAATGCGCGGGGCATGTTGAGAAATTTCACCTCCTCCATGAAATATGTCAGGTCCAAAGACAGGGCCAAGGGTATGTCCCGTATGTAGCCACAGCCAGAATCACCAATGAGGGTAATGATTCATGGAGAAATACGGGGTCTCACTTCCAAAAAGAATGCATATCAGAAACATTCACAAGGCCATTGGAACTTTAAATGCAATACATTGCATAAATTACAAATGTGTATGTGTGTGGGTGTAAAAATATTTATCCAAGAATGTCAATCAAAAAAAATTTCACTGGAACATTGTAATGATACTGGCTGCGAACAAATTAAACAGACTTTACTGATCCTACCAGTATATTCCAAATTAAATTGGAATCCTGCATAGTATTCAGTATTCAAATTAGATTATATAAATGCATGCAGAGACACACTAACATTTGGATTGGAATAGCGCAGGCTGCCAGGCAGTAGATGGTCAAAAATGGTGTGGATTTGTGATAAATAATTGTTTGTTAATGCTGAGGCTGGGTGCTGCAACTTAAGTCTCGGTTCAAGGGGCACAGCTGTAGGCTGGATTCCATCTTTCAGGGTCACAAAAGCAAACTACACATCCCACAAAGCCTCAGTCAGTTCACTTTTTGTAAACTTCTGAAACATTATTGAAAACCATTCAACCAAATCAACTTTATGAAAGAAAATATTTGAGAGGTTTCTAAAGCGAGGGTTTTCTTATTTGATATAGATTACACTGAATCACACCAAAGTTCATGTTTGAGTCCAATGATGTATTTCTTATTAGTCTGTCAGAAAATGTTATTTAAAACTTGAGATTAAAGATTGCTTGTAGTTTCTGCAAAAATCATAATGGCAGTCCTAAAAAATATATAATTTGTAGTAAAATGGTCAAATAAATCAACATTCACTTTCACAAATGGAGAATAATAAAATGCCACAATAATAAAATCCTTTCCACATCACTCATGTTTTGTTATCTGGGCTCTCAGACCAATGCAAGAATAAAATCCCATTTCACAGTTTGCATCAATTGCCAGAATGTATTGTTTCAGCTGAGCAACACTTGCTGCATGTCAACCATTTTATTTGGTCTGGGCTTCATACAGCCACCAATGACTCTTTCATTGGTTCAATGCCACCAATAACTCAAATGACTTTTCATTGATTCAATGCCACCAATGACTCAAATGACTCTTTTCATTGACTCAATGCCACCAGTGACTCAAATGACTCTTTTCAATGACTCAATGCCACCAATGACTCAAATGCCTCTTTTCAGAGTCAAAAGAAGGATATGAGTTTTAAACAAGGCTGACCTGGTAAAGAAAATACAATTACATCTCTGGGGTGATTTCAACGTTTGTAGCGCAAAATTAACTGTGGGAGGCGTGGGATTGTAACTTCCACTGAATTGCCAGTGCTATTGACGTTCGTTTCTCCAGCTTGCAATGCATTTCGGCTTTTGGCAGCTTTATTGAGGAACTGCTCGAGAGAGGTTCATTATTTTCACCTAATGTGCAGTATCTCTATGAAATTCATTGATCTGTTCTTTTTCAGTCATTGTGCCTGAAGCGTACTCATTTTGTCGTGCTCATATCTCGAGGTGATGTTGCCAGCTCTTCCTCAGCTGTTATTGGCACTTATATGAGGCTGACTTGGAACACCCTTAAACTCTCCATCCTGTGAAAGCAGAAAGACCTGTGACCAGGTCAGCTAGAATAGAAGGATGTGGAAGACAGGTGACATCCATTTCGGAGAAAGTGTTCTTTTGGCACATTCCGAAGTATTATTACTCCCTTGAGTATTCACAAGCAAACCAAGTTGCAAACAGCAGCCTTGACTGTCATCCCTGTAAAAGATTTCGAATGTGTTCAAAATGTATTTTGCTATGTTATACAGTAGAGAGAACTGACTGACTATTGACAGCTCTGCCCTGTCTATGTAATAAGGGCAATAAAACGGGGTCCCCGGGTGGCCCAACTGTAAAAGGCACCAGGTTGCCCACTGCAGCCGGGGTCCGATCTGACCAGGAGTCCCGCTTGGGGGCGGCGATTGGCTGCCCGCCCCAGGGGAGGGGGGGAGGGAAGCCGGCATGAGTTCGCCACGTATAAGAGTCGCTCTGTGTGTACTGGAGTCCGTCTACCATCTCACCTTTGTCACTGCCGGTCCCGGAGGTCCAATGGCGAGCTCCTAGTATGAGGGGAGGGATAGTTGAAGTAGAAAGAGGGTGCAATTGGCTACTAAATTGGGAGAAAAGGGGGTGGGGGGTGAAATCAGACCCAAAAATTGAATTAATAAATAAGGGCTATAAAAGGATAGAAGGACCAAACGCAAGGCTAATAGGTATGCAGTGTGAACCCGCGCACACATGAAGCAGAATCTTTGTTATTAACAGCTTGGTACAGAAACGGCAGGTCAAGAGCTATTTCTACAGCTTTAAAAGCAAGCCGTATGTGCACATACCCATACACATAAACCCACATTCACACATGCATGCACATACTTAAACCCCCAAACATATACACAGAATCTCCCCCTTCCACACACACACACACACACACACACACACACACACACACACACACACACACACACACACACACACACACACACACACACACACACACACACACACTCACTCACACACAGAACTGACACAGGAGCTGCTGGGTGGCTTATCTTGTTTAGTCATTGTTATAGTGTACAGCATCACCAGGGGAGGGAGGCATTAGTCGGCAGGACGTCCGTGTCTCACGGTTTGCCACAGTTTTTTGGACATGAAGTGTCCTCCTCTGACTCAATTTCTGAGGACTGCGGAGTTCAAAGAAGGAGCGGCCGACGCGACACGTATCGGAGGAGAGCGCGTGCTGGTCTGCGCTCTCCCAAACCGACAGAAGAGGTTGTAGTGACGAGCGTGTGCACAATTATTTGGGAATTACAAATTGGGAGCGAATAGGGGTAAAAACATTGTTTTTAAATGGACACAAAAAGAGGTTGCTCCTTATTATATGGTTCTAGGACGCCGTGTTCAAGCAGCCTCTAGCTTTAAGACTGGTGTCCGAATGATGGAGAGGGTCGATTTCCGTATGCACACCAGGCTCTCTTTAAATTCACATAATGGGATATCGCAAGGGCTCAACACATTATCTCTGAGCCATCTGCTTCATCTGCACTGCAGTGGACGCTGTGCCAGGCTCGACTCCGCGCGCTCCGTCTGCCACGTGGCATGAGGAGGTGTGCTCAACGGTCCACAGTTCGAAACCAGGTCTGATCTGCGTGAGAAACCTTTACCTATTGCTGCCTATAGGAAAAGAGGGCTTCTGCTATTAGTGAATAGAGAAGGTAACAGAGAAACATTCTCTCAAAATCACAGCCTCAACATCTATAACGTAGGGCAGAGAAATAATTCGACCACAATACGGATGCTTGGCGGTGATATATTAGTAGCCTATATAACTGGTTTCATACGCAAATACCCACATTTTGCCGTTGTTCCAGTACAGCAGAATATCACCGATACACGTAACTTCTAAACATCCCGCATGCTGTAAAGTGAACCATACAATGTTAATGAGCATTGTGATAATCACATCACAGTGAATTAGAAGCGAGCGAAATTGGATTCCCATATTAACGATCATCGAGTTTCACAAACACTCCGCTCCGTTTCCAGACACCTATTCGCCCGGGTTGCAGAAAGGAGACTCCTCGATGGGAGATAAAAACACAATTGCGTTTCCGCTCCCTCCCGCAGCTGCTGGAAAGGAAGAGCGTGATTAGGCCTGGCCGGGCTCCCTCTGACTTCCAACAGGCACAGCGCCGGCACAATTACTTTTCCGAGAGGCTACCAGTTGCTCTCTTGGCAAGCATCCTGCAACATTTGTAAGAAATTATGGGCTGCACAGTGTTGATTGTGACACATCGGGGGGTGAAGGTCCCCTTCATTAGGAGAGCAGCAGGAGACCGCAGCTGAAGTCGTCAGCGGATGATGTTGCGCCGGCTGCACAGGAAGCGATCAAAAAGTTCAAAACAACAACAGAGGCCTGCATCACAACAGACACGATTTCACTTGACACCGTAGCAGGGGGCCGAAGATACTCACTGTGATTTGTGCGCCGCACTGCAGGTTATACTAATTGAGCTGTACCGGATATTCGCTGCATTTTAAAAGCCGTGTATAAATTATTTTACATTTTAAAAAAATCTGACTCTAATCAAGTTACAAAGAGAAATACAGACTCTTGAAACTCTGACGGCTTTGGTCCTGTGTTGCTAGACGGCTATTTTCTGTATTTAGGAAGCTTGCTAAACATTCTCTTCACAGACCCCCTGCTTTTCCTGTAGGCTAACAATTACACACTGTATTTCCCTTGTCTCTAGTGGCTTGTTATAATGTTTTCGGCGCAGTACGGGGAAAACATTCTTAACTGGGGTGCATTGTTCCTGTGCGTTCTCCAATACGTCTAACTCACAGCGGCCGACTGTTATAACTCGGCCTTAATGGCTCCGTTCGCGCGAGTTACGTCCCAACGGACTGCTACGGTTTCTGATATTTTCCCACATATTCTCGGCGCGCGCAGCCAACCACGGCCACAGCTGCGACCGCAAACATGGAAGAGCAGACATGTTCGACATCCCGCCCGTTTTGACTCTCTTCCCGAGATCAGACGCAACGGAGTGAGTTTAATGTGCCCCAGGACCGCAGGCCTCCGAAGTCTGTTTCAGAACAGTCCCCCGTCCCAAAACGCCATCTGGAAAATGTTCCACTAACTATTAGCACTGCTGCACATCAATGGATGGTCTGCATGCTGACATATCAATCCTTAATGAGAGTTCAAAAACATTTTATATTGTGGACGTGCGTAGACAACGCATCTTTCTTTTACCAGCGTCCCATAGCCTAGTGTACATTACAATCGTGGCGCTCATACTCATCCACAACACAACGTACGTATATCAAAACACGTAGACGCCCCATGCAACGTTGACCGGATGCTCAAGCACGCAATCAGTAGGCTACTGCAGGGGCTCATACTAAACAATGGAAGGTATGGAATGTAAACAGATAAATACAAAATTATAAGGGATGAAATGTGGACTTTTGCATTGATTCCAGATCGACTGGTTTCGATACTGCCTCTATTGAATTGAGTTATTCATGGATAATTCACAGCAACCATGACATAATGTCATGTAATGTTTGACTGTTTGATTAACAGATTATTCAAATGTAACATTGAAAAAGTTTGTCTTTAATTGCTGGTCAAATATAATGCGAGCATCCTTTCTGCTATACTAAATTCACTTGAATGGAAAATGTATTTAAAAGACTTACTTGGTCAGTCGTGTGAACAAGAGCTATTGAAGGGAGAAATGTTTTGCTTTAATAAAAATGATCTTAAGATTAGACAAATGGTAAACAATTTGCTCTGAAAGCCACATTTCTGCAGCTTTTAATTCACCAAGCTCTTAATTTCAATAGCAGTTCCACAAAATACGTAAATTGAGCAGAAGTGCTTCATAAGTCTTGCTCGTGGGTTTATAGCAGCAGTTAGAATTCTGCTCAGACTGCCAGACGTTGATGATTAGTGTCTGTGACTTCAATGGAAATTTCTTGTTTATCACTTAACTATGAGTGGGTGAATGCATTATCAAATGTAATTAAAGTGTCGGTCTCGTTAGTACAGGAAGATGGATGGTGCTTTGATGATCATGGTTGGATGTAATATATTGACCTTGGATCTTTTCTCATTCCTTTTATCCACCCACATACTATTATAAAATTGAATCTTCTCGTTGAAAGTGATTGCTGCACAATTATATTAGCAGTGGGGTGTTTTTTTCCTTTTTTTTTGGCTTGTGCTTGAGAAAATACACAGAATGTGTCATATCACCAAATACAGGGTAAAGCATTGCCTGCGTGTTTTTGGCATTCAAATGAACCACAAATGTGATTTTGTGTCATTGCAATTTGCCCAAATTGTGTATGTTAATTTTAAGTTAAATCACCCTAGATTGATCATTAACAAGGGTTATTAATTTTTCTTCATTAAGGCCAGCCCGTGTCGTGCATCAAACCACAATTTTACCAACGGTGCAGAAAAAATATTTGAGCCCTGAACAAAAACAAGGTAAGCACAAAGGATCGAATGAAAATCATCTGAGGAGCGACGATGAGGACTGTGGCACTGCGATCTCCAGACGAGGCTAAAAGATTAAAACGTTTTTGCATATTGCCTTCCTCGGTGAAATGGTGTTACTGACTAATAACAGTCTTGCGTAGCTACCTAACTCTAAAGCATCTCCACAGGCAAACTACGAATCAGAGCCTCTGTTTTCACAAGTTTCTGTCGTGACTTAAGTCTCGTTAATAGCCAAGTAGGCGACGCTGTGAACTTGGTGTGCGATTGGTACATCCACATTGGCACTGAACCTTTTACCCAGTGTTGATTCTCAAATACGTTCAAAAACAAACAACAGAAAAAATTTCATTGAAATTGAGGAAACAACCAGGAAATAACTATTTTGCTGATCGGAAGCTGTCACTTAGAAAAATAACTGGTTTCACTCGGGCGTAGAGATATTTTATCAATTCAAAAAAAGAGCACTGTATGCATCTGATGTGACCAAAGTGAGATATACAGTTGCCGTCTCCCGAAACCCATTTTTCTGCTCAAAGCAAAATGCATGTCATCGGGGCTAGAAATGCATGATAGTGCAGCTTCATCCCTCGAGTGTATTTCACCTGAGAATAAATGATTTCCAACAGTCTGCGTTCGCAGTGGAACAGGAAAGAATTAAGAGCGAGGATGGGAAATTAGTATCATTGAAATGTACAGCTCATTTTATGTATTTTGGAGCGCACATGTCAAACATGTCTGTGGAAATAATATGTTTATTAACTGGGAAAACAGGGCACGGGAGAACATGAGGTGTTTTCGGGTAGAGTTAATGAGGGAATTAGTTGTGTTAAGGGCTAATATGAATTACCGATAGCATTTTACACACCGTCAGCCAGAACCCTAATGTGTTTTAAACAAGGCAGGATTGATAGGTTTACATGACTGACATATTGGGGTCATGCTTCCAAACCATTAGAACCAACGAGTGGAGAGCCTGTACCGCACTTTGGAAGAGGAAATATTGCTTACGTCCAGATGCAACAGGAAATGAGAGGTGCCGGCGCGCTCCCCGTAAGATCTGCTGTTTCTTAAAAGGACCGAACGTTCGTCTCGGCCTCGAGAACAAATTGCGGTTTAATCGTTATTTCCACAAGTCGACGCACAGGAAATCAGGCCGCGTCCCTCCCTCCCCAATTATTTATGTGGCCACCATCTCCCCGATGGGAGAGGCTAATTTGCCGACTTGCTCAGCAGGATGATGAAAGACACCAAAACACGCTCTTAATGAAAAGAACACACAGGAAATGTATCATTATTCCGTCATTCTCGCCTCCCGAGCTCTGGCACGGCTCGTCTTCCTCTCCCAGAGAACTCCGTGGTGGTGGCTGCCCCGCCGACATCTCCTCCTCGTTCATTCTGCGAGAACTTGGCTCCCTTTCCTTGAAAAAAAAACATAAGAAGGGGGCTTGACGCACACTGGGCCTGATTCACACGAAACAAACACGCCTTGTAAACCGACTCATTTAATCAGTACAGCACTTCATTATTCAACGAGCCCTAATGCCGTGGATGGAAAACGTGCTGGCGTGAAGCGCAGTGTATAGGCACGCAGACAGGCACGGCCAAGTCACGTTAGGCCCGGAGCTTGATTGAATGGGGAAATTTTGGTTTCCAAACACCACAATGGTCAACCTTACAGTAGGCCTACTGCTGTTGCAATCTTAATTCCTTTGATTGTGTTGTTATGGAAAATCCGTTTGTAAGTTAATGTTTTCCATGTTGAGATGTGCATAGCAAAATATAGATCTCGGTGTGTAGTAATTATGATTTATTCTAAAAAATAACTTCCAAATGAATGCACCGATACATGCGATACAATGTGAGAGATGTGAATAGATCCTAATACACAATATTCTTACTTGTTATATAAGTCAATTCAATGAAGAAGATCCACCCCATCTAGTTGCTTGGACTTCCTAGTCACAGAAGAATTATGAAAACGCCATCAAAAAAGTATACATAATACAAGATCCAATAGAAAATGACACCTATTGTGGAAAACCATATCTGTAGAATGTATTATTTCTTAATTTAGATTTCCCTATCCAAATGTTTGATGTTGAAATAAAGATCACATTCTTAAATACAAAGTAAGATAAAACTTGTAGTTATTTGCAAAAAAAACGGACTAGGAAAAGGTTAATACCCTGCTTATAGGCTTGCATGGTTGGCTGCATTTAAGTTAAATTAATCTCTTTTCATATGGTTTTAAGAAAGCAGAAAGAGGCCCCCAGGTGGTGTAACGGTAAAGGCACTCACCCGGAGTGCAAGTTGCCCACTGCAGCCGGGGTTCGATTGCTCGGCTGTGCCTGGGAATCCCACTCAGGGAAGCGGTGCCCCATGTAGAGAAGACTTTCCTCCCTCCCTCCCCACCTCCCTGGGGCAGACAGCCGATCGCCACCCCCTGAGCCAGTGGGTATTGGAATCACGGTCAACGGTTCAGCGGAGTCCATCTCGAAGGAGGCGGTTCACCCGCCCACATCACTGCCGGTCTCTGGGCAGTGGCTGGTCCCGTAATCGCATGGGGACAGGAAAGGTACAATTGGGAGAAAAAAGGGAGAAAAAGCGGAAACAAAATGAAAACAATTAAAAAAGCTAAGAGAGGGTGCAAGTTGAAACTGTACTTGAGAACATGGGGCATAGCACTGCGCTGTATCTTTATGGGATTGAAGTACTGTATTCATTGTGTAATAATGATAACTCAAGACCAGTGCTCTACCATTAAAAAGGCAAAGCTGTATGCCTCTGCTGATTCTACTTTACAGACATACAATATCATCAAGCCGAATCGATACGTTGAAGAAGCCAAATTATTCATTGTATAGTATTGAACAGGTTTTAACAAACAGTCCATCATTGAAGAAGTCAACGATCCACACAGCCTGTCAATATAGATAAAAGTTTTGATATTTTATCGCGGATAAATTGAACAAAATTCAATGGGAACAAAATTACACAGCCTATACAGGGTCCACAAGGATCTCTGCGCAATGCTATCAGGATCCAAAATGAGTGTGCGTCGAAGCTTTGGAACTGACTGTCCTGCCATCGCTGGAGAAGGCAATCCCTCAGAGGGCTCCAACGAGCCCTTCCAGCCCATTTAAATGTGCTTAGCGCCATCGAAGAGTACAGTGACTGAAGACAAAGCCAAAAGTGCGAGAAAAAAAAAGCTATTCTGCAACCGTTTATGGTTTATTGCAATAAACAATGAAGCAATAACGCTCCAGTGCAATAATGAATAGACGAAAGGCATCATTTTTCACACAACACAATGCATATTGCTGGTATTTCAGTTCCTCGTCTTTTGAAATATAAATTCTTCAACGAGCCTAAATTCACAAATCAGGTACACCTGGGCTTCAGTGCCATTTATTGACAATGCTGTATTATGATCCTGGTAAGCACTGAGAGATCAGATTTGAATACAAACGGGGACTGAAATTGCTTGCTGTAGCAGACAACCAATTCTGCCATCTGTGGTATCTGTCTGAGCCAAGCGCGTGGCAGTATCATCCATATGTATCTCTGTCCATACACACTTTTAAAATGGTCTCTCATAGGAAATCATCATGAAGTATGACCCTTTTCATGTCATTAGCACTGAGAACATCTGTGCGATGGTGTACAAGTGTAACAAAAGGTAGGCTGATATTAAAAAAATATTATATTACTAAATTACATCTTTTTTGTGTACTTGATAATAACAGACTTCACTTAAAAATTGTCAATACGTTTTTTAAAACATTTTTTTTCTTTGTTTCTCATTTTTCCCCATTTTTCTCCCAATATAGTACCTAATTCAATCCTGTATTGTATTTCGATTTGCCCTTCCCTCACGAGCCTGCCACCCGTTCACCAGGTCAAGCTACTATCCCGAGGCCAGCAATGATCCGCCTTCTCCGAGACGTAACTTTGCCCACCTGCTCTTTAGGAACGCCCTTCGCTCTTCTCGACGAGCTCGTGCCGCCTCACCCTCCCCCCTGCGGTGGACAGCCAAATGCCGGCCCCGGCGGGGCTCCCAGCCAGGGCCGGTCTGACGCAGTCGGGTTTGAACCGTGACCGCAATAGGTAGCTCACACTCGCAAAGCACCCGTCAATGCGACTGCGTTAGACCGCTACGCTATCCGAGGCCCTTATGAGGCAGAACACCACTATGTTCGGTGAAGCAACATCATCCCGCCCTGGCTATTCTTTGAATTTGACTAAAGAGCGTTGTTATTGCATGTTTGGCAACATTTCGTGTCACATACTAGTCCATTTCCATCATTGAAATAACTCATAGCCATAAAAGCTTCATTCATACATTTCATGAATAAAAGATGATCTAATAAAAACTTGCATAAGTCTATAAAAGCCCCATAAATGCGGAAGAAAGAGCAGACATTGTGACCAGGTTCACTCAGCGAGGCCTCCGCAACTTCCCTTTGGATGAAACCCAAACACATATTAGAAAGCGTTGGGATGATAAAAGGGAGGCTAAGCAGGGATCCAGAGAAGGCACTGTTAATGTTGCATGGAGATGACGCCTGCAGCCTCGCTCTCTCTCTCTCCCCCTTATCGTTTCTCAGTGAGCAGACGGGAGCCCTGTCCCTTTCCCTCTATCGTGTGTGGTGGTGTGGATGGCATTAATAAAGCTTCCCTGGGAGGGTTTATTGCTTCCAAAAAGCATCCCGATAGACACTTTAAATTAGCAGCATAAAATGAATCTGATAAAAGGGGAAGTGATTCTGAAAAATGAACAAGACAGCATTTTTTGTTTTTTTGATGAAGACGCCGTGGCCAAAGTGACAAAGCGATCGTTGAATACGGAAACGAAATTCGCAAGTCGGCTCTGACTCCAGAGGATATGTGCACTGAATAAAAAGCATTGTGATGATGGGCATCTGGAAGGCTTTCTGTGTATTTTTGTGACACGCACACGTGCACGCACGCACACACACACACACACACACAAAGGACATATACAATACTTTCTGACCAACCCATGACACTATATAACAGATACAACAATATAGCATAACATATGAGCAAAATATATAATACAGTATCATAAAATTATAATAAAACCTAAGCTATACACTAAAAGTCTATAGCTTAGGTTTTATGTGCAATACAATACAGCACAGCATGCAGCATGTCACAACAAGAAAGTGGTTAAAGTGTTCATCAAAAATCTTCTCAGTATTAACTTTATGGATGTTTGATGATATTTTACAATTTTAAGAGCAATTTTAAGAGCAGTACTGTGTATGCGTAAACGTTGGCTACTTTACACCGTGCGAAGGGCCATTGCTAAGAAACGTCGCTGTTACATAAAAGATCGCATGTGCAGTTTATAAAGTGGCCTGTTTCCTCGCCTACATTTCATGCCCGTCTCTCACCACATTCTGCTTGCCTTGCTCTGACCAGGCCACTCCGTGTCGTAAAACATGCCATGTTGGCTGCTGCCCGAATGTTCATCAAACCTGCTTTCCGGGCAGCGTTCCAGCGCATGCTTGCTGCTGCACTTTTTCGTCTTCAGTGACCGATGTGATCGTCTTGGTGGAATCTACCTTGGCTGCTCGATGACACGTCTACGTATGATATCAAATTTTCCAAGAGTCTGTGGAATTTGGAAGGAGAGAGCACAAGCTCTCCCGCTGGTGATTCATCAAGTCTTTTCCATCCTGAAACAATGTACGAAATTCCCATTTCTAATAAATCTGCTTCCAATGTGTATGCCGGAGAAATACATTTTCCTGTTCAAAAATGGCCGTAATTTTTCCGTTAATATGTCTGTCTCTCGCCTCATCTGGTATTCGATCATGAGGATCGTCTATTGAGTTATTGAGACCTTGCCTTCAGATTTGCCCAAAGGTGACATGACCTTATGTTGATTCTGATTGTTTTTTTAAAGTCCTTAGCAAGCCTATTTACAGGTACGTGCCCTCAGACGTGCTCTGGAATAGTATGCAGTTGATGTGGAGGTGTATTAGGTCAAAGGTCAAAGGAAGAAGAAAATACAAGATTGACCACCACGGATTCATTATAATGCAGCTCATCAAAAAAAATATAAAGTTAATACAATTGGAAACAGTCAGAAGTGGGAATCCAGTTATTGTACACAGGCATGTCTCATTGCTACAAATTCATAAACCAGGTCTCGGGCACAACATGCCCGGGTGGGTTTAAATTCCCCTGAATTCTCAACTCTTTCGCGGAGCACTGGGGTGCTCTCTGGCAGTCAGAAGCAAATTCAGAAAGGAAGGAAGGACTTTATAAAGCGTGGTTAAGTAAGCCACTTCATATCATGCATCAATAACCACTGCCGGTGGTCGCTAGAACCGTCAGTGAAATACAAATGTCCTCTGTTTCCAGATGAAAATTATGATGATGATCTACCCTGGAACAAAATAAATGGGACATAGGGTCTTTCATAACTTTTTTTTAAATTTTAAATGTGGATAATTTACTGTATTTATATTGCAGCTGACTACCCAGGGGAACCTACATTTTTTCCATTTGTACAACTGAATATTCACTGAAGCAATTTAGATTAAGGACCATGCTCAAGGGTAATGTCCTATCTGGCAATCTAGCCAACATTTAAGTTACACTGCTCATTCCTCACCGCTAAAACCACCACTTCACAATAATATATTTAGAGCACTACTTGTACGATATATATAAATGATTCATAATGCGGTTTAAGTTATAAACTGTTTAAGACTAGAATGCCACATTCCACAATTTCACAGAGAACACTACCACCAGGGGGCACACCTCCAGTATTTCAGTTCATGTTCACTGCCATGTCCAATCCATTTTACCCATTGAAACATGTTGTTTTGTTCTCCAGCCTAGTGTACACCATTGAAGTCAGTGAAGCGACAGCCATTGTATTCAAATATTGACGTATTTAAATATCCCCATCCTAAATGGAGTCGGATAATATAATTCCTTTGCTTGTTTTTTTCCCCCCTCAATCTTATTTCCATCACTTTGATTTGAATGCATAATAATTTTACTCTAGAAATGCAATAAGAATCACATCGATTAGGTGGAACGGCAGAGAAAATAATCCACTTCATCTAACCCAGTGAGATATTTATTTGTGAAGAGAGCAGGGAGGAGAAAGAATGAACTCAGGCCAAGTCTTCACAATAGACACATATTGAAAATGCAATCTATGATTTCATCAGTGCATTTTCACCTCAGGAAATAGACTTTATTGTTATTTGTTGACCGGTGTTGAGAATTGATTTCCACAACAATGGGGAAATCTAAGAAGACAGTAGAAAGAAACGGCGAAGAAACCCAATGTGACATATAAAAGAAATGTTTGGAGGAGTTTGTAAAACTGCATTAGCCAGACCATTTTTGATGTGATCCATATGATTCTGTGCTACTTTTTTCATGACGTGTCGGCTCATTACCTAAAGATGAACCGTTTGCTCACAAAAACGTAGAGCCATGCAGAAGAGCCATGCCTGACTGGGAGGTAGTCAGTATTCTGCCACAAGATGGCGCTACAAGTAGAGGTTTGGGCAATGTGGGGGAAGGGTAGGAACTCCAGTCAGGATTCAAGCATCTTTAACCTTCAAACACTTTAAACCCTGCAACGCAATTTCCCTCCACTTTTTCACGCTTGGCAAGCACCGTCGCTGTGAAACAAAAGTATAAGACCAGCTCCAAGAGGATACACGTTGTTTCTGCCTGCGAGCAAAGGCTTTTAGTGTCTATAAAACGGCAGGATGTGTGAAATAGTACATGAATCCAAATGGAGCTCAGCCTGTATGCAACACTGGCATTAGCGTTAACAATGGAGGAGGGTGGCTATCGTGTTCCGTGGTCACAGTTCCAGCCCCCAATCCCCAACCCCCAGCCCCTGTCTTGCTTCCTTCCTGCTGTGCACTGCTCTGTCTTTTACACCATCACCAAAACGGATTGATCGCCGAAAGAGCATGAAACAACAGTTTAGTGTTCACTTGAGTGTAACGCACCGATCAGCACCAATGTGTTACTGCCAGGCGGCTCGCTACGAGGAAGTCCGTAATCATCCAGAGCAGAAAGATGCTGAGAGACAACGCTAAACTGCTGATGACAATATTGGATCCATGTCTGCGGTAAGTGAGGGCCCAACAAGGTCGCGAGGCCCAGAATGATAGAGTACGCTTGGCTGTACATTAGACTGGGGCATGGTAGCGCAAGTCCACAGTCGCCCCAGAGACAGGAGGGGCGATAACAGCCATATTGACCCTAGAGGTCGGCAGAAGGACACATTTCCTCAGTGTCCTCATCCTGGTGGAAAAAAAAGATCCTATACACTTTCCTCACTCGAGTCACGGGGTTCCTTCCTCGATTTTTGGCTGGATCTAGAATCAGCAGTCAGAGTTGGATTTGTTATTACTTTGCCCAATAAAGTTTTTTTTTTAAATTTAGGTTGTGGGAAGTTGTGTTCTTGTGATATCGGGTCAGGTTGCAAACACATCTTTAAAATGTTTTCTTGAGCCAAAAAAGGACAAGTGTGATCTAGACAAATCTAAAACGTAGCTGGAAAGTTGTGGTTTGAGGGTAGTAAAAACAGAAACTTTATAATAAAAACAACTTTGCTACAGCACTGTAACATTCACCACAACCTTACTGCAATGTTGTAAAAAGTTGCAATAATGTGTTGTGCTCGCTGGAAGGAGGCGTTCCCCGGTGGGCAATTGATATGGATATTGGATCTGCCTGACCTGACTTGCCCTGACCCGCCAATCCCGCTGTTTCAAAATGTCTCCCACTCTGACCACGACCAAATCAGTCTTTAATTTAATATATTGTCCTCAAATAATATGTCTATGGTATTCTGCAACTACAGGTGGCAATTTCACAGAGACAAAGCAATTACCTTCATTATTTGAAATTCTGTGCTGGTATAACTGGAAAAATGAACCAAAGGGTGCAGTAACTCGCATCATATCTGTTTCCAATCCAATTTTCCGAGATGGTATTATAAATACTAATGAACTGAATTTACTGTCTGTGGTCTAAACAACAGGGAACAATGTTCTGTCAGACAAGCATTTACAACCCTAGCTATATGACAGCAATAAAAGCGTGGCAAATTAGCAACTCTGTCGACTGTTGCGTAGAATGCATAATCAGTGTTAATGACGGCTTTGAGCAATGAGAGCCTTCTCTGGGAAAGAAGGGAATAAACACAACATTAACAAGTCCTAATCTCAGATGTGCCATACATTGTAACACACTGGCAGGATGAACATTCACTTTTATGGAGGTCTCTACCTTTAATACTCTTGATAAAAATATAAAGAAATAGACACCAAGACATTTGGTTACAATTCTAAATTGCCCGATGAACGTATAAAACAATGAAATGTGTTCAGTCTACGATACAAATATCAAACAAATTATACAAATGAGCTCTCTGTTAAGGAGCCTCCCTTGCCTCACTGACATGCCCTGCAGTAGGTTTCGCCTGAAGCGAGCCGGTGTGTTCTCAGAGCGGGATTGTCCATGTCTGAGAGAGGCCCACTTGGCTGGGAGCCTCTCCCGTTTACAACTTCCTCCTTGCGGTGGCAATCCTGCAGGAATATGTGTTAGGCTGTTGAACAAGAGTGATGGTGTCTCAAATATAGAGCTGGAGGAGTCATAATCCTTTGGGTCATATACTTATTCTCTCATTGCAGACTATAAAACGAACCCCTCCCTGTCATTTTGCACCGAATGTTAACGGCCCGTGTTTAGACGGAAACCGTACTCTCCCTCCACTCGGTCACAGCTGGGCCACAGTGTCCAGTTTCTGCACTAAGCCAGCGCTCGTGCATCCTGAAAGGGACCTCTATCGGCTATATCGTGAGGCATTATTGATGTCACGTGGTCCAAACATCGGCCTGTAACAACAGGGACAGCCTCTTAAAAGAAAAGGCACACTACGGCAATGCAAATCACTGCAAAAAACAGCATTTTTTGGTTTGTAAGTGGATGGAGTTGGCGCTGCAATAAAACGGTACAGGATCCAAATGAAATGCTCAAGGTTGGCGTGGAGGCGTTAAATCAGACATGCCATGAGAGGGCGCCGTGACGTTTTTTACGAATCTCCTCTTTCGATCCGGGACAAATTGTGCTACGGCAAACAGAAAGAATTACGCACGGCAGTGATTTCCGCTTGCTCTTCTGAGGCAGCGTTTCTGTCGGCGTCCAGGGTGGAGATGTACAGGCCAATAGAGGAAATGTTTACAGTAGTGATTAGAGTGAGGTCTCGTGAACCCCGTAATGGGTGGAGCTACACTGAGCTGTTAATCGTCGGCTTGTTTGAACCAATAAAAATATTTTGCCTTCCGCGACGAAGCACTTGGCATCGGTGAGTCGCCGCTAATATACGACAGCTCTACTCGTTTGTTTTATTCATGAGGCCCCATTCTCACGCCACTACTTTGCAGCAGCTAACACTACAGCGCAACAACAAGCTGCGCACTGCTCCCAGACCACTGCTCTGTTCTCTCTTCTCCCTGGCAAAGAAATCTTCATTGGTAACCAGCTGCAATCTAGCTGTCTATATTTCCCAATTGTTACTTAATTATGAGCGGGAGTATTGTTCTTGGCCATCAATAGCCGGATAAATTGAGATGGTTTTCGGAGCACTCTGTGCACAAAGATCCATTGAGTTCCATTAAAGTGACAAGCTCGCAGATTGGCAACCAATTAGGAACAAACTTTACTTTGTGCGTCCGTGTTTGGATTTACAGTGTAAGCAAATAGCACAGGCGAGACCGCTGCCATTGCCACCTGTGTCTGAGGCAGTTTGTACTTTAATGGCTGTTCTTTGCATATCTGTGAAATGGTTTACATGCTACGGAGCCTCTCATCTTTATAGTCGTCATAAACATCCGTGACAAGACACCGGAGTGAAATCCAACTTCAAAGCTGGCATTTTACGTTTTACATATTACCTTAGCCAGGAAGTGCATAATTATAGATAGTAAAATCTGTCTGAATGAGCTGCAGATGAAAAGAGAAAAGGAGATCTCACTTGTAGTGAAACGCCCTCTCCATTCTCTATGTAGTTTATAGGGTAAAACGTGTGTATAACAAAGTTTCAATTTTCGATTTATCAATTGTAATTTTATATATAAATGAATACAATATTACATATATAGTATAATTCTGGTATATATATCACATGCTTTGTCTACACAGCATATTAGCCACAGGTAGTGTCCATGGTGAAATGGAAAATGACGTGCAAGTTGATGTCACATTAGATCTTATCTGTCTTCGGGACAGCAGTTGCCTGAAGGCAGTCCAGATAGCCTGGTGCAGCATCACACTGTGTTCCACATGTGACCTTGCTGGCTGGCCCATATTGAAGGCGCTGATAATGGGGTGACTGGTGTAATGCCAGTGGTAGGCAGCGGGGTCAAGGTTGACAGCCATGATCATCCTGTCCCATTGGTCAGCATGCCTGACTCAGTGAATAGCCCCAAATCCGTCTTATACGTCAGACAGACGGGCTTTGAAAAGGAGGAGGAAGTAAAGCGTTTGTAGGGCCCTCGACAGACAAATGAAGGGGGATCGCTGAGCTAATCCACAGGAAGTAAATAGACCTCTCTTCCTAAAAGAGACGTATCTGTGATTTTATTCCTTTAAAAGTATAAAATTGAATTAAATGCTAAAGAATCATACAAAGCCCACTAATTAACACTTTTTTTTTTCAAAGAACAGGGATATCGTTTTTTTTACCCTGAAAAACATGTTGTGCCCCTGTAAAATGTTTTATCCCTGACATTTATGACTCTTTTGCACTTCATGCAATTTAATTATATATATATATATATTATATATATATATATATATATATATACACATACATTCTAATAAAGATGATGTAATAATACATACCAAGTGTATGAGAGTTTATATACGAAATAACTGTTTAGGTAAGAGTATGTAGAACTTAAAGTAAATGATTTTCCATGCGTCCTGCTCTGTACTGATCCCAAGCCCTGAGTGTAATTGACTATGCTACCAGTAGGCAGCGATAGAGGTTCAAAAATCTACTTCATAGCTGGCCAAGCATCATACATTTTAATATATATATATACACACACATATATATATATATATATATATATATATACACATATATACACAATTAATTTAATATTGATTGCAATATTACAATATTTACTTGCAATTGATGCAGTTAAATAACAAATATTAAGATGTGTGGTCTAGCATATGGCAGAGGCCGAAGTTGAAAGAGTCATGTCATCTGACAAGTTATTTAGCCAGAAATTATACCACATGAATAAAACTGAAGTAAACCTGATCCATATTGGTGTTAAGGTCCATATTGACTGTGCTACATTCCATTATCACGATTACCTCTGGAAGATATGAAAATAAACATCTATCCATGTGCAGTGTCGGTATTTATACTGTATAAATCATTTAGAGAGTTAATGTCTTTGCAATATCTGATATATTATTAGAAACAATAACATAAGAATGTTTATTTATGTGAAGTTAATTAAAAAACGACAAAGTCAAAAGAGTGTAAAAAATTTATCTTGCGGGGTCAGTCTCCAGCATAGCACAAAGTTCCATCTTGGCCGACTGACCAGATTCTCATGCTGGAAGGAGAAATGATTGTCAGGCGCGCTTCGTAAACATGCTGTGCATTGAGATGGATTGTGCTCTTCCTGCCGGGGCGGGATGTTGGAGCGGCCGGACCGCGCCGCGCAGATGCGTGCCTTGGCTAGCAGCTGCTCGGTGCCATGCTCCTGTTCGGAGCAGTGCCTCTCCGAGCCCACGCCTCTGGCTGTCCGGCCACCTGGGTCTGAGGAGGGGGGAAAGAATGCACCGGCTTAATGACGGGCAGTAAATCACAGCGGGCCGGCAAGCCTACTGCACCCACAATCAGCCCCTCTGCACAAGCACAAGGGGAGATCCGTCGACTCCCTACGCCCCCACCACAGAGGTCCCTCCCGGGTAACCGGCGTTCCTTCGTGGCGACCGGCCTGTTCTAGGGTTTCTCGTCGTCACCCGTGTTGTGTCTGAGGGTCAAAATAAACCGAGCAGGGAGAGAACCGCTTCACGTGCGAAAGGCGCGGTCTCTGTGAGTCCTGGGGCAGGCCGTGGTGAGAAGACGAAGCTGAGGCTGAGCCGCGAAGGGGATGACTCTAAGCGATTGCAGCTGCTACGGGGGCCTTGAAGTTGGCTACAATAACATCCACTCGGGTCAGACAGATGACAAACTGTGAAAGAGGCTGTTTTTCTGTTTTTTTTATCTCCTGCCTGGTGCACCTAGAGGCCATGTTTGGGAACAACAGCTCTGTTACGCGCCATGCTCTCTCTCCATTTAGAGGGAGGTCTCCATTAGAGCATGTCACAATGGGGAAGCTACACTGCAGAGGAATCGCATTTTCGGCGTGACAGTCATGGTCCACAGAGCACCTTTCCACTGAATTTCAGGTGAACATTCCGTACTGTAAAACCAGAATAAGGGAATGGCCTCAGCGTATGACCACAAGTCTGAGGAAAATGTCTGCACTACAATTAAAATTTTAGATTAAAACCGAAATTGCAATGTCACCATCCATCCTCCATCATGGTCAAAAAGAACTGTTTCAAATTCGCTTGAACGCTAGTGGAAAACATAATGGCATGACGCGTGTTGATGAACTGGTGCGTGCGACATTAGAAGACATGGAACCTCAGACACTTAATAATCAATCAAACTATGCAATCAAGCTGGGATGGAGAAAATACCAGATACATCTCTGGCACTCAGGACCAGTTGCCTACCCCTGCAATGTGGCACAGTTAGGATACGGTGTCCCACCTCTGAGACCTTGGGTGGCACAGCAGTCACATGGGGCACGGAGCAAATACATTTTGACAGTACAGGCAGAGTACAGAAATGGATATGGTTGGATATGGTTGGAGGCACTGTTCCACAATACCATGGAATCATTAGAGAGGGCTTCTAAAGGCAATGTGCACCAAAACAACTTGTCCTTCTCTCTAACGGGAAGCTGGGTGGGGGCAGGGGGGAGTTCTCATGTTTGTTATCTCCTCCCCCTGAGGCATGATATGGACATTATTAAGAAAGTCCAGAGATGTGCTTACATGCGCCTCCCACATAACGCTATCAACAACTCACAGCGCAATTATTTCTCGGTCGTAGGGTTACCACGGTCTAAATCATCTCTTTACAGAAATATTTGGCTAGCTGCTTCTCATAGCTCACAGAAGGGAGGCATTGAGCATTGCTGATGATATTGAAACCTCTTGCACTGCACATGCAGCGAGAACAGAAATGTGCTGTTGATACAAATACCATGCTACTGAATACCGCAAAAGCCATAACTGTGGCGAGTGACAATAATTCAAACATGTCAGCCCTACATATATATATATATATATATATATACACACACACACAGTCTGTTGTGGTCATGTACAACCTCAAATGAGGAGAACAGGAAAAGGGGCTGGGCGGAGGGTGGATCGTCAGTGTCCATAATTCACCGCTCGTAGTATTTACAGCCATTTTGAAGGGCGTGAACGGACGCTGTTGCCGTTCCTTTCAAAGGCCGGCGGACCCGGAGGCACGGAGGCAGAGCGGGACCTGAAGAAGGGGAGCGAGGGCAGAGCGGAGCGGCACAACACCGTCCGCCGCCACGCTCCGCAGCACATTCCGGGGCACAGACGCTGCCTCCAGCTCATTACCCACACATTGCTGGTGGCAGGCACGTATTCTTTTCAATTGGGAGGGCCCACGGTGCCTGATTGCGAGACACGGAAAATCTGACCGTTTTAAAGAAAGCTAAGCACGGTCCACGGAGTTAACAATTAAAATGAGTCTCAGCAATATTCAGAGTGCTTCGCAGAAGACATTACATAGGAACAATGAAAAAGAAGAGCAATTAGGCATTTACAGGGTGGAAATATTAAAAACAATGGGATATTTTCGAACTGTAATATCCCCTGAAATATATACCCTCGTACAACACTTCACTTTACCGCTAGGCTACATATAGTAAGGTATCATATGCGAGACTTGCATGAAAGGATTAGAAGCCACAAAAAAAAACCTCACACATAAAAATGTTTTCAGGCACCCACCAGATAATATCTAAACCTGCATAATGGCAGAGGAATAGTATTTTCCTCCTGGTTAAAGACACCCACACTAACACTATCTACTGCCATGTTGATGTTGACACTCTCAGCAGTGATAGCCTACTGTAATGAGAGGCCAGGTATCTGACAACACCGCTGTCCCCCCTAACACAGAGCTAATGCTCCTTTTCACACCCACTGAAGATACTCTCGAAAAGTGACAACCCTTAATTTTCGCTCATGGCGCAGGTAGACCGGCTCCCTTTCTCGATGAGCGCTGCAGTTTGTTGCATGCGACCAAGGCCGCAAGCACCAGAGCCAAAGACCGCATCAGTTCAAATTAAGCCCAGGCCCTACTTCGTTAAAAGGGGGATCTCAGAAGGCAGCTGTGGTAACACAGCCAAATCGCATTCCATAAACGTCAGTGTGAAAGCTCTACGTTCAGCAGCCATGTACTATACAAAGGCTTCTCCCTCACTGTAGTGAGGTCACTCATAGGTGACGCAGTGATTCCCTGCAGGCCCTTGCTGAATGTTGTCTATCACCATCAAATACCATTGGCAACAATAATATGGAGCAGAAGAGGTGAGAGGAGGTGAATTATGCTTGTTTTTAAAAGCAAGTCTGTACAAATGATAAATGACAAGAAAAGAGTTATCGATTTCCTGTTCTCCACTGTACGACTCATATGGTCTGTCCTGACATGTTTGCGTTTGGGAGCCGCGTTAAAAATAGAATATTTGTAAAACATACATCGGTGTGCGACTATTTCGAGCCTGTGTGACACAGTATATGGAGAGAGAGAGAGAGAGGCTGTTTTAAAAATAGTATATTTGTAAAACATACATCGGTGTGCAACTACCTCGAGCCTGTGAGACGGTATATGGGGAGAGAGAGAGATACAGAGAGAGAGAGAGAGAGTGTTAGTTATGTGAGAGAGTTTATGTCCTTATTTAGCAGCTGTGATCCTTTCATATCTCATGGATATGAGCCCCGGCAACCTGCAACTGAATTAAAACATGAAAAATTAATTCCGCTCGGAATCATCTTTTCCCATGGAATATGGAGCGTGATATGTGCCGTCGAACGCTTTCGTGAGTTATGATGTCAACCCTCATCTCTGCAGCAGCAGCAGCAGCCTTTGTGATCATTTACTACTTAAAGCGACACCTTCGCACAGAGAGGTGACGAGAAAACACCTTTCTGACAGGACCCGACCGAAAACAAAAGAGCGGCCCACGAGCGCTCAACCTACACAACACGCCGCGCTCATTTAAATTACCCCGGGAGAGAGTCTAATTTAATCCTCTTAATGAATTTACCCACGTGAATGATATCCCCGGCTCTCCGCTGCTAGCAAATGCATCGGGCTATCCAGGAATCTGGAATGTTCGATGAGATTAGCATTAAGAGGCGCACGGGTTCATCTAAATGCACACCGGAGCCTCGCCATCGACGGCAAGAGTGCTACGATAATGAAATCTATATTGGTTTTAAACGTTCGGTGCAATTGCAGCGTAGCGGGCCCCGAGACCGCAGACCCGACCGAGAGCGCGCCGCAGTAGCGACAGGCTCCGCCGATAAACGGGCAGGCCGCGTTCGAGGCCTGCTATGAATTTACGGCCCCATGTAAATGCGGAGGCTGAGCTCATCAGTATGAGATGTGTGTGTGCGCGCCGCTGGGCGTGAGGGGGCGGGGCCGTGTCGATCAATGCAACCGGGGCCGTGTGCAGAGGCGGGGGAGCTCTCTGACCCACTGATGAACTTTCGGGGAGACGGATAAGCCAGCTGAGATGGCAAAGGTCAGCATTCATGTTGGCCACAAACAGTCTGATTCCCGCCTTACACCCCCACACACACACACACACACACACAGAGGACAGATATGAGACTGCTCTTCCCATAGCAAATATAATTACAATCTTTGCAGAGTTTCATCAATTTGAATGTGATATTATACCATTAACGCTCCATTCCCCTGTGCAAGGGCTGACAAGTACAAAGCATGCTTACTTTTTCCTGAAGGAAATGCTCTCAGCCACGTGTTAATTACCATACATTATAAATCATACACTCACTTGTGAGCATAGACTAACTACTTATGATTGACTATAAATAATACATTAAACAAAAATGATCACGAAACCAGCAGAGAGAGAGAGAGAGAGAGACCAGATAAAACCAGCCCTGGCCAAAGAATAACCAAACTCCAGCTTTAGCACAAAGGATCAAAAGAAAGGAGGAGAAAAAAAGATGGATCATGCACAACCAAGGAACCACCACAAAAAAAGAAGCTTTTATAATAATAATAATAATAATAATACGTTTTCATCTGCTTTATACGCCTGTCCCATTGACCAGCGGCTAGTGGCTGGTGTGTGCGACAAGACGTGAGCTGTCCCCCACACCGTGTACGTCCATGCTCTGCACTACCGTGCTCCTCAATTCGCACCTCAGATCATTCTTGAAGTAGCGCACTCTGGAGTATGGCAGTGTGGTAGCTCGGACAATTGTGTTCGGTAATGGGATGCGCTTCGTGGTGAGCTTTGACCTGCAACCTTTGACCTTTGCCATTGTTATCCGGAAAAACTCCCATGACAAAAGTGTTGCAAATAGCAAACAAACCAGATCATTTCATCTTGTATCCAGTCCTCATTGTAGGTACTGTATATTATCCCTTAACACAATGTAAGTGCTTCAAATCTGAACCACTAGGTGTCAGTACTAAACAAAAACACAAGACCGATGCCTTAAAGTTAGTGTAAAACTGTGTGTTTATTTTGTACATATTTTCCTCATAGTTGAGAAAGCCTTGTCACTTCTGACAGGAGAAATTAACGTTTGCCCATCTTGTACATGTTCTTTAGGGAAAATCTGGACCTCTGGCCAGACTTCTGCTTGTCCAGATGGGCAAGGGGGACCATGGTTTGTGCTAGATCCTAGTTTTTGCTAGTTCTTGCTAACTAACAATTAGCTTGCCAACCTCATCAAATTTAGATCTAGTTCACTAGTCAGTTAGCAGTTAGTAACTATAGCAAACAGATAATAAACTATTACTTTTATGGTCCTTTTTAAAAAATTTATTTTTAAGATTCACTCACAACAATTTCCTCATCAGTCTCTGTTCAGAGTGTTGCTGGATGAGTGATCAGAATCAACATATCACCACAGTCTCTTCCAAGGTAAAACAAGCACTCGTCCATGTACTAGTATTTACTTTTTTATTAGTAGTGCGGTAATATAATTCGTTAATTGTAAAAAATGGTAGTGCCATTTTGTTTTGCTTGGTAATTATTTCAAAGTATTTTTCATAATGAAAACAATGCACAATGGTTTCTGAGCAACAACCCCCCCCACAGACCATGGGTCAGGGAAAATGTTCAGTGATTGCAGAGTAGCCACTTGACCACGTAAAATCTAGTCATTTTTCCAAAGTAGCTTAAAAGTCTCCAAATTGATTTCAAAAGTATCTCAATTTGTCCTTTCTGAAAAAAATTGCTAGGGGAGTCCAAAGAGTCACTAAATCCATTGAGAAAGTCGCTAAGTTGACAACGGTGGACATGGCCATCCCTGCCGACTGAATCCATTACATTTTACATTTACATTTTAAGCATTTGGCAGATGCTCTTATCCAGAGCAACTTATAAGATGTGCATTAATACATGGTAGGAACAATCATGTGCATTAATACAGGTAGGAATCCCTCTCTCCCTGTTCCGCGATGCTGCTGCCGATTATGTGTCGCCCCGCCGGGCTGCCGACCGCACTGACATGGCCTGGATTGTATACGCCGAAGGGTTCATCCACACACTGGAACAGTACCTTAACAGCTACTGATTTAGCACTAATGCTGAAGTGTATTACTGCAACGAACCACCAGGGTGAAATCATCCCCATGGAAATGGCCTGCGGAATACTGCTGCTCTTAGCTCAGGGCAGCCCACACACCCTCTCTTTCCTATTTATTCCTGCTGCCCATGCTTCAATATGGACCTGTGCACCCTGGTCCTTTTCTTTAAACGAACCTGTCGATTATGTGCAATTTACCATGATGCAATGCCGTATTAAATAGTTTCAATGGAATTACAGATAGTAATTCTTTTCACGTTTCTCACACAGCATCTGGAGATGTTGTCGTTCCAACAGTAAACATCATTTCACTTGTGCCGTTACCATCACGCGCGCGGCGTTGTAAATGGAGACAAATGGAGGAAAGCTCCCAAAGCCTTAGAGAGGCTGTGCTGCTGAACACTTTCACCTCCAGGGCCTCCTCTCCTCTCCACCACGGGTGAGACTTATAACCTGACAAATGACCACAGGGTTTACACATGCTGATCAGGCAGGAAGATTTCCATTGTAACCACACACTGGGCTGGTCACATGGTATGAGAAAGCAAAGCCCACCTTGACCATTCAAACTCTGCAGTACATTTTCCTTAAACAAAAATGCGTTCAATGTCAAACAAATCCTAGGTGGAATACAATGTGCACAATTTAGAATAACACTGTTTATCTAAAATTACTATGTTTTATCTAATATCTTTCCACTAAGTTGTGAAATGGTACATAGTTACGTATTATCAATCATGAGCATGCGGTGAAAAATAATAATATTGATTTTAAGTTTTTGGAGAGTAGTTACATGACCTTTAGTTTAATTACATTTTCCAGTACAGTGGTGGTAGTTAAAGTCATTTTAAATCCTGATTGTGTTTTTAGTAGTTTTAAACAATTTTTTTCTATGTAGCAGCCATCCCTAAAATTTTCTTCCAAGAAAAATAATGAAATGAAATGGAATTTTATGGATTCTAACCCTTGAACTTCACGTTTCCCACAGCTCCAGGGTGAAGTTGCCCCTAAGTGCAGATCTAGGATCAGCCTTAACCAAGGTCGAAATAAAAAATGACTGCTCCTGCATCTGCGATATTTGCTTGGCTCCACCTGTTTTCTCACTTTCAACGTGCGCTCTCTGCAGACTACGTAGTTTAGCAGTTGTGTCCATCGTGTCATGCTGTACACAGAATCACCTTGGCCCTAACTTAAGTAAATGAGCACAGTGCCACAGATAAAGGTTGTTCACTACCCTTTCACAGCAAAGACAACTGCTTGCTTGCAGGGTAGTGAACAACCTCCTATTATACATGGATAACCTGTATAACTGGGCATTATCAGACCGTGGTTGTTTCCTGACGTAGCCAACATTAGTCTAGCAGCTAATCATTCCTAAAGTTACTAGCTAGCTAGCTGCCCACCTTGCTATGCTTGCCTCCAGAGTGATCTGTTCGAAAAGTCAATTTTTTAGTGCATGGAATTTCAGCTACAGTTCAATAGATATTTAAAATTTGTATTAAGCAGTTACGATGTAGTGAACTACTTTTTCAAAGTAGCTTTAGTGTAGCTAACTACTTTTCAGTCAAGGGTAGCTTTGCTGTAGCTTAACTCTTTCCCATGTAGAGTAATTGATAGCTTAGTTAACTACATTTTCAGAGTAGCTTCCCCAACACTGCCAATTTCAAGAAACAGTATAAAGATAGTGAATCCTCATGGTACATATAAATAGTTCCAGTTCCTTTGTTTCCTAGTAAGAAAGCAAATATATTAACAGTGGGTGCATATTGACCCCACAACATTGTGCACCCCATTACAAACACCTTTAAAAAAAATGTTTTCTTTAAATTTGTTCCCAATTTGGTAGCCAATTACACCCAGTATTTATTTCGATTTAGCCTCCCCACACGAGTCCGCCACTTGTCTCTACAAGGCAAGCTAATTCTCTGAGGGCAGTGAACTCTGCTTCCTTCGAAACGGAACATGCCCACCGACGTCCTGGAGACTCCTTACGTGCTTCACGGTGGACTCGAGCCGGGTCACCCTCCCCCTGGGGTGGACAGCCAAATGGTGCCCCCCGATCGGGGCTGACAACCAGGAGACGGGTTTTGAACCGCGTCCCTTACAGGCAGCGCACGCAATATGGTGCGTAAGACCGCTACGCTATCCGCCACCCCCACAAACACCTTTCTGCAAGCGCATCCCTGAATTGCATATGTTTCCAAATCTTATTGAAATCCAATAAGAGATGCAGTTCCCCGCCTACTTTAACCCAACAGTGAACTCTGTAGTTAATACGATGCAGTTATGAGTTTATCATCAATCAAGGTCTGGCAGCCCCCTCTGTGCCCTCGTAGCCCTGCCCGTCCAAGTCCAATTGTGCCAAAGCTTCATCGGTTTCCAGGACAATCAGTTCCTGCTGTCTCTGGGCACGGGCCTTGGCCTACAGCACACCCCTCATTATGAGCCCGGTGTTACACACACTTTTAAGCGAGGAGGCTACCGCGTTGGACAGTGGGTATCATTGATCATCACTCCATCATTACTTTGTGTGGTAGCTTTTTTGCCAGGTCAGATTTCAACCAAGCTTTGAGAACCAATACACGTTTTATGTATTGCTGCTTTCATGATATTTACTGTGCATCACGTTTCGGCAACAAACAAGAAAATCTCTCAAAGGTTATGCTGATTATTTCCCTCGTAACCTGTGTGATATTGGAGCGATTTATAATGGCTACTTTAATACTGCTAACAGCATTAATCAATAATCACGAATCACAGTATTGTCATATTTCATATATCAAACGTATTCTGTTTGAACTGACAGTGCTCGTCTGTAAACGATACACAGTTCAAATATAAAAATGTATTCCTAACACTACTTACGTGATTACCAGTATTCAAACCAAGTCAAACAGGTTCATTTACATAACTTATAGGGAAAGGGGCCTGAATATCCTGGAGAGGTTTGACCCAGCCTCCACATGCAAGCTCAGTGTTGGTGTTTTCACCACCAAACAATAAAAATGGATACTTTGTACAGGTTAATACAATGCAATGAAATACAGCAATAACTCTGTCTCATAAGTCTTTGAAGGAATAGTCATTTTAACCCTCTTTGCATGTGAGCACTGTATACTGGCCCTTGAGACAGCCAGGAACAGACATGTGGAGTTGGGTTTACTCCCAAGATTACACAAAGTGGTGATGGAAACGATCAAATAAATAAACCCTGAAAAATACATACGCATACATATTTAGCAGATCCAAAGCGACTTACTGCAGTGAGCGCATACATTTTTCAGTACACGCGGTCACGGTGGGAATCGAACTCAAAACTTGTCAGCGCCTACTTACTGAGCCACACAGAGCCACTGACCTACAAAAGAGAACACTGACCTACGCTCACATATACACATTTATGTAACACAATGGCTCTTCCTGGAGCAATATCGTAAGACATGACTTCACAGGCTCCACCACTCTCAGGCTGGGAGTTCCACTACATGGAAAAATGTAAACATATGACTTCATATAGGTTTACAAAGTAAACAATTAGGCCTGCGAGACCTTTTTTTAACCTGACAGTCTACCCCATTCGGCCACTTTGCATGATATTTATGGTGAGGGTCAACCAGTCAATCTGAAAGAAGCCTCATAGTGTAACTGATCTTACAGCCGCCCCCTACCCGTGCAAGTTTGTCTTACATGCCCAGTCATAAGCCAATAACAAGCCAAGTCAATAAGTCAATAACATACAGCAGTGCATGATCTCGAACCTGATTTGAAATGTCATATATATACAGTATATAGTATACTGTATATACTAGATATTCTTTAGATTAGGACATGATGAGCCTAGATGGGCTGAATGGCCTGTTCTTGTCATTATGTATTCTTATGTTCTTTTCTATATATATATATCCTTAGGCTGCTCAAATCAATACAATCTAAATGTTGTCATGCTGATATTAACATTATTTTGGAGAGGGACACAATGATAGAGCCCTTCTTTCACTTTGGGAGAAGAAAACGCTATGTACCAATAGATGTATAGTGGCAAGTTTGTGAACCTAGAAAGCCTCTCAAATTAAAATCTAAATTCAATATGCTTTATCAGCAGGCTTCATCTCTCTATCCGGCACCTCTCACACTGCTCTTTCCAAATGAAAAACTATTCCACATGTCTTTATTCCCATTAGCATTGGTAGCTCCAGTACACCTGTGTTACATCTGCGCAGTGGCACAGCTTAAATTAAAATGAATCTACGCCGTGGCAGAGGTTAAATTCCGAGACATAAATTGTAGCCGAAAATTGCAAGAATCTGACCGGAATGCGCTGCGTTTCCAGTGGAGCAAACACGCACACTCGCGAGGAGCAACGGACCTCTCCTTCTGCTCCTAATCGGACGTAAACGTATGGGGAAAAGGAGCTGACACGGAAAAACACGGCGGAAAAATCGGTAGAATGACGTGACTTTGCCCCGTAGCGTCTGTGGCCTGAAAGAATCCCCTTCATGCAGCAGCCGAAGGTGCAGACAGGATTCTGTCATTGGGTTCAGTCTGTTCTGTCTCAGAGAGACAGAGAGGGTCTTACATCAAAGTGCGCTGATATATGATAACTGCTGACCCCTGCTCACCCATGTGACTCGGGAAGTCCTACGACTGGACAATGCTACACTGTGGATTTGAGGCCTGTTTGGACAACGTGCCGTACTTCTCTGTGCTCTGTCTATCAGCATATAATTATTTGCTTAGCTTGTAATGTTTAGTCCACATGCGCACATGATGTAATTTTTAATGTATATGTTCTGTATGACTGGCCTTATATTTGGACTGTATTTTTAATTTTTTGACTTTTCACACTTCCTAGTACAGTAGACCTCTGCAATTACTGTTGAATTAATTTGTATATTATGACAGATACCATGTTTGTAAGTATGCTTTTTCTTGAGAATAAATATTCAATTAAATATGCCCTTGTACATAACTTATAGCAAGGTTGTATGATTCAAATCACTGTTTGCGTTATGAAAATAAAAAGTATTGTTGAATAGTCAGTGAATTTAGGGCACATCCATATAAGTCAGTTTAATTTAGGAAAAAAAACATTTTGTCATAATGGAGTGTCATTAATTACACTATGCTTATTGTAATCTGTTCATCAAGTCTCGTATGGAAATGGAAACTAACAAAAGTACATGAGGAAACTTTTTTTTTGTCCACTATATGTATGATTCACAATGTACCACATGTCAAATGTCAACCTTTTCTGTACTTTTACTCTACTGCTGTTCATTTGGTAAAAATAATTTAATTCCAGAGTATGCAATACCAAGGACTCCCATTGGGGGGAGCCCACTCTCAATTCTGAATGTCAAGACTACTGTAGACAAATAGCAGACACCTCAAAACCACTTATGAGCTCTGGAGAATGCTGTCAGCAAGAAATCATTACATACTCGAGCCGTGATTTCTTCAACTTTAGATGTACATAAAACATGTATACACATGTTATTTTGAATAATCATTGAAAAGATCAGATTATTAAATGCACTTTACTTTTCTATACAAGTTATGTTATACAGTTTTAACATAGTTTTGGTTTTAATCTGGCGCTAACATTTTTATATTATATATGTGTTTTGCTGTTTTACCTGTACTAAGCATATGTGGCATCACAATTTCACACATTGTGCCATTTGCTGCTAAGATTTGCCTCCTGCATTTAAAGCAGGGAAATTCCCTGAGAGGTACAGTTGTTATATCAACCACAAACTATGCATAATGTTTATATACCACTTAACCAAGCAGGAAATGGTCATTTATGTGTATTTTAACAGCAGGAGTGTGAAATAACACCCTAATTGAAATGTGAAGGTGGCTATTTACCGTGTCCAGGCTAATATTGCTGTCGTTATTTTTTAAACACCTTCTCCCCCATAAACACTCAGTAGAAAGTCAACACTTTGATATTACCGTTTGCAGGTGGAAATGACCGACTTCCAAATGGCAGGGCTATGAGAATGTCCAGATTCTGCCAAACAGGTCCTCCCCACGCCAAAGCCTGTATAGAATTTAAAATACATACTTTATCTGTTATACTAAGCTTCCACTTTTTGTCTTTTAACAGATGGTCAAAGCTCCCCGTTACTTCAAAAAAGCTCGGCGAGAACCACTTTATTAAGATCTGTCCACATTCTCCACTTAATGGCCTTTACAAATCCCTTTTTACGTCTGGGTTAAGTGCTTAAGAACAGCACTCTCATGGAAGGCCCACGGTGCTGTGACAGCGGATTAATCTTCCTGACGATCTCCACGAAATCCCTTTCTGTCCCTGGCACAGTCGAGAATAATCTTGGCATTTGTCTCATAACTTTATAAGTATAACAAGTTGATGTAGATGAAATGCAATGTTATTGAAATAAATGAGATAAATCAGCACCGTGCGTCATATGCCATCAACGGTGGACGTTGTGCTTTATTTTCTTGGAAAATATTTGCATCTTTACGACTGCTTCCATCCATGCCGTAGTGTTACCTGTAGCACTGCCAAGAAAAAGCTCGGAGGGGCGTGTGTTTGTTTATAGCGACTGCGCTCAGAACGTGTGTGCATCACAAGACCTGACGTAGTTTCCATTTAGGTAATCAGGTTTTTTCTGTTCACCGTCTAGCCTGGGCGTAAGCCTGCAGGCTAACATTAGCCTTTCGGTATAAATGTTCAAACTGTACATCTTTCCATTTCAATTAAGGCTATCAGCTTTCCGCATCGTTATGAACAATTCAGTTTCTTTGGCTCCTCAAATTACTTCTTTCTTCTTTCATATTATATCTTAGCGGCACTAAAAAACGCCAGAAATGTTCCACGTTTAACAAGAAAAGTAATTATTAGCTAGTGCGCTGGCACCCATGCTTTCTTAAGCCCTAGGCGTGATTTTATATTGGCCTCCAGATACTGGCTTGGATTCATAAACATTTGTCCTTCTCAATTAAATGCAGGTATTACTTTTCTTCCCAATGCAAGCACAATTTTTGTCATGAATTTGGAAATTGTTGAACTCCATCATCAAACTGTGTCCACAGAGGGGAAAAAATGATATCTTGCATTTTATCATGAGTGAAATTTAAGGAACACTGCTGACTGAATTTAGGCCTCTGTCCAAGAGTGGTTTTATTTCCAGATTTGTTTTCTTTCCTCCTAACTGTATACTACTGATTGTAGTATCTTTCTTGCTCATTTTTTATTTCTTTTTTTCTTTTTTTTCTTATCATTTTCAAATTTTCTTCTCCATTACATACTGTAGATAGAATACCAAAATATAGGGGGCGGTGGATAGCGTAGCAGGCTGGTCCGATACGGTGTGCGCTGCCTGTCAGGGACGCCATTCGAAACCCATGTCTCTACCAGACCGGCCCTGGTCATCAGCCCCGATCGGGGGTGGCATTTGACTGTCCGCCGTAGGGGGAGGGGGGAGGGTGAGCCGGCTCAGGTCCGCCACAAAGCACGTAAGGAGTCTCCAGAACGTGGGTGGGTGAGTTCCGTCTCGAAGGAAGGGGAGTTTGCTGCCCACAGAGAATTGGCTTGCCTCGTAGAGACGAGCGGCGGACCCGTGTGGGGAGGGTAAATCGAAATAAATAGAGGGTGCAATTTGTTACCAAATTGGGAGAAAAAATCAGAAACAAATGAAAAAAAGAAAGAAAAGAAAAGAATACCAAAATATAAACATGCAAAACCTAGTCAATATTTACTCCCTATTGTCCCCATAACTACAGGTATGAAGGGCCAACAGTCAACTCGGTGGGTGGAATTTTCCGTCAAAAGGTGAACTAATCTACAGATCGCTCGGTATTACTTTAGGATCTGTGCCAAACTGATGCAATCCACAGTTTGGATCATGCTCGTGCATGATTAATGCAGCGGAACATCAAGCTCCACTGAGCAGACACTCGGGCAGACACTGTCACCACCTCTTCTGCATACACTAAACCATTAGAGAACCGCAGGCTCCCCGGGGATTGGTGGAGGAAAATAATTTATATTCAACATGACTTCATATATAAGAACGGGGGTTAGACAACAGGATTCCCTTACTCCTTTATCTTTGTCTGCGTTCTCCTTCAAACCCAATGACACTGTGACATTTTTATTCAGAGAGGAAGCTCCTGCAAAAATAGACACAAGCGCAACGTTTTCCAGAAGAGAAGCAAAAAACATTTGGCCCTGTGTAATTCTCCATGTAATCCTCCAGGACATAAAACATGGACTTCACACACGCTTCTAGATTGTGCTGATGTCAGAGTTAGACTGATGAGGTGAGGGCAGAATTTACCGCGCGCGATGGCAAGCACCATTTGGCTCCACTTCCCACTTTGCATGCGCATGCTTGCTGTGAAGCGCAGGAGGCGATGCGATATGTAATCCAGCGCCATTACGCCATTACGTCCTCCCCCTTCCCCCCTTCCCCCCTCAGCTGAGCTCTGGCACTTTCCCGCATGTAATAGGACACAGGGAAATATATATGTTTTTGCTAAAAGTCTGGAAATTGTGATGATGTTAGAATGCTATCAAGGGATCCCTGGTTTATGTCTTATAACCTGTTTATTTTATTGCAGGACCAGCCATGAATCTATATACCCTTCAATTTAATCACCACATTATGGCTGAGCCCTTTAAACTGCCTGAGAGATCTTATTAGCCAAACATTTGTTTCTCCATATTGTGCCACTGAGGATGAAGTCACCTCAGTTCACTGGTGAATATAGAAAACAGATGTGCTGCAAGCCTCTCCTCCAGACATGTTCACTTGTTGCATTCTTTGAATATTTTTTATGATATTTTCCTCATCCTATATTTCGAGTTTATGACAGAAAAATTGTATTGTACAGTTAAATATCAGTGAGGTCTACAGAATGGAAATAATGGATAAGTAATGTTTAAAAATTGTCTAAATTCAGCCTCAACTCCAGTGTTTTCACTGATAAGATACTTGTCCTGATCACCTGTACTGTACACGGCAGATGGATAGATAGATAAACTTAATGAACCTTCAGATATAAGGTTGGAACCATTGATCATGAATTCCAGATGACATTAAAAACGTAATATATTCATGATCGTGTGAATCAAGTGAAAGCTCATCTATGTTCCAAAGTTCAAACAGATGAATAAATAGATGAGTGACAGAACACATCACATCCACATTACAATCACATACAACTGAGCGTATGCTGTTCACATCAACACACATGAGTGTACTTACTTATGCATAAATGCTTTGATTATAAAAAGATATTGAGGGGGCCCCGGGTAACGTATCGGTCTAACGCACTCTGCCGGGAGTGCAAGCTGCCTACTGTAGTCGCGGTTCGAAACCTGACTGTGTCAGTCCGACTCTGGCCTGGGGCCCCGATCGGGGGAGGCTTTTGGTGGGAGGGAAAGTTGGCACAAGCTTGCCGAGGAGCAAGTAGGGTGTTCCTAAAGAACAGGTGCACAACAAAAAATGTGTCACTGGTTACTGTGACACATTGTTCGTGCCATTCTTTCAGTAATCATGGGGGGTTGGGGAGTTTTTTTCAAGAATACAAGAAGCATATGAGTAAATACAAAGATGAGTCATTTTTATTTTGTAATGTACAGTTCGTTCCCCGTGATCCAGAAAAGATGCTTCCTTTTGTCAATTCTGGCTCCAAAGTGAATGGAGCCGTAAGTATCAAAGAATCCTTTCCCCGCAGTCTGCAGCAAAGCCCAGTAGTCTATAAAGCCGAGGTTTTCAGATGTTTGCAGGGAAATGGGTCATTGACAGGAGCTGTTCGCTGTCTAGAATTTCAGAAGCACGTCAAGAGCCAGGAAAGTTTGGCTTGGATTTTAATGGACCTGTGAGCAACAGTTTAATCAGCTTAAAAATAACTGCCATTTTATTTACAGACCTTTGCCTCAGGGCAGATGTTCTCAACATTGGACACATTTTAAACACGTATTATATTGCATCAGAGAGAATGCATGCATGTACAGTACCAGTCAAAAGTTTGAGTACACCTGCTGGAAACTAGGTTCTTATAATTAACAATGTTTTACATCGTGTAAGTTTCTGTAAATACTTGAAAAAAAACAAAAAAAACTAATGTACCAATAAACAAAATGAACATCAAAGCAATGTTCAAGAAAATTTAAATGAAAATTGAATCTTGGATTCCTCAAAATAGCCACCTCTTGCCGTGATAACAGGCAAAAAAACAAAAAACACGGTTAATAAGTTTCAGCAGGAAATCACCCGGCATGTCTTCCCAGCTCTCCTGCAGCAATTCCCAGAGACACTTGTGGGTTGCTTTGCTTTGACTCTTCCTTTCCAGTTTGTCCCACACAAGTTCTATGGGATTGAGGTCTGGACACTGGGCAGGCCAGGTCATTAGTTTGAGTTATCCTTCACGTTCCTCCTTCACCAGATAGTTCTTGCACAACTTCAAGGTGTGTTTCGTGTCATTATCTTTCTGAAGAATGAAGGAGTGCCCGATTAGCCGTAATCCAGATGGAAGGTGTACTCAAACTTTTAATTGGCACTGTATGTATACCTCTGATGCAATATAATGCCATATACAAGTATATAGGTGTGCCATCCGTCAAGTTACGGTTCCAAAGCAATGCTTCCCATATTTTCTTACACTCATTCAAGTAAGTATTGGTTTCTTCATATTGCCATCTCAAGACAATGTAGTCTGTATGTGTGTGATAAATGTGTGCAATCTTCATTTTGATATCATTAAGTTGGTATGCAGAGCGAATTTAGGAATTGTATTTTATAGATGCACAGAGAGTATATGGTTTGTATATGTGTGTAATTTGGCTTTTTCACATTGAATTTTCTTTGTAGATTACAACGAACAATAAGGACATTAACTGATGTTTGATTGAAAATGTCAAATGTCAGAAGTATAACTTTTTTTTTTAAAGCATTAGGAATTCAGGATGAAACTCGGAAGAGTATAGGCAAGCTCAAAAAAGTAGAATAGCCAGAAAATGCTGAATATTTGTTTGGTTGGTTGGTTGGTTTGGTGAGTATAAGAGAACAACCATTCACAATGGCTGTCCAAAGAACATCAAATCATGGGCAGAGAACTTAGAGCTTTGGCTAATAACCTGTGGAAGATATCAGCGGTGTGCAGAGAAAGACAAACGAGCCCACCGAGTAACGACCTGACTTCCGCTGAACCGCAGCAGATCCCCGCGGAAACGGTCCGATGACATCACAGATGCGAGAGCATGTCTTACAGCAGGGTCACTCAAATCTGGCCCACCAATCAAAATTCGGTTCTGCCTCTTTTCTCTTAGGTAGGCAATTAAACAATCGGTGCGGCCGATTGGCCAGAGTGCCTTCCCACCTGACTCCCAGATAAAGGGAGGGTGGTAAAACGGCGGCGCTCGGCCCACGGGGGCCGCGATTTCAGTAACCCCGGCTTACAGGCTACCGCCAGCGCTGTTGTGTCACGCTCCATTAAAACGCTCGACACCAGGACCCGACACACAAGACATAGCTCCTCAGAAGAATTTAGGTAATAGGGATCGTGAACCACTCTTTAAAAATGAGGCTCCGTTCCCAAGAGTTTTCGAGCCAATTGCAGAGAAAATACTACCGCTCCTGGAGGTGTCGCCTCGCCTTTTGTACTCATTCCGCCTGAAATGTAATATATTTTCCATGCAGTTGTGTCTGGGTCATTCGTGTTCAGTTGGTCCCTGCAGCAAGGATATGAGTAAGCCTCAAAGCCTTTCCTGGCTATCACATTTCGAAACCCTAAATCTGGAGCCTGGCACCCATATATCTATGACTATTATCTATCAATTAATATGTCTCCGTCATAGGGGTCCGCAGGCCAGCCAGTGGCCTGGCCACGCCGTGAACTCTTGCATTCATAAAAAAACACAGCCACCCCAGCTCTGTAATTTGTCATGTTGGGAGGCTGACAGTGAAAGGTCATCTGCTCCCACTGCTGCAAGCAAGAAAAAGATGAAAGCGGGAAGTGCACGTTCAGACAGTGCTTAATACTAAATTCTCTATTTGCCTAAGACTGCAAAACTACACACAGCTTTGATCTATTCTACACTACCGGTCCGTCTGTCTACCTGTCTGTCTGTCTAACGACATTACATTACATTACAGGCATTTGGCAGACGCTCTTATCCAGAGCGACGTACAACAAAGTGTTAAACGTGTTAACGACGGGAGCAAACAAAGTAGCATGTATATAGTATGTCTGTGTCACATTCATCGCATATTTTGTTGACCACACACAGATCTTGTGTACAGTCCTACAGCACTGACCTTGAAATCCAATAAATACATCTATGACTGAGAGACAATACAGAAAATTCTGTGTCGTTCCCTTGCATTGGCGATTTCCAAATTTCAAATGTATCTCATCCCCTGGCGCTATTACAACTTTGATTCCATACTCCTACTGCTGAGGTTGTCAGTGTTAGTTCAGTGTTAGCTCAGTCCTTTATTCTCTGGTCCTACGTCTACATTGGCCCACTTCCTGACACCGATCTGGCAGACAGGATAAGTGGGCCATCCGTCATACAGACTTTAGCACACTGGCGTCAATTGATTTCTGACTGTAAACAGAGCATCTTTGATATAGGGGAGAAACAGGAGCTTATGTATTGTCGGCAAACGGTCAAGTTCCTGTCAGCAGGCCCCCCCAGACTGGCATGATTTAGCAGGAGTTCCTGGCTTCCTGCTATTATTCAGCTTCCGAGTCACAACACAGCCAGAGCCTGGTGCCTTGACACTGCAGGGTCAACACTAATGATTCCTGTGGCTCATCTTTACTTCGCGAACAATTAACCCATTGCGTTTGCACATTGGGCCCAAACTGACTGAAATAACATTGCCGGGCAAACAAACAAGTTACAACAACAATAGCCCGGAGGCTAAAAAGTCTGGGGTTTCCAAAGCACAATGTCCGCTTGGAAAAAGATGTGCGCGCACAAAAACACATTGTGGCAGAGTCTCTAGTCACCTAATTCAAAACACACTGCTGAATGTAGATGGCAGTTCTTTAACAGAGGTTCTGTTTTTTAGGATCCAGGAAAAACGTACAGAAAGCTGACAAATTAGTAAGCGTGATATATAAGTGATTGGGCCCCTTTGGCAGCATATTCAATGCAACAATGCAATCTCAATAGCTACCTTGTGTTGGCTGCATTGATATGATTGATTTCACAAGCACATTTACACGCCGTTGCAATGTTCAATTTCTCGGTTAATGACAAGATGACTGCCCTTGTATATCCCTTTGACGATAAAACACCACGTCTTAATCATGTCGTAACTGCTCCTTCAGGAGTAATAGAGAACATGGTTTACCCTGAGTTCTAAACAGTTTTCTGGAAATATTGTTGAAATGTGGGAAGCATATCTTCTTTGTATATCAACCGAGTGGCCTAAATCTATAAAATAAGATCTACTAAAATCTATCAAACACGTTCACTGAAAACGAACGTATAAAAAGGCTGAAGTCTTGTGCTGTGGCTGATCTATAGGGCGCTGCAATCAAAGCTTTCTTTCACAGACTAACCCACCCTTTCCCATGTTAGAAATCTCATGAATGCAAGGCCATTATTAATAAAGGCCATTGGGATCTGTGTTTATGCTGGGGAAAATTGCCATCGTAAAGCACCGCTCTCAACTGGCCAAACGTTACAGAATGACCCTCCGCACTCCACAGGGCCGCCTCACAGCGCTGCGCCGACACCGCGCCCCGATGTCATGGCAAGGCAGGCTTTTCCAACTCAATTGACCTTCTCATCAATTATTCCTGGTCATAATTCGTCCTTCCTAAGTGTTCTTGCACTCTCGGTGCTATTGGGGCTTTTATAAATTCATAAGGTTAAGCGACCGTGTTGCGGCACACTTAAAGATGAAATAACACAAGTGCCATTACAATTCCCCTCTGGAAATGCGGCAACTAATTAAAGCTGCCGAGCTGCGCACCTCAAGATTCACGCTTTCGTGTTACATCAGACAAGTGCTCCCCTTCCTGACCATTTCATGGCCAAGGTAAATACTTCAGGTTTCTGATGGCTGGATTTCCCATTAGCCTCCATTAAAGACACACTACATAGCTACCTTATATGCCCTATTACCACCAGTGCGTACATAGTCCTGACCCCAGACACTCCATCTCCATAACGTCCGGAATGGGAAGTCATAGTTTGCGAAATAGGTGTCCTGCAGCACTGATTGGTTCCCACAAGTTATGACCAGCGTTATGTTAAAGGTCAATTGGTTGAGTTGACTTGAATCATACCACCTACATAAGATCACGGTTCGTCAGAGGCAATTAAACATTGGTGTATCAGTGCACAAGTTGGTTGAACTCATCTCGCATTAGAGTATCATGTGGTTCTGTGTGGCTCAGTTGGTAGAGCACAGCATTGGCAACGCTTAGGTTGTGGGTTCAATCCCCACTGGGACCACATATACTGAAAAATGTATGCATTCACTACTGTAAGTCGCTTTGGATAAAAGCGTCTGCTAAATGGCAAATATTATATTATATTAGTATCAAGCTGGTCAGACTTAGTACTGTAAGGTTATGAGCCTACAAGTCAGACAAGTACGCACATGACAGTTCATATTTCAAAGGATTGGGCTTCCACATTTTGCATACGTTTAACTTTCATTAAAAACGCATTCATTTTATTAGTGGCATCCCTGGATATTATGGTGTATTAACCAATACTAACCAATACTTATATAATAACAATATAACATTGTGGTTACTCTGAGCACCTTTTTCAGTGTACAAAATACCTAATTAAATTGCCTTCCTCAAATTCTCAAGTCATTCCTTCTTGGTACATCATCTATTCACATTCCACAAAGCCTGCACTGTCAATGAACTTAAGCTGTGTTTATGCACTGAAGCTAGATTATCTGGAGTTGAAATCAGAGCAGAGTAACTTGACTATGTGCTGTCACTTATATTGTATGGTTTGAACCTGTGGCCCTGATGAGGGGGTTACAGCTGTCACCACATCTACACCCCACTGCTCAGAGAGAGGAGCTAGACCTCTCCTGTCATAATTTACAAACCCCAGCAGTGGACACCAACTCCAGAAATGTCAGACCAGTTACAGAAATGTCAGACCGGCCTCTAACCCTGGTCTGTCCTGCTGTTACAATGGGGCCTCTAACCCAGCTCTAACCCTGGTCTGTACTGCTGTTACAATGGGGCCTCTAACCCTGGTCTGTGCTGCTATTATGATGGGGCCTCTAACCCAGCTCTAACCCTGGTCTGTGCTGCTGTTACGATGGGGCCTCTAACCCAGCTCTAACCCTGGTCTGTGCTGCTATTATGATGGGGCCTCTAACCCAGCTCTAACCCTGGTCTGTGCTGCTATTATGATGGGGCCTCTAACCCAGCTCTAACCCTGGTCTGTACTGCTGTTACAATGGGGCCTCTAACCCTGGTCTGTGCTGCTATTATGATGGGGCCTCTAACCCAGCTCTAACCCTGGTCTGTGCTGCTATTATGATGGGGCCTCTAACCCAGCTCTAACCCTGGTCTGTGCTGCTGTTACGATGGGGCCTCTAACCCAGCTCTAACCCTGGTCTGTGCTGCTATTATGATGGGGCCTCTAACCCAGCTCTAACCCTGGTCTGTGCTGCTGTTACGATGGGGCCTCTAACCCAGCTCTAACCCTGGTCTGTGCTGCTATTATGATGGGGCCTCTAACCCAGCTCTAACCCTGGTCTGTGCTGCTATTATGATGGGGCCTCTAACCCAGCTCTAACCCTGGTCTGTGCTGCTATTATGATGGGGCCTCTAACCCTGGTCTGTGCTGCTGTTACGATGGGGCCTCTAACCCTGGTCTGTGCTGCTGTTACAATGGGGCCTCTAACCCAGCTCTAACCCTGGTCTGTGCTGCTGTTACGATGGGGCCTCTAACCCAGGCCTGGCTTAATTTACTTCTCATCTCTGTTTAATATCTTGAACAAAGCCAGTCATTCTACCTGTTCCCAAGAACTCTGTGGAAATCAAAGGAAAGCACCCCCATACAACAAAACTATTTTTCAAGATAAGAAAATATAATCAAACACTCCTAAATCTAGTATTTCCCGGACCAAATTATTTACTGTCAGGATGTGGCAGAGCTTTGTTGCTGTAAAACGCACTGTCCGTTAAAACCTGAGGGATCTTTATGACTTCATGACTGAAATGTGCAGGAATGTAATACTCTAAATGTGATTAATATAAAGAAGAAAAAAAAATGGCCCACATTCTGAAACAGGGAGGGTGGAAAATCACAAGCTTCTCTCCTCCAAAGAGTCTTTTGGGATCCTAGTCTGCAGTGCTGCCGTGGGCAATATGACATTCAGTGCTGATGGAGGACATTATTTCACAGGAGACCTCACAGTGCAGCCAGACCAGAAGGACTATGGTCACAGGCAATGTGCTGAATTTTCAACAACCACCCCCTTGCATTGGTGGCAAGATTACAGTGCTATGCCTTTCTGTGTGGAGAATACGCGCAAAAGGAAACAAAACAAAACATAAAACAAAGAAAGCACATAATCAAATATGCAGAACCTCTGAGCTCTCTCTATTAAGGGGAAAGACGGTAGGTGACCACGGTTTGTAATAAAACCATATGGTAGCTGTTATGAAAATGAAACGTGCGGGTATTAAGATGATCCATCTTCATTAAGCTATTTCCCTCTCGCTTACCTAACTGGGGATTGAATGTTTCAGGAGGTCAGGAGCTATTTTTCTCCCCTTCGTGCCGCTGTGTTTTTTAATAAGGTATGCATTTAAATATAGCCCAGAGCCCCTGTGCAATGCAGCACTGACCAGGGGAAGCGCGGTCTCATGCTGATTGGCTGCCGTTAAAGGGTGCACTCGGAGATCTTCCCATCAGCCCCCACTGAGTGATACATTGAAAACTGACAAATGCAAATGGGGCGATTAGGCGAGCCCTGAGAGTAACTAGTGTTGTTTATTTAGACGCCACGCATCCAACTGGCTTCTTCAGCCAGACTTGAGACCATCCCCCTGCACGTGGCTGAATATATCACAGTAAGAGTCCGCTTGCGAATCAATACAATGTGCACGCGTGACTAGAAGATGCGGTTTCGCATGAATTATAACACTTGGAACCAAACTGCACGATTAATGTTATTGTCGTTCAGAGAGAAAGCGCAATGGAGTAAAATAATTATATTTATGTCACTAGATTATAAGATGATTGATGTATTTAGGGATATCTGGTTAAATCTTTGACATTTTTAGTTGACATTTGTTAAGTTTGAAGTTTCCTACATATTTTTCTCATACATCTTTTCTTTGCCAATGTTTGTCTAAATAGCTAGTCTGTAATCCGTCTTCAGTCCTTCAGTAAAGTTTTTTTTAAAGACTTTTCTCAGCAGGCTCGTCGCCGTCCGAGCTGCAGGTATTTTAGGCAGCTGGTTACCCTCTTTCTGCAGGGCAGACCTACTTTGCTGCAAGCCAGCCGGGCGGCTGCTTAGAGCGCTATGCAACACAAATACAACATCCAAACCATAAACATCTCACCAGGTATCACCATACGGCGCTGTCTGCGTTTTAATCAGGCTGCTCTTTTAAGCATGCCTAACCACCGCATGCCATACTGTACATATAACAAGAAAATATGTAACTGTCACAAAAAAATCGAATGAATAAAGACCTCAAAGTTCCTTGGCTCTGGAAAATAATTCCCCTGGTAGTTGTCGTGGCCCACGGTCACGGGGAGGATATCTATTCGGTTTGCTCTTTCTCAGACCTACCAAACAGTTCACTCTGCCGGGCTGTGAGGGACGCATTAACAATGGCGCTCCGAGGCATTGCACTGCCACGGCTTCTGAATTACGGCCCATCGCCGTGGTTTTAATGCACTGTTATTGATCTGCCATTTCTTAAAGGCAGCTTTTCGCTTTTTTTACATCGATGCCATTTTTCGTAGCGTAGCGCGCAGGTAGACCCGGATCTTAGGAAACGCGCGTGCGTTTCATGTCCAGGTTTGACTTTCATAAACGTTGATTTTGTCACAGAAAAATGTAAATGCACAATGTTATCACACAGTGCTGTCTGATGTATGGCGTGTGTCATGCTGTCTTTTATTGTGGTCATGAATCACTGACTTTGTGGGAGACCTTGTTGACCCCTTATAATGGAGGACTGTTAGCATGTAGGGCAATTGGGCTGATGGCGGAGGCTTTCCCCTTGTGGGATAAATTAAAACACATTTCTTTATATTTTCCTATATGCTATTTCTATTATAAAGAAAATTACACCCAAAATGCACTGCATGAGAAAGCACATCAACTGTCTGCAAAACTGGAAACATTTATTTTTGTTTGCTGCATAAAGAAATACCCCACAACTGTCTCACAATACCCACACAAAATATTTAAGATGTTTCACAAAGCTTCACATGTGGCATGCGCCAGGGACGTTTTTCTTTTATTTCCCCAATTCTAAGCCTCTTACCATGTTATATTTGAATACAATTATTTTTCTTTATTTTTAAAGGTCTATGAGAATTATACAGTGAATGATGTCACTGTATATGTAATGTTATTTTAGCTGCCAAATGGGAAAAAAATATGGATGCATCCCTAGTATTTTAGCACCAATTTCATGTGAACAACGGGTTTACCCTATACCATAGATGTGCTTTGTGGCTGCCTGCAGATCTGTGCCCGATTTAATTCCCAGACCCATTCAATATGTTAAAACCATCAAACTGGAGCACACATTTATATTATGACATGGGTTGTTAATCGCCACAGATGTATTTTACACAGTCATGAACATAAGTATGTGCCTATACTATAAGCTTTACTGTAAACATTTGAACAATCTGCTAGCTAGTTAGCTAGCTATTTGAGATTTTTGCTGTTATCCAAGCTGTGTCACTTGGATAACCAGCAACTCCGATAAGCAAGCTAGCTAGTTACCTCATTTTCATCGTCTGGCTAACCAGCAAATGTAAGCCAAGCTACCATGGTGTACTTCATGTCTGGTTGAGCAGTTTAGTTGAGCTAAGTCTTAGCTGGTCTAAATGCACATTAAGGTAATTTCTTGAAAGTATTAATTCTGGTAACTCTTCAAGGGGAATTGTAGGTTTTATTGGGATGTCTTGTACTCCTGTTCGTATTCTGCTGTTGCTAAAGTATGCAAATCATTTCACACTGGCCTATTTCATTAGTGGAATTACACTGTGGTGTGCAGTGCTTAATTTGTAAAATAAGAGATGCTGGGGCTCAACCCCCCGCAGAGAAAAAAGGGTAAACTTTTCCGACCTCTGTGTCGCTGCACATTTCTGTCCCTCCCTCTGGTCTAATTGTCCAGGTGCTTCCATAGGACAGCCATGCTCCTCGCCTCTCTCTCTCCGCTATCCTTCTGCCTCCCTTTACTTCTCGCATCATCTGCTCCTCGGTGCCCTTTGGCAAGCCACGTCCGGACATACGGGGTTGGGTTGAAACTTTCCAGTGGTGGGGCAACAGGGTTAAAAACAGGAGCGATGATATGGTTGCTGTTTTTTAAAGACGCTCTTGTTGACGTGCAGATTAGATTCATTTGTGAGAAACCTCTCTCGCAAATTGCTACGGTGTTATCAGCGGTTAAGAGATCCTTCAAGGGCTGTGTAACTTGTTCTCCCGATGTCTCTGTGAACACGAATTGTTTCTCGGCTGTTAAGTCTGTTAAAATACGTGTTGTTGTCGCACTTTAGATATTTATGAGCCCGGGGCTCTGATTCTGTGTAAGACATTTAGCCCCAGCACAAATCAAGCACTGGTGGTGTGGTTTTAGGAATACGCAAATAAATGATCTACATCTGGTCTTTAACATATCTCTGTTCTTTTTATTGCAATAGGCCTGTCATTTTTTTAATCGGAGTCATGGATGTACCTTTGTTCTCATATCTGATTTTGTTCACTTCAGGATATCTTGACGGGGATATACAGGGGTATACATATATAAATATATGCCATTTAGCAGACGCTTTCATCCAAAGCAACTTACAGTAGTGAATGCATACATTTTTCAGCATATGTGGTCCCAGTGGGAATCAAAACCATAACCTAAGCGTTGCCAACACTATGCTCTACCTACTGAGCCACACAGAACCACAATGACGTGATGATGAGACATGGAGCTGATGGCATAACAGTGAGAAAGTGCAGTGTGAAGTACATCAGAGAGGTGGTGGCTGAGATACACATCTCTGACGTGATGGTAAACGTGTGCATTCCTTCATTACAACTTGACAAATATATTGAGGTAACCAGCAAAACAATTAACTGGGGGAACCACAGTTGAGCAGCAACCTTGCTTTGGTCCCAGGTGTTACCAGACATTCATCTCCTAGTTATTGCATCATATTACAGTGTAGTATCTTTTTTTCAGTTTGTGTGTACTCACCATCGTTTAAACAAAGAAGCAAACAGTGTTGGAACTGATATCCCTAATTAGCATATGGGATTATGCAAATATATTTTTAAAATGTTTAAAAATGAATTGCAATATGCCTCTCCTTCCAAAATGTCATTGTGTAGTAATGCATTGTACCCTTGGCATTCACTTGGCCTTACAATATTTATTATATATAATTATCATCTGCAAAACCGGGCCAGCTGTGTTATTGTTTCTATTGTTATTTGTTGCGATCAAAACAGCACTTTTCCTAACCTAAAAGTATGTTTTACACTGATTGCAATGAGCTCATTTAGCTCAATCACTCATCCCATAATGTGGACTCTGGACTGTGCTCCACCAGAGACTGCAGTAGATATTACCGTGGCAATGTTGACTGTTAGGACCGAAAGCCCAGAGCAACAGAAAGGCTTTTCAGAAAGACGTAAAACAGCAGTGGCACTATTCATATCCTCCGTTGACACACTGCTGATGGTTATTACAAGGACGGTGCCCTGCATGTGTCAAACAATTTGCAAATAATTGATGTCATCTTTTCCGCTGTTATTTCCACAGAGGCCCTTAACGGTGTTGCCAATATTAAACCTCTTGTTACAGCAAGGGCTGAAAGAAAGGAGAGAGAGAGAGAGAGAGAGACAGACAGAAAAAAAAGAAAAGAAAAACATGGTGTTAAAGTGCAGAGCTCAGTCTTTTACTGACCGAGGACGCGAAGCCATCTGTGCGGAGACAAGCGCCCGTATGGTCGTCATTTGTCCGAGATCTTACATCATGCGAAGGCTTTTCACTCACCATGCCAACCGGCGTGGCGGATGATGTATGTGTTTCTTGAGTCCTGTGATTACTAGCATGGAGCTGCAAAGCAATGCTTTTCACCTCATCAGTTCCACAGGCTGCGCGCCAAGGCAGGTGAGGGATTCGCCGCAAGATGGCTTCTGACACGCAGCACAACCAAGGCGTGCCCGCGTGAATATTATGCACCGGATCCCAGCTCTGCCGCCAACTCTTACCAGACTTACCTTCATCAATCGGGGCGGATGAAGGAAATTACAGAGTGCCTAGCAACAGTAATTAAAATGAATGATTATACTTTTCCTAGGTGTAAAAAAATCTAATAAAATAAAAAAAGAGTGTTGAGCGAGTCGTGTTGGTCCTACATTATATTCTTCTGTTAAACAACAATATAACTGGCATATAAGGTACTCCTCTGAACGGTGTTCAAAAGAATGCCACCCTAATGGTAGTTTAATAGTGTATGGGACTATATGTATAATAATTGGGGGGAAATTCTATGGTTTCACATTTCACCATGACCAGGGAAGAAGATCCTAGCACCATTATTAGTGTTGAAGCCCATTAACCAGCATGTGAACAATAACCGCATTTATTTTCTTTCCTACCCCATACTGCACATAGGTCACATTACAATCTGGTGAGAGGCAATGGAGGTCCCGTTCTGGCTTTAGGAAACAGGTGTGCATTCACATCCAGCTCTCGACCGTCATTCCTGTCCTGGCCTCACTTGTCACCCTCATAACCTTACAGGATTCTGAGCCTGACCAAGTTGACACTCCGATGTGAGATAAGTACACTGCACTTCCAGGTATGTGCTTTGCTAATAAACCATAATGTTCAGTTATGAATTTCGGTGAATCATGACCTCGTGTCACATTTACATTTTTACATTTTAAGCATTTAGCAGACGCTCTTATCCAGAGCGACTTACAAGTTTGCGCACGAGATCAGTGCAGTAATACAACAATAGATTGTAGGCAACTGCATACCATACCTGTAACACTGGGAAGGAAAAGGTTCGTTTTTTTTATTAAATGAGAAGGCAGGGATACATATACAAGAAGTGTTGAGCAAGTCGGCAGTGGTGATGACAATAGGCTAGATGTACAGAATTCAGTGGTAGTGGTAGTCTGAAAAGGTGGGTTTTGAATCTCTTGCAGAAGATCGCAAGTGATTCCGCGGTCCTGACCGATTGCGGAAGGTCGTTCCACCACCAAGGGGTCAGGACAGAGAAGAGGTGAGACCGCGAGGAGCGCGTGCCGGGCGCCCGGAGGGGATGGGACAGTCAGTTAGCCAGAGAAGGCTGAGCGGAGGGTCTGCCTGGGGTGTAGGGTGTGATGAGTGTCTGGAGGTAAGGGGAGCAGTTCCTCTAGCCGCCTGAAAGGCAAGCACCAGTGATTTGAATCTGATGCGTGCTGCGATGGGGAGCCAGTGCAGAGAGGAGAGTAGAGGGGTGACGTGGGTGAACTTGGGTTGCCGCACCAGACGTGCGGCAGCATTCTGGACCAGTTGCAGTGGCTTGATGGCGCAGGCCGGTAGGCCTGCCAGCAAGGAATTGCAGCAGTCCAGACGCGAGATCACCAGGGCCTGGAGAAAATTGGGGCACCAAGTGGAGTTAGTATTTCAAGCAAACTCAACCACTGACCTATAACGATGCTGGCTAAAACTTGCTAGAACAAATCAGATTGCAGGAAACAAATCTCACAAACTGTAACTTCCCTTTCCAGATACTCTGTAGATATATGCCAGTGTCTGAGGTTGACACTATTCCTGCCCCACTCTAAACTGTTATTCTGTCTGAGCATATGCAGTCCGCATTGTGAACTATGATTTTACTTCTGTTGAAAACAAAAACCTCCTGTATTCTCAGGCAATTCACAATCGTGTATGCAAAATAACACTATTTCCATAGCTTTTAGATGACGCTCACAAAGACCATTTTAAGATCGGTGTAAACAACGAGGGAATGCTACTCTAAACGATACAAAACACACTGTTTCCTGGCACCCTGAGCAGTGCAGCCATAGTTGGACAAAATAGTCTAAATAATAAGCAACATTCTTCCCTCTGCAGGGATTCATAAATCAGAGAAATGACCCTCACCAGTGTTTATCTGCTTTACTTAAAATAGTACCTCTGGCCCACTGCCACACTGGTGCCAAAATTATTATTATCTGGTAAGTGATATACAATAATCAACAGTAATTAAAATGAATGATTATACTTTTCCTAGGTGTAAAAAAATCTAATAAAATAAAAAAAGAGTGTTGAGCGAGTCGTGTTGGTCCTACATTATATTCTTCTGTTAAACAACAATATAACTGGCATATAAGGTACTCCTCTGAACGGTGTTCAAAAGAATGCCACCCTAATGGTAGTTTAATAGTGTATGGGACTATATGTATAATAATTGGGGGGAAATTCTATGGTTTCACATTTCACCATGACCAGGGAAGAAGATCCTAGCACCATTATTAGTGTTGAAGCCCATTAACCAGCATGTGAACAATAACCGCATTTATTTTCTTTCCTACCCCATACTGCACATAGGTCACATTACAATCTGGTGAGAGGCAATGGAGGTCCCGTTCTGGCTTTAGGAAACAGGTGTGCATTCACATCAGCTCTCGACCGTCATTCCTGTCCTGGCCTCACTTGTCACCCTCATAACCTTACAGGATTCTGAGCCTGACCAAGTTGACACTCCGATGTGAGATAAGTACACTGCACTTCCAGGTATGTGCTTTGCTAATAAACCATAATGTTCAGTTATGAATTTCGGTGAATCATGACCTCGTGTCACATTTACATTTTTACATTTTAAGCATTTAGCAGACGCTCTTATCCAGAGCGACTTACAAGTTTGCGCACGAGATCAGTGCAGTAATACAACAATAGATTGTAGGCAACTGCATACCATACCTGTAACACTGGGAAGGAAAAGGTTCGTTTTTTTTATTAAATGAGAAGGCAGGGATACATATACAAGAAGTGTTGAGCAAGTCGGCAGTGGTGATGACAATAGGCTAGATGTACAGAATTCAGTGGTAGTGGTAGTCTGAAAAGGTGGGTTTTGAATCTCTTGCAGAAGATCGCAAGTGATTCCGCGGTCCTGACCGATTGCGGAAGGTCGTTCCACCACCGAGGGGTCAGGACAGAGAAGAGGTGAGACCGCGAGGAGCGGCTGCCGGGCGCCCGGAGGGATGGGACAGTCAGTTAGCCAGAGAAGGCTGAGCGGAGGGGTCTGCCTGGGGTGTAGGGTGTGATGAGTGTCTGGAGGTAAGGGGGAGCAGTTCCTCTAGCCGCCTGAAAGGCAAGCACCAGTGATTTGAATCTGATGCGTGCTGCGATGGGGAGCCAGTGCAGAGAGGAGAGTAGAGGGGTGACGTGGGTGAACTTGGGTTGCCGCACCAGACGTGCGGCAGCATTCTGGACCAGTTGCAGTGGCTTGATGGCGCAGGCCGGTAGGCCTGCCAGCAAGGAATTGCAGCAGTCCAGACGCGAGATCACCAGGGCCTGGAGAAAATTGGGGCACCAAGTGGAGTTAGTATTTCAAGCAAACTCAACCACTGACCTATAACGATGCTGGCTAAAACTTGCTAGAACAAATCAGATTGCAGGAAACAAATCTCACAAACTGTAACTTCCCTTTCCAGATACTCTGTAGATATATGCCAGTGTCTGAGGTTGACACTATTCCTGCCCCACTCTAAACTGTTATTCTGTCTGAGCATATGCAGTCCGCATTGTGAACTATGATTTTACTTCTGTTGAAAACAAAAACCTCCTGTATTCTCAGGCAATTCACAATCGTGTATGCAAAATAACACTATTTCCATAGCTTTTAGATGACGCTCACAAAGACCATTTTAAGATCGGTGTAAACAACGAGGGAATGCTACTCTAAACGATACAAAACACACTGTTTCCTGGCACCCTGAGCAGTGCAGCCATAGTTGGACAAAATAGTCTAAATAATAAGCAACATTCTTCCCTCTGCAGGGATTCATAAATCAGAGAAATGACCCTCACCAGTGTTTATCTGCTTTACTTAAAATAGTACCTCTGGCCCACTGCCACACTGGTGCCAAAATTATTATTATCTGGTAAGTGATATACAACAGCCTGGGGCTTGACTAATACAGCACAACCAGGAGCCTGTCTCACAAAGCAGGATTAGTGGGTTATCGAGCTAACTTTGGGGTTAAGCCTGGGTTTTCGGTCTCATGACTGTGGCTCACTTTCAACCGGGTTGTATCGTCATGGTAACTTATGCTATGAAACTAACCTGCTCCGGAGTAGGTTCAATTCAGGCTAACGAATCAAATCCTATAATAATCCCGCCCCCTCACCAATCAGCTCTCTGGAAAATGGCCTCACCAATCCTAGAGAATTGCATAATCATTTTTTTAAATGTCAGAGATACAGATTCTCCACAGAGGGAATATTGTATTTTTGCAAGCTTCTGGAGCTGCATGTCACAAATGCCACTCATCGAAGCCATGCAATCACTGTGCAGCAGTATATATGTATTGCCCTACATTTTCTAGCCACCGGTACATATACGTATTCCGTTGGTGATGTGGAGAACCTGAGCAAACATAGTTTATATAGTTGTATGTATATAGTTATCAATAATTAATAAAATGCACTGTTGCATATTAAGTGCGGTGTAATTTTCTCATATGATTCCCGAGTGATTGGTGCAATAGATCGATCGCACTCACATTACGATCACCCGCAGCCCTGGGTGAGCCACAGACCTGAGACTGAAAACCCAGGCTTAAGCCCAAATTTAGCTGGGTAACCCACCAATCCTGCTTCGTGAAACAGTGCTCTGGATCTGTTCATGTTGCATGCGATTGGCTGTGTTACAAACGCCGGCCCTTTTGTGTGCACGCGCTCATAGCTCGGTCGGAAAAAAACTGGGTTGACAGAGCGAGTTGATAACCACCATCGTGAGACAGGTTAGTCGTAATTGCCTTTGTTAGGCTTTGTGTAGCCAGCTAACGCAAAGATACCCTGAATATGTTTGAACTTCCTTTGTGAAACAAGCCCCAGGAAGGGAAAGAGGAAGGGGGGAAAAAACAATGACGACAACAACAACAACAACAACAACAACAGAAAGCAAAGCCCTCCCGGAGAACAAGTGGGTGATGATTGCTGTGGTTGCTGTGGGAGTCTTACTCTGCATGCAAAGAGGTAATAAAATGACAGAGCTGAAGAAATGGATCCCACAGCGCCTGCTCAAAAACCCTCCACCCTTCATTAGGCCCATCTCTTCAGCATTTTCCACAAGCTCTCTTTTATGATGTACTTCCAGTGGGAGTCTCATTTTGGTCTCAAATGCAGATGCCTGTACAGCGCTCCTGACTTTAGTCACGGGACAGAGAAAAGCATCCGTGTAAAAAAATCTTGCTCGTTCGCTTTGTTCTGTGTAGTTTTCATAGTTGCTGTTTTGTGAACCCCTTTTCTTATCCTGTTTTTTCGTTATACCTCAAATTTGGAATGCCCACACCCAATTGTTATGTTTGTCCCATCACTCCAACATCCTCCCACAGTTTGGGAGAGGATAGACTAGTATGCACAGCTTCGGAAATGCACACAGCGAGCCACTGATTGTTTTCACTCAGAAATCCAGCGATTGAACTCTGCAGTCAGGATAGCCTAAATTCTGCTGCTACGCATGTGCATCTTACCTGCACCAAAATGGAAAGTGCTGGAGGTGATGTATATTTTCAGAACAGTGTAACCACCTGTGCTCCCCTACTGTGTTGCACCGGGATCATACATGTTGCATCTTGGACAACAAAAACCAAAGGTATACACTGTACTTAACTCACCAGCCAAAGCTCTGCTGGCAATCTGGCATTTAAGCTGCTTCAACACTAAAGTTGTACATATTACCGAATATATGTATACAACTAACTGTGCAGATAATTAGCAAATATAGGTTGTACAAATACATATTTTATGGTTTAGGAAATGTTACGAATGATTTGGAGACCCTCACCAGAAAAAGCCATACAATTCGCATTTAGCAGATGCTCTTACCCAGAGCGACTTACAAAATGTGCATTAATACATGGTAAGATTAATCATAGTCCGCGGCGGAGATCAGTGTCGTGATACAGTAATAGACATAATTGTTGGCAGCTACAAACCATACCTGTAACACAAAGAGGGAAAACTTTGAATTTGTTTGTTTTTTTGGGGGGGGAGGGGGACACAGTCATCAACATAGATACATATTACAAAATGCAGTATTGAACTTGAGTGGTGATGACAATTAGTGGTAATGGAGTCTGAAGAGGTGGGTTTTGAGTCTCTTGCGGAAGATGGCCAGTGATCCCGCGGTCCTGACCGAGTGCGGAAGATCGTTCCACCACTGGGGGGTCAGGACAGAGAAGAATTCCAGAAAGTATCCACAGGGACCACAAAAATTCTCTATGCATACAGGGCTTCACAGATCTCCGATGATCTTGGGAGTTTCTTTTTACTGATTGTTGGGATGAGGGTGTCGATACATATCCCACACACACTCTTCTGTTATTTTGGGCAACTGTGGCATGTGATGTCGTCTGTACGCTGGCACTTCCTGTCCAAAGGGATAAAGGTTCGCTCATCCTGAGGATGACGGGTTTCAGAGTTTGAGAGTAAGAACAATTGATTGTTTTGTTTGCTGATAGAGGTCTCCTGTTGGTACTCTTGAAACGTGTTCGCTTAAGGGAGCCAGATTTGGAGGCGTTTGTTATACAACACTGACTAATTTGTCAGTTTGATGAACACCGTTTTTGATACTGAAAATACGGTTGAATACACAGCTGCTTACGGGAATCTGCACGTTTGGAGACCTTCACCAATACACCGCTGGAAAGGTTAAGCTTCGTGGCAACGGTCTTTTGTTTTCGTGCAACAGGTTATAAACGCCACGTTTTCATTGTTCATATTTTCGTTCGACCCTTAAAATAAGACTCTTCCTACTAAAAAATGGAGGGCACTAACTCAGTGCTTGGCCCTGGCCAGTCCACCGTACTATGGTTTGGTCTGGGGAGTTGCCTTGCGTATTGCGAACTTTTTGGAGTCGAAGGGGTTTGGTCGTAACACTGACAATGTAGCATTTGTCTTCTTGTGTCCATATATTTTCTTCTTTTTAAGTTTTATTAATTATGAAAAGCCTCATGAATACGTACATTTCACTTAATGCGCCTGGTGTATGTTTTACTGCACCCACAGGTTCTGAAAATGGTGAACCAACACGTGGGCCCAGCGGCAGCACAGGATTTTAGCATGTACGCCTTTTTTGTGTTGCAAACACTCTTTTAAACACTTTTTATTAGCACTGTGGGACACAGACATGCCATTGACCAGGTCTCCTCACAATGGTATGCTTTACTCCAAGTGACCAGGGTCTCAACTGCCCACCATCCTGGACACTGACGACAAAGACTAGGGAGTTGATTCAGTGCGTCAGTAACTCAAAGTGCCAAGAGCAGTCTGCAGGCTAAAAGACGTTCATTGTGTTGATGCTGCAGCAGGAGATGAGGCAATGTTGTGGCAAGATGACCTGGAAAACACTGCTGGATCAGTTAGTGTCAAGCTATATGTGCACTGGCTTGCCCCGAAGGGCCAGTCCTAAACCAAACTCGGTGTGTCCCAAATAATCTAGCACAGACAGAGGATCAAAATATCCTACACATCTTACAGGACTGAATGCCCAAGGACAACAGATTGAGCGGTCAATGGCGAGCAGAGATGGTCATTCGGGAGTCGCTTGAGAGTGCAAGTGTCCATTCTCCTTGTAATCGCAAGGATTTTCTTGGAGATTTCTCGTTAAAGTCCAAAAGGAAGGAACAGTGGGGTCCTTTGGCTTGCTTGTATAAATGCCTTGCACCAGTCTCCTTTGTACAACGTCAGAAAGACGACATTTTGCTTTCATACACTGTCATGGGTTGTGATGTATTCTTGTGCCTGTGCAAGACCATCATAATCAAAAATCAAGCATGCCTTTCACTCTTTAGAATGCAATTGAGGTTGAGTGCAACTCGTATAAAACATACATCACAAACTGACCATGACAACACCAAGAATGTCATAAGCACAATAATGAATTTGTTCATATTGTATATCACAATTCTAAAAGTATATTTGTTCCCCTTCCTGTGCCTTTTATTTCTCTAACGCTCTTTGTCGTGGGGTTGCTTCACATTACATCCCATTTTAAGGTACAGCACCATAGATCGATTTCAGAGATTACAAATGGGTACGTTTTGCTTTGAGAGTGGAAAATGCAACCGTGCCAGAATTATGGTTTGGGTCATGCGATGCAATATAAATCCACATATTTTACCATAGTGTATCTATAGAACCATGAAAGACATACTCAGCTCTGAAATGCCTGCCAACTTTCCTGAAATTCACTCCGTCTGTATATACCTCCAAATATCTCTTCCCTTTTATCCCCCATGTTCGCAGTCAGTTTCTACTTCCAACTCAGAGGGGAGGATCTTCCTGCCCAGTGTCTACTTACAGCTTAGCCCAGCCTCTGAATCACCATCATCAAATGCTCCAACATTTGTCATTCTCCAATACGGTTATCGTTTTGTATATTCTGGATAATGCAAATTACAGTCAATTGTTCTCCAGTGAAATTAAGATTAATGAAAGATTTATATGTACGTGTAACGGAGTTGGTTCTGACTGCAGCGAGTTTCGAAATGAGGATCCCAACGCCACAAGAGACACGATTAGCCCGCTCAGCTAAAGACCCATGTCCTCAGCCAAGGGAACTAATCGTACTCTTATCAACGTCACTTTATGCACATTAAACTGAGATCCTGACATTAGAGGTCATTAGAGTTCCCATAGCACTTATTGAACAAGTAGGGGAGTTAAGCTGATGTCAAATTCCTGTTCAAATTCCTAAAACTGCCTCTCTACATCTATCTGCCAAATAATTCCCTTTTAAAGTTGAATGGCTATACACTACCTTGCATCCCCTCCCAAACTGAGTTCACACTTGACCTACTTGATTAAACAAACATAGCGAAAACATTTAAGCAAACTGTACAATAACCCCAAAATAAGCATTTCTAAAATAAAATGCTAAATACAAAACATAGGTAAAAATTCTGAAGTTTGACAGTTAATTTTTAGCGTAGCCCTTAGAGGTCTTGGTCTATTTTGTCTCGTTGTCGAGGACAAAAGACGGGTCGTCAATTTCGTCGTCAGCATCACTCTCGATGTCAGACTCCTTACCAATATTTTCTTCAAGTTCGTCATCCTCGACGTCCAAAAGCAATGTTTGTGGTACATTTAGCATTCGCCTCACACGAGGCTCAACTCGCCTCATTTCTCCTCCACGAAAACTCCAACTCCAACTCCAAAAACAGCTAGGCTTTTTTTTCCGTTTCATAATATGACAAAAAACGCCGAAGATATTCAAACAAATGCGACGCCTGCCTCACATGCTGTATGCGCTTTTACGCACGCGTAAATATAATTTTTATAGCAAATTAAAATGATAATATCTCAGTTTTTACTTGGTCTTTCAACGTCATTCAAAAATTAGCATGGGGTTTCAAGCCAGCACGTTCAAGTGAAGTTGGCGGCAATGCTCAAAGTGACTTCGTTTCAAAGCTACGGCGTCTTGAACCAGTTACTGATTTGATAACGCCGGCGTGATCGGCGACTCCTAAGGGTTAATACAGCGAAAACGGCACACAGAGGAATTTTTCTTCTATCAGTTGAGAAAATGACCACTTCAGCAAAATCAAAGTTGAATCCTTTATTACAGGTTTACAGGACTAGGGAATGTGGGAAAGTGAAGATAGGATTACGGCTTCAGATTAGCGAGGGGCCTTCAGATAAACGGGAGGAGGAGCCTGCCAGGCTGTCTCTGTCGTGTGCTTCAAAGTAGTTGTGCTCTATCCGCCTGCAGAAGGACAGCAGGTTTCTGTAGCTCTTGATCTTATCGCTCAGTTCTTTGCTGGTCAGCCGGGTGGTGAGGACGGTGTACAGATGACCAAAGACCAAGGCATCCAGTTCAGTTGGTCTGGAACAAGAGCAGATAACGGGCTTGATTTCCCTGCCCCAGTTCAGCCTTGGATCAAACACATCTGGTTAAAATAAAGGTTATTTATTTAACCAGATAGAAATTACTTTAAGAGGAGCGCTCCCAGATTTATATAATTTGATATTGATTTTGATCAAAAAATGTTGTTTTTTCTCAACGGTCTTATAGCTGCTCGATTAGACGGAACTGCAATGTACAGCCAAGCACTGCTTGCGTAGTGCAGAGCAGGAAGTCCTGTTTTCTGCTCCCATGTTAATGTATGGGCTATTTTCACTTCCCTGAGAATTGCTGCAATACGATGCAACAAAAAAGAAATTGACACCTTGATGGCCTATATCAGTTATGAATCAGGAAATGTATACATTGTCCATGAAAATACCACAGATGTTTTAGAAATCTTCAACTGTTTGAAGCAGAGGAATCCTCAAAAGGGGAATTGCCTCAACACTCCTGAGAAACGTTTTGCAACAATTCTCAGGGACGTGAGAATAACTGATACATGGGAGCAGGCAGGATATCCTTCTCTGAACTACGTAAGCAGTGCTTGGCGCTACATCGCCGTTCTGGTTACTGGAACAGCTGCGAGACCGCCAAAAAAAAAAGTTTACCACATTTTTTTTTTGAGGTAAGGAAAAGCATATAAAATTATAGAAATCTGGGAACGTTACCCTTTAACTTACCACATCTTATGAAGTGAAGTTGCACATTCATCATGGTTTTGTTGTATTATGTCATAGTGTAGTGTTGCTACTTATCTGATACATTATGCAATGTTGCTTTATGTTGTAATGTTTCCATGCCATGCTTCGTTAAATGTTTTTAAAACAATGGTAATGTTTGAAACTATACTGAAACAAACCACGTGAAGGCTCCACGCATGCATGCAATTTATTATTGCACCTTAGAAAAATTGAAAACCCTGCTGACATGAACACATTCATTTCCCTCTTGCACCGGAAATGACAGAGAAATGTGCTTGCATGGAGTCCAGGGTAGATCGATTAATCGATTCTGACTACACCCATCACCCCCACCCCCCCAAAAAAAGGCATAAAAGGAACAAAGTATGTTCCTGAAGTGTGTTCCTCCCTGCAGCTACGGTGCATAACAAGGCACTCTTTAAAAAATGACGGCTGCACTTCTAAAGGGAGAAGCTCCTTCAGGCCTTTGCACCTACACGAAAGCCCAGAAATGATCCATCGCCTTTATGGTGGGAGCTAACCAAATACAAATTCAGTCAAAAGGACCGTGGGCAGTCCAGACATGTCCCTCGTCTCAGCGGTAGTGTAGGCCCCTTCAGTCAGCCAGGGGCTGAATTTTGTAACTATTTAAGTCATTACAAAGCCATTTTAGCATTCAAAATGTCATTTATATGCATTTGAAAAGTATTCAATGAAGGTCATTGAAATGCATATGAAAGATATTTGTCTCATTGAAATTGTTTTTAACCAAGAAAAACGTTTTCATACTTCAAGTGCAAAACACCTTTTTCACCATTGTATTTGAAAATACTGTAGCGCCACTGGGGGTGGGGTGACACTCAAGGACCTTCCACACCTCCTGATGCCTCTCAAACAGAACATTAGAGATGACAGGCTCTTCCTCACGAACAGTGGGAATTCTTCCATTGTCCATCTTTGCGTGTTCTCTGGCAACCTCAGGAAAGCGGCTATCATCTCTCTGCTCCAGAGACAAGTGCTTCTTCCCATCTTTCTCTAGCCAGGAGAAGATGTTTGTATCCGACATCCACACCGGGGTTAAAAACTCAATTTCTATTCATTTTTTCTTTGTACTACCTCCTCTCGCCTATAGGTGATGCCCTCTGCCCGCATTCCCCACCATCTTGTAGCGCCACTGGGGGTGCAGTGACACTCAAGGACCTTTTCAGAGGGTGTAGGCGATTGAAGAAATCCGGAGGCAGTATTTCAAACAAAACGATAATTTTATTAAACTTAATACTTGCCAAAACATAAAAATGGGGAATTAGGGAAACCAAGCATATATAGTCCACAATCCTTCTCTTGGTCTTTGTCTGTAATCCAAGTCACAAATCCAGTTCAGTTCCTCAAACAATCCAATAGTCGGTACACAAAACGGGGTCCTCAAAACAATCCAGGTCCAATCCAAAACAATTCTCCAATACTTTCTCAATCACCACTCTCCAATACTCGAGCCTACTCCACCCCCCATGTGACACAAAAACAGTCCTTTATATAGCTCCCCAAATTGCCATCAGTCCTCGTGGTTTTATGTGCTTCAGCTGGTAGTCAGGTGTGGGACTGCAGGCTGCTAGGAATTGTAGTCCTTTTTGGCTCCAGTGGATCCCACGAGTTAGGCCCAGGCAGCCACTTCCCTGTGCGGCCCCTTGGGATACCATACAGGAGGACCTCAGCTCCGACCTAGGGAGGGCTGGGCGGCACATGTCCCATGGCCACCAGGAGAGCCACCATCTCCAGGTCCACTCAAAAAGTGTCCCCCCTGGATCAAACGTCCGGCTTCCATCGTCTCCATTCACCTCCTGTAAAAGCATCTGCAAGTCATTAGGAAATGGTGTGAGTTGCTCACCTTGTCTTCCACCAGATGGCCACATGTGGATACTGGATCTGGGCTCTATGGACACAATGATCACCCCTCGGGCTCTGGGCTTCACCAGCTTTCCATGACTCCTCCAGTGAACTTTGTGCCGTTTCGGAATCCGTGATCTTCTTTTTGGCCTTTTCTGCCACTTCCATTTTGCTTCCAGGTGGTCAAGTTCAGCAACCGGGGAAAACATTCCCTTCAAACAACGGTTAGCTTTATCCTTTAATTTATTTTCCACATTTGAATTTCTTCTCCATAAACATTTTCTATGGTCATTCCCTTTAAATTTATGCCCGTTCTTTTTCTAGTTTCCCTTCGGGTGAGAACTTCAAATCTCTATTCCTCTTCTCTGCATTTTCAATGTTAGTGACAGAGATGGACTCACCACGTCAGGAGATGGTCGGGTGTTTAACCAGGCTTCAACCATAGTTAAAAGACCCTCTTCCACACTATGGTCCCACCATAATTCCTCCTCAACAGGCTGCTCCTCTAGTCCCCTTCCAAGGTCTGTCAGGTTGAGTTGGATTGAGGACCATCGACCACACTCCAACTCCAGCATCTGGTCATGATCTCCTGCCAGCTCCACTCACTGCGAGATCTCCACCTGGGTGCCAGAATCTTGCACAACAGGAACACGTTTTACACATTCCAATTCTTCACTCACCCTTTCCAGTTAGTCCTGTAGATCAAACAAAGTTTGGGTTTGTATTTGTAAAATGTCACAAAAGGAGTTTTCTGTGGCCTGGTGCTGGGCTTCTTTTTGGTCCAGCCTCTTATTTAAGCCATACAGTTTATCTCTTAGTACTGTGACCTCTTCATTTTCCCCTTGCTCTAGCAGGAGTGCTGCAGAGGTGGTTTGGTGAATTTCCTGCAAAGCCAGAATCTTCCCTTGTTGTTCTATGGCGGGGAAGTTCAAATCCCGGCCTTGAGGTCCGCAGTGTCTGCAGGTATTTGCTCCAACCATGCACTACACCACCTGATTTAGAATAATTAGTTTACCTCCTTGGTCCAGGAAGCAAGCTAATTAGTGAAATTAGTAGGGCTGTCCCCGACTAAAACAAATCTTGGTCGACCAACAGTCGTCCGTTTTTATTGGTTGGTCGAAACTTTTTTCTATATGACACACCCTATTTGTTTCATCAGTAGGCTGATGCTTTTATTTGACCACAACCATAACACATTCTAATGCGTAGGCTATGTTTTATTTAATTAACCAGGTTGGTCTCATTGGGATTTAAAACCTCTTTTGCAAAAAAATAGGCTAACAAACGAATGATCACACATAGCCTAATGTCTTAAATTGTAGCCTAAAGCTGAACAAAGTGGCTATAGCCTATCGAAAATAACTTACTTGAGTCGGAGACATCCGATGGCCTACTTCCCCAGTCGTTTCATGTTATGGTACAGGAACACTAGCTTGTCCACATTTTTTGAGAAAAGGCTGCTCTTGTTTTATTAACGATAAACCCTGCCTTGGAAAACATACTTGCAAAGTTTACATTCCACTTTTTTTGGATCGTCCGCGACTAAAACAAAAATGCTGCCATACTCCAGATTTTTTCTTTGACATTATGTTCTTAGGTTCTTAGGTTATATTGAAATGAGTAATTAAAGTATGCCTATATCACTAATCTTAACTGTAGGCAAATCTTAGGCTACAATTAAAATGCACATTCATGTGCCTAAAACAAGGATGCAATATAGGCTACATGAAAGGGGGTGTTACGCATGTTAGTTATAAATATATAAACCATACAATTAGCAAAACACATTATAAAATGTTACTTTTATTAGTTTTGCAGAATTATTCACAACATTACTATTACCTTAACTGCCTAATATAATTTAAAGAGAACATAGATAGGCCTAGCTATGTTAAGAGTGAAGGACTGTCAATTTCTTTTTCTTTTTTTTGCGCGCGACTGCTCGACCAAAACAAATCTCGGTCGACCAACAGCCTATCGACCAAACAATCGACCAGTCGACTAAATGGGGTCAGCCCTGGAAATTAGGTGGTGTAGTGCGTGGTTGGAGAAAATACCTCCAGACACTGCACACCTCAAGGCCTGGATTTGAATATCCCAGTTCTATGGAATGGTTCTTCAGATTTTAAAAATCCTCTTGGACTCCTAGCTCTCCAAACTGCTTTGCTTGTTCTCCTAGTTGAGTCCTCACCTCTTCCAACTGCACCTCCAGTTCCCGCCTTCCCTTGCTCTCCTACTCCACTCGGCTCAGACACGCATGCGTCTCCACTGCTCTCCTTAGCTCCACCTCCTTTTAAGGGTACCTAGTCTGCACATCCAACAATGCCCTGGCATACTCCTGTCTTTGTCCTTGTCCTGGGATTTCTGGATGTCCAGACACTGCAGATGCTCTTCCTCTAACTTCTTGGTTAGGTTCCTCACCTCTTCTTCCAGCTCCAGTCTGTGGGCCTCTACATTTTTTTGTTCTCCAGCTCCACAACCCAATCTTCCTCAGGGAGTTGCAGTGCTCATCCAGCAATTCCCCCATGGCCACTAAGTGGTGCTCCTCTGAGGTCTCCAACTCAGCCTTCATCCTGTCCAGCTTAGTCTGGGCATTCTTCAGCTCTTGAACCTCCTGGAGGGTGACTCGCCATCTGTCCTCAACAATGGCCGCCCAAATCTGGTTCTTCACCAGGTCTTTCTTCTGGTCATGACAACATTTCTCCAGTTTACGGATCACCTCCACTTGGCCCTTTATTAATGCTTGCGCCTCTCCTAACTCTGCCTCTAAAACAGCGCATTTTTCGACTTCACTTTTATGCTGCTTTTGTGGCCTACCTGGGTTCTTTTTGCTCTTTTTCCTAGGGGGCACCACAGAGCAACATTTTTGTTTTAGACTTTTTTTTTTTTTTTTTTTGTCTTTCCTTTGGGTCTTCCCAGCCAACTTCTTCCCTCAGGGAGCACTCACTGGGTTGGTGATCATATTCCATACAGCATATACACCAAGGGGCGCCACTCTGTGCCAGTTGGGCCTGCTCTTTGTTCCACACCTCCAGACGCATCTCAAACAGAACATTAGACATGGCAGACTCTTCCACAGGAACAGTGGGAATTCTTCCCTTGTCTGTCTTTGCGTGTTCTCTGGCAACCTCAGGACAGCGGCTGTCACTTCTCTTTGCTCCAGAGACAAGTGCTTCTTCCCATCTTTCTCTAGCCAGGAGAAGATTTTTGTATCTGACATCCACCCTGGGTTCAAAAGCTACATTTTTAGTTTTTTTGTTGTTGTACTATGCCCTCTGCCCCATGTGACACAAAAACAGTCCTTTATATAGCTCCCCAAATTGCCATCAGTCCTTGTGGCTTTATGTGCTTCAGCTGGTAGTCAGGTGTGGGACTGCAGGCTGCTGGGAAGTGTAGTCCTTTTTGGTCCCAGTGGATCTTCATGACATGACTCAAACATAACTTGATATAAGTATGTTCAATATTGGTAACTCAGACAAAAGTGTTTAAGAAGCAAAGTAAAAAGCCCCTTCGCTTAATACCCCAGGCATCAAATCACCATTTGAAGTCGACTGGTTTCAGCTTGTGAGGGTAGAGGTACAGTTTTTGACACCTACTGTTTATTGAAGAAGAATTGTGTGTCCCCAGCGTCTGTGAGAGAGCTTGACAGCACTGGCTCACATCTTCACAAACCTGGGAACATGAAGAGGCATTGTTCACACGGTTTTCACTTCTTGAGAGCATGGGTCTTTTGCAATGTCCTACATTTAAAACCCATGTTTAAAAAGCATGATTGGCAGAGACACAGAATTTTCAGCAAAAGCCCAAACCGTGAGATGTCCTGATGGCATAATTAAGATGAAGATTAGATTTCAAGGACTAGCACCACTCCAATTATGATTATTCAAAGGAAATTGTCATGGAACATGTATGAAATGGATAAATGCAGGTTTGAATTGCTTAAGAATTTAAGATGGTATTGTTTTAGTTTTTTTGTCTGTTATATATTTAACTGATTCCTCTGTTTGTATGGATATATGTTATTTAGTTTGTAATTGAGAAGTATTTGATGATATTTTTAAAGACAACTTAAAAATGCTAGAAATTGAAATGATTTAAAACAGTGCAGTTTATCAATAAGGCTTTATCATGCCATCAGGACATCTCACGGTTTGGGCTCTCCCTGAAAATTGTGTGTCCCTGCCAACCATGACGTACCAGCTCTGCCCAGCCAATGGCGTTCATCTTGCGTCCTCCCACTGCTTCTGATAGGCTAAGATGTGGTTCAGAGGCCAAGAGTAGGGGCAGCTGTACCTTGGTCTTGAGATCTAAAGATGAAGAGTCCTTGGTAAAGTCCTATTCTGCATGCACACTGTATGCAGTTTCTGTATAGGATACAACAGTCCCATATATTAAAATGGACCTAATGTAAACATTTTCAAATTTATTTCCAACTATTATTTCCAAGTGTTTACTACACTTTTCTATTTGTACTTTGTAGAATGGCACCATCCTAAAAGGGTCCTTCCTTTGTAAGGATTAGGAATACTCTCCCTGTGGCATAATAGGCTTGTGGAAAAAGTATAGCAGGTATGGAATAATGATGCAGAATTTGTACTTCACAATTACATCTGATGTGGCCACAATAAAGATGAAATAGGACTAAAACAATTAAACACATTTAAATAAACACATTTAATCAAATGAAGTGCTTGATGATGATGTATGCTAACGAAATATTTATGAAGAACTGAGGTCTCAGATTTTTTAAACAAACGCATGATTATAACCCCATATTGAACATTCCTACAATAATATAATACAAAATAATAATAATAAAAGCAATGGAAGAAAGGGAACGTGGTAAGTGTTGAGGATCTGTGCATGGGCAAAGTTAATGAACACAGTGTTACCAATGCAGAACCATGCATCATTTATGAGCCCGGAGCCATAGGTTTAAAGAGCCCCTTTTCATTAAAGCTTAATTAAGATGAATGTTGGGAAATTTCTCACCTCTGCTGCAGTGTTCTCATCACACCACTGGATATACAACTGCAGAGGACAGATAAAAAAGGACTGAGTGTACACACACACACACACACACACTGAACAGTGGATGCACGCACGCACACACACACACACACACGCACACACACACACACACTGAACATAACTGATTGTGTGCACACACTAAATAGAACAGTCTGTGCACGCACGCACACACACACTGACATAACAGAGTGTGTGCACACACACACTGAAAAGGACAGTGTAGACACACACACTGAACAAAGCATGCACAAAATACACACACCCGCACACGCACACAGCACTAGATTCATCAAACAGCTGGAACATTAAAAGGTTACTAACATTTTATTAGCACTATTTCTCAGGGCCGGAACATAAGCAGAGGAACATATTACTATGATTAATAAGCACATGTATACGTTTGAATTATTTTTGTATCATTATGATAGAACTGTTATTTAAACACTAATGTCTCATAAATATTTGAGTTCTAAAGTTCACCGTTTCACTAGCCAGTTTTCTTTGTGTACCATGTTAAGAGGGAAAAATCAAGACACCAACTTTTCACATTATTCTGGTTACATACAGCAAGCTCAATCTTTTTGTTCCTTGAATTGTGTACACAGACCTGACCACTGCATCCCCAGTTTCAAAGCTAGGCAGCTAGACACAGTAAACACATGTGCAGTGCACTAATACACCTACACCTAACATTACAACTTTCTAAACGTAAATAAAATATTTTTTTTTTTTTTGTTGAAACTATCCTGAAAATAGTTTAACCAAAAACGTGGAAGAGACACGCCGAAAAATATGTCTTTCTTCCAAGTGCTTTGATAAGAGAATCGAAAAAAAACAACCTTAACTATCCATTACAATTTAAGCCAGTTGTTTTTCCTTCTTTTTATGGGCCGATATTCTGCTGCCACTGGTGACCAGCACAAAAAAAGTAGCCAAAAGGAAGTCATTTACACACTGGGCTTTTCTCTTAAATTACACACATTTTTAGACACCAGCATCAGGACGTATGCAATGATATAACATGGAGCTCTCCACTTCTCAGATGGAGGCTCCCCCCAATGAAGTGCTACTACATGGAGGAAAAGTCATTTAACAGTTCCGGTTTCTGTCAAGATCAAATAAAGCAGAAGCAATTGCTGGCCACAGAAAAACCATAAAGCTGCGTCACGCGCTCCGGCCTTGTGCCATCTGGAGCCAGCTCGGCTGTCAGCAGCATGTTATTCACCAGCTCCACGTATGCCTTCATCTCCTCGGCCCTCTGGACTTCATCCAAGCCATCGCTGAGGCTGTGTCCCTACAGCACGTGCAACACGAGTCCCATTACTATAGCTCCACTGTGGGCTGCGTCTACAGTGGAGGTAGTGGCCTTAATGGAAGGCAGCGTTCCATCATAGCACGGCATAATCAATACGAGGGAATGGGTGGGCACTGATGCTGAAGTTTGCGCTGTTATTTTGTGATTTTACTTGCTTTGGGGGAAAGCAAAAAAAACAAGAAAAACATTTTTGGTTTTGGAACAGTTGAATGTCTAGATTAATTCAAATGATCGCATCAAGTTATGCTGGTAATGCCCATGGGGTTCAGGCCAGGGCTCGAACTGTGCAGTCAACACAATAACTTGCGTTTCCAATGGATGGGGATGGATTAAGGTGTCATTTCCTCAACAATTTCACACAGGCACGGTTTCTTAGCTTAGCCTTGGCAAACTGCACTATTAGTCCAAGTTCCAATGCAACCTAATTTCCAAGTTTTATGAAAGGAACTTTACCTTGAGGGCAGAGAGCAAGAGAGAGAGAGAGAGAGAGAGAGAGAGAGAGAGAGAGAGAGAGAGAGAGAGAGAGCAAGAGAGAGAGAGAGAGAGAGAGAGAGAGAGAGAGAGAGAGAGAGAGAGAGCAAGCAAGAGAGAGCGAGAGAGTGAGAGAGTGAGCGACTGAGAGAGTGAGAGAGAGGGGGTGGGAGGGAGAGAGGGGGTGGGAGGGAGGGAAGAAGTAGCACAACTTGCTTATAAAGCCATGCAGCTAGAGGTGGAAGATGGTGCATAAAATAAATCCATTGTGATTGCTCAGCCACAGAGCACACTGAAATTAAATTGCGTCAAAGGACTTTTTATATACTGCCACGGAGTCCGAGACAACACTGCCAGAGGGCCTCTGCGACAGGCAGGAAGCACATCAGGCTTTCCGTTTTGCGCCGAGGAACTTAACTTTTACATTCTTCTCTGAGGGGAAAAATCTGCAGTGGCAAAATGTGCTTTTTTTAAAAACTTTCCACAAAATAAATCTCAAGTTTCACTATCTAGATTATGCAGAGTGAAAAGGCCTGCTGGGGAAAGCAGCACTTGGCAGAGCCCTGGCTATTTACACAGCGATGAAAGCCGTGATTTAAGTTCCCTCGTTGTACAGTGGTTATAGAGTGCACCCTTCCTTTGCTCGCTGTCTGGTGGTCTAAATCTCCTCACCTTCTTCGTTAGGACACATCTCGCCTGTTGCTCTGGAGCCAGAGATCGCCCCAGTCAATCAGTTAACTAAATCTCTGAAGCCACAAATCTATTTTCTGCTGAGCTGAAATTAATAACATTCTTTCAGGGCCGGTGAAAGATGGCCCATTACGTGTGAGGGCTGGAAAATGGGAGAGAGTGACATGCTCATATTTTCTAAGAGGAAATTAAATCTACTTCTAATTGAATTTTGAACGTTGTATTATAACATTGCTATCGCCCGACTGTGGACATTCCACCAAAGCTGATGTAAATTAATGAAAACCCAGACAGAACCTCACATGTGCATATGAAAAACCTGTATATGGGGGGGGGAAAGGAAAGTGCAAACAACAGATGTCACACTGTTCTCAATACGGTCAGTAGTGACTGGTTTATTTTTAATATGCGCGAGACAATTTGGAGATTGAGATCTGTAAACATATGACAACCATGGAATTTCAGATATAGTCATGCACACAGTTCGTGTGTGTGATCGGTCAGGCCTAATACAGCACGCAGGCAAGACCGGTACATGGATGGACGGGGGAAGCGAGATGCTTTTCTAAATATGACCAGCATTGAGCACAGGAGGAAAAACTGTGGTGATCTTGATGTGCAGACACTGCTGGCGATCCTAGTTCACCGAGAGTTCACTCGAACAGCAGGTTCTGTCATGGTCTTTTTGAACAGATCCATCCTCCACTATCTGACTGGCAGCCTCGGGGTAATTGATGAGGTGCATGGCTCCCACAAAGGCCTAATCTGCATCCACACCATAATGTGTATTACAAAAGAAATCGAGGTTGCTTTGAACTGGCCTCTCCGAGCTTCTCACGTGTTCCTTGACAACAGACTATTCAGGGGATACAGGTATGCGACAAAACACTGCCGGAAAAGACCACATTTACTTTTTGGGTTTTTAATTCTAATCCAGAAAAGAATTGTCTTTCTGAAATTTTTGGTTTGCTTGCATGTGCTACAAAACACACTACATGTTTAATGGTGATGTCCTACAGTATGTAGACATTATTCCCCAGACAGAATTTACACTTAACGATGTACACAAGGCGCAGTAAATGGCGGTAATGTTAGCGTGGGCTCTGCCCAAAATGAGCCTTTGTGAAATGATACTACTCAGATCTGCATTAAAATCATCGCAAACTGCCTCAATTTTCATGTAATTCACTCAGTAACCCAAGGCTTAATGGATGTGTTGGGTGGCTACACTGTCACACCTCACTACCCCACTCTTGACAGGGCTGAGCTTGTAACAAATCACCCTCAACCAACAAAGCTGTTCCACCGCTTCCAGAACAACAACAAGAAAACCCTCACAGCACCAGACGCCACATTTAAATATTAATCAGGTTTACCCATTAGCATGGCCTTGTTGGCAAATAAAGACTAACAACACTGATATGGGCACAGTGAACACACTGCGGTGTCGGTTACCTTGCCTGTAACCCTAGAAAGGCCTACACGGGCCTCCCTCTACAGCAGCTAATGGGGGGGTTTTAATGGCGACGGGCTGGAATCGCGATACCGTCGTGCCTGTGGGGAGAACAGAAGACTCACCAGATGGGGACATGTACTCAGCGTTGGCCCGACCAGACACTTAGATGGGCAGATTGCACATCCGCAGACACGCCTGCAGAAAGGAGAAACGGTTGAGTAAAGCACGGTAGATAAGTAAAGTTGTATCTGCTCAATACACCCAATTCTAGGACACTCGCAATGTGCTTCATTGCTTTGCTTTCCACATGTATGGGGTCTTCATCTGCCGGGTAGTTTTCGTTCCCCATGCGTTACCTGTGTACGAGTGTGGGGATTGAAGAGCTTCAATGTGGTGTAGCCACACTAGCTAGGCTAGTGTGGCTGCACCATATTGAAGACTGCTCATGGAAAAAATCATGCATACAAAAGAGGCGACTTTGGCCTTTGTGAATAAGGCAAGTTTTACTTTTAAAGCAGAACCCTGGGAACTCCCTACACTGTACCCGCCGATGCCAAATGTGTTCAGATGGGCAGGGGAGGGTGTGTGGGGAGGGCACATATAAAACAGTTCCAGTTTAGGTTTCCTCTATTTATCATTATTTTCTTTGGCAAGCACACCGTTCCCAGAAGAATTATAGGACTGTACTGCAGAAGACAAACAATTTACTGGCACTTTGGCTGACTGAACAGCCATTCATTTCAAGCCCCTCGTTCGGCCTGAACAAACATGTTTGTCGAAGCACTTGCCCAATATATTTAGAAACGGGTGCCCAAAAACGTGTTAATGTGAAATCGGCAATTCTCCACCATCTCCAGAGAAACTGCTTGCCTCAGGCACTTCTCAGAAATGCAAATTCATGACACACTCCCTTTAAGTCGAAGACAAAATAAACGGCCTCCCAAAAAGTCAATTTTATAAATTCCAAGCTGTCTGAAAGCCTATACTTCTGCTCCCTTATTTGCTTCCCTTTATTTCCTTTTCAAATAGAGTAAAGTGAAGCTTAATGTTGGCCGGGCCTCTCCACAGTAATTCCCCTCACAACGAGAGTGTAAATTAAGTGTTGGTCTGCGCTCTCTTTGCCTAGGGAGGACTGCGGGTCTGCGAGACACACAGGCCACATTACTCTGCCTCGGTGCAGGAGAGCGGGCTGCCTGACAGCCCGGAGCCCTCCACGGACATAGCGAGGACAGGGCCCACTTCCACACAACCACCTCTGTATTCCCAGGGCATTTACATTATTCAAAGATAAATGCATTGTCAATTTTGTGTCTCCAAGCACTAGATATGTGCACCGCTTTGCTCCTCCAGCAGCCAAAGGTTGCCTAACCTCCGCCAGTCAGGAGACAAACGACAAATGAAATCAAATGTCTTTCTGTAACATGCAAAATAATTTAACCCTGCTCCTGATCAGTGCACACAGTATATAAAAAATCCACAGCATTGTTTTTTTTTTTTTTTTAAATTCTGGATGTACAAATAACAATTTATTTCATTTATGCATTTGAAGCCTTCTTTTATATATTAGGTCCACAAAATAGGGAGTTTTTCAAAATGTATGAAAATAATCTGGTTTCATACATATTGAAATTGCAGCCACTACCTCTGTGCTGTTAGCTGTAAGAATCGTTTTTCCAGCTTGCTGTAGATGAATAATTTTATACTTTTATAGTTCTAATTAGCTATTAAAGGTACTGCCTACCCATGTTGTGCTTAGGGTCAGTGTTACATTGTATACATGCCAATTAAAGCAAACACCTCATTGTTGCAATTATAATATTTTTCCATTACATGACAACCATTCCCAGGGTTACCTAATCCCACTACTGAGATCCATGTTCACGTATTGCATGTTGCATATTCACTTCACATGCTGATGAACCATTTCAACCTTATCCTAAACAGACTCAACTCGCTCCTCTCCGACACCATCACCAACCAAATCCAGAAGCCTCGGATAACAGGCTATCTAAAGAGGAGCTACTCTGCCAGAGGAGCAGCGAACACTGGCATCAATCATTAGCTTCCCAGAAATAAAATGTCTACATTAATGAACCACTGGATAATGTGAAGCTTAAAGAGAGGAACACAAATCTGCCTAAATTGTAAAACTGTGTGTGCTGTATGCACTGATATAGTAGCTCAAGTCACTTAACATTGGAATAACCCACAAATAATATGGCAAATAAATGCAATAGAAACAATATCCAAATATGTTTAAGGGAGATCTCTTGTGGCATTTCCAGCTAAAGCACTGGTTCTCTGTGCACTGTTTTTAGCGATGCACCCCCAAAGTCCAGAAGCTAATCCTGGCCATGCCACTGTGCCTACCACTGGTTTTATCATTGGTTAATTTAAACTAGGGTTTATACCTACATAAGGAGCAGCCTCATAAAAAAAAAATAAGGTTACAGTTAAGTAATGAATCCAATCAATAAAGCGTTCACAACCTTCATTCCCAACGTGTTTGTATACAGTATATACAGTACCCTCCATAATTATTCACACCCTTGATAAAGATGAGCAAAGGCTGTATAACTTAATCAATACAATAACATGAGCTATACTGTATGCCCAAAAAGTGAGAATATTTTTAACAATTGCATTTTTCCCCAAAAAATGCCACAATTATTCACACCCCTAATCATTTTTATTTTTATTTTTTAAATCCAACAAAACAGTTCATCACAATCTTACACACAAATATACAAATACATAACAAACAAACTAAATATGTCACTTTCCACTGTTTCCAGGATCAATAATTAAGAAGTTTAACACCACTGGATCAAGTGAATATTGCCCCCACGCACAGATGGTTTGGGAGGTAAAGAAAAATCCAATGTCCAGAGTTTGGTGCATCTTGGGGACACCAAATTTACCATCAGACACCACCTCCATGCCAATAGGCTTTTTGGAAGGGTTGCCAGAAAATATGCATCTGGAGTTTACTAAAAAGCCTTGCTACTCTGATAAGAATCAGGTGTTATGGTCAGATGAGACCAAAATGTCGCCATTTAGCCATGCACATCAGCGGTTGGTTTGGTGTTGGAAGAAGGAGGCTTACGTTAAAAAGAATGCCATTCCTACAGTGAAATATGGTGGTGGATCTTTGATGTTATGGGGTTGTTTCGCATCTACTGATCCTGGAGCTCTTGTTAAGGTAAACGGAATCATGAACTCCAGCAAGTACCAAGACATCTCAGTCTCCAGACTTGAACCTGATAGGAAATCTGCGGTTTGAATTGAGGAGGGCAGTCCACAAGCGCAGACTGAAATTTGAAACTTGAAATTTACAGACAATTGATTTAGAATTGCTCGCCTGTTTAGCTTTGCACCTCGAAGTAATGCACAGACATCATGATCCAGGAGTATGCGCATCCAACCACAGTTGCCCTTTGATTGTCTCCCTTAGAGTTCCATGCCGACATCACTTTAGAAACAGTTCCTTGTGAGACGTCAGCAAGCTGATCTGTCCTCATCAGTGAAACTCCTGCCAAACATGCTCCAACAATCACCCCCATTTCAAAGTCATGGAGGTCTCGTCTAGCCACGCTAGCCATAAGTATAGGCAACCAGGCTTGCCCAGCATTTTTGTACATGCTGGGATGTTAATTGCTTAATTAATTCCGGAACATCTGTGTGGAAGCACCTGCTTTCACTATATGTGTGTGTGCATGCATGTGTGTGTGTGTATATGATTTGCCTCACATGAACATTGGACATATTTCCTACTACCCAGAAGGTCTCCACCTCTCCATAATGGCCAAGCTTCCATTGTTATTCTACAGCTCTTGAGAGCATCGAATGAGTGATTCAATTGCCCACATTTAAACATATCCTCTCCATGAACAAGACTGCCAACTTTAAAAGTCCAGGATAGAGCGGTCTGCACAATAATCAATTTTTCATATCTAATGATTAGATATTTTACTGAAATAATGTGTCTGAGATTACAAATGAAAAACGCACTGGATCATTCTTTATTCCACAGACAGATTAAATTCCAAACCCCTTTACTGTAATAGGCACACTTGTAGCGTAACATAAATTAGAACTCTAATCATATTAGGTAGGTACTATTTTAAACAAAATAACAGATTCCTTAAAATCCATAGGTGTAATTTATAGCAAAGCCATGTTCACTTTCCAGAACAATCAATTTCTCGGTGTAGCATAGGACTAATTTAATGTTGTAACGCAATTCTTCCTGGGAGCTGCTGAAAGCCAGGAATAGCTGTCATCACAGAGGATCTTGAAGATAAATGAATATGCAATTTATTCAGCCGTAATTTCATATTGAAAATGCTATAAATTATGTCCACATGGGTATCAGCAAAGATGAAAGGGATTCTTCATATATTTTGGTCCAAAATATGATAGACAAGACAGAGGTTGTTTATTACTCTGTGTGTAATCAGTAAGTGGTCTTTCAGGCTGGAAAGGGGATGATGAAAGGTGGTTTAAATTATATCATTCAGAAATAATTCATTTGTTGCAAAGGTCCACCTAATATCAACTTGTGAGATCATATCCTCAATCTAGTAACAAAGGAATGATTACTTGGTATTTTGAACCATTGAAAAAAAAAAGAAATCTTGTCTCACATTGGTTGTAGATGTGGAGGAAAGAACGTGTTTTCTTCTTCAACCCTTCAACAGTTAGTATCTTGGTTATGGAGGATCTGTACTCACAAAATATCATCGTACCAAGCTAGTGTACTTATCAGAAATGACAATAAATACGTAAAATGAGCAACTATTTAGTCCCATGTGTTGGATAGCAATGTTTGCCTTCTTCTTCCAGGGTGGAAAGGTAAAAACAAGGGCCTGTTCTACATGTCACCATATGAACATTTACGCCATCAATATTGGAGGTACAGGTTCATAAACCTTCATAAACAATGGACAACTTTGTGATTTTGGAGACCAAATGTGTAAGTGCAAGTGAGGAAGCACAATCTGACAGAAGTATTTGGCCATCTGCAGACAAAGATAACATACAGATATGCAATAACACAACAGAATGTCCCGTTGTATACACCACCGATCAGCGGGTGTGAGGCCGACTTCACATCGAATTTCCGCCGCAGATGTATGTATTCACTGGGGCTTGAAATTATCACCAATTGTCCCTATTGTACACACATTTCCACAGGTACGAGTGGGTGACTGTACTGTGCAAAACTGAAAAATACATAAATTAATTAATAAAATGAATGCTTGAAACCTTGCCTCGGGCCGACACAGGAAAGAAAGATGACAAGTTTGCTACAATAAAAAATGTGCGGTTAGAGGACTGAGGCTGCTAACTATTAGTCTTCATTACTTTGCAGTCTTCTGACAACTGTAACATGCTACTGAGCCCCAAATGGGGGCTAAAATGTGATCTTATGATATATGAAAAGCTGCTAACGTCTGCTCAAATCTTCCCACTCAGTTTTAATGGTACTTCCCTTTTTTGAAAGAGAGCTGTGCATTACTACGGCGCACCGCAAATCTGCTGCTTCAGCTGTTGGCGCGGTAAATCTACCTGGCTTCCCCACTACTTTATCATTTCATTCTGCCCAACAGCACCCAGAGCAGGTCAATAACAGATCTCCTAAAGATACTTTCACACAGAGGACAAAAAAACTGATCTCACTGGAAATACCACTCATTACCAATTCCCCCTGTTAAAAATATGAATGTGTAAATATACATGTTAATAATCTTTTACGGGCTCTATTCAATGCAGACTCTTCCCACACGCTCTGTAAATATATACAGAAGACATGCCATCGTCTTTGTGTTGCGCCACAGATGCCCACGCTGCTAATTGCAGAATGAATGACTTACCCTTCAGAGGTTGATACAGCATTGCAGTCTCTGGCCACGGCTCTGCAGCTGCAGGAGACAAATGGTGTACATAACTAAAGGTCACTTTGGCTGGTTTGTCAGATGTAAAAGTCTCACCATGACCTTGGAGCATATGTGTCCAGCTCACATTGCTGTCCACTGCATTGTTAAATCAAATATTGAGTCAAACGTGAGGACAGGTTTCCTGGCATGATGCACATTCATATCAGCAGGTCATGGGCAAAGACACAATCAGCCAACCAATACAATTCTGTGATATTTATAACATATTTACCAAATTAAAAAAGATAGCTACCCAAGCCAAAGTTACACATTAATGGGTCATGGAAATAATTATTTGCATTTAACAATTTGAACTGAACAGTAAAATAAAACAGTAAAGTTTTTACTGAATACACATGAACTGAACATGCTAGAAATATAAGATTTTAACAAAGATGATGAAGCATTTTAAATAACCTGACCATTCATTTAAGTCGTTACAATAATTCAAAGCTGCAAACCCTACAGACTATGAACAATTTAGTGTCGTGTCCCTGAACCGCACAAGTTTCCACAGCGGATGAAAACATTGTGACAACTCTTGATAACGTAGCCCACCAAGCTAAATAAAAGGAAATGTTTCAAATGTTAAAAGCATACACTATTAAATAGCTAGCTAGCTACAACGTTGATCACTACCAGCCTAAAGACAACTGGATATCATCAAACGGCTAGTCAGGAAAATGCGCTGTTATTGTGTGAAAAAAGGAGTAGCTGCACCTGCATCTAATGACTATCTATAGCCAGGTCTAATCTAATGCCAGGTGGTGTATTGCATAGATAGCTCAGCTAGTACCTGCTACGTGGGAAACGAATGCCACTGCAGCAAGGGACATGGTGGAAGACGTCAAATATTAAATACTACATGCAAGCTAGCAACGTTTCTTTACAGCCAATGTTCTTGTACCGCTTGCAAACAACCTTAAGAGGTGCATTGTTGTTCTCTTCGCTTATAATACGCATTTACCTCTGATTTGTCAAAAAAAAACAATGTTACACATGTACGCCAATCATACATAGCAACGATGTGTGCGAAGAGAAAAGCAACGAGTCAAAAATGCACATGGGTGGCAAGTTCCTGGTTTTCATTAATTAATTCGTAATGTTACTTCCGGGTATTGTCTGCAGGCATTATCACTTCGCGACTAATGCACAGTTCTGTATATAGTTATAGACGAGTAAATAGCGAGTTGCATTAGGAAACGAATTAATGCAGTCGGTGATCAGCAGTAACTGTTACAGTTTTAGGTGTGGGGAACAAACGATATGCTCACTGACATTAAAAGGACCTGGGTGACTAGCTATATGGCTTACTAGCTAAATCAAATCAACTGGCAATGATGGTAGCCGGCGACAGCTGATGAATGCAAACTTTAACACGCGCACATGTTTGTGTTGCCACTCATCTTCAGTGTGGGTAAATGTGCCCCAAAAGATGGGTAATATCGCTATAGCGATTTTTCTATAGCGAAGTTAAGTGTGTGGGCACATTTACCCACCTTTTTGAAGATGCTGATAACTAAACTGCTGAATAATATATTGCTCATACTGATTTGTATACATGTTAAATAAAAGGCAAATTATTTTTCATCATTCATTTACATATACAGTGAGTGTTATCCTTTCTTTCACTATTTTTGAGAAGTATAAATCTACAGTATTTCCTGTAAGCCTAATCAGAAAAAGTGCATAATTATAACAGTGCTATAAATGTCATTAGTTTTCAACATACTAACATATTTTATTAAGCTAAATATACATACTGGTCATAATGTAAACATTAAACAAACAAATACATAAAAAGAAATAGATCATTAAATATAAGAAAAAATCTAAATGAGGATTCCCTGTCTGAACATCAGGGGTGACCAACCGTGGTCCTGAATAGCTGCAGGGTGTGATGGTTTTGGTTATTACTCTGCACTTATTTCATAGATGAACTCAGTTTATTACACAGTTAACTCCTCATCTGGTTTCTTGGGTCAAAATTGACTGACCCTGTGGCTCCCCTAGAGTTGCCACCTTGATGAGAAAAGCCACTGGCATAATTCTAGTCAATATCAATTCAACTACAATGTTCTAAAAGGGAGAAAACCGCATCCCAAGCAGAAATGAAAAAGTGTAAAGGGTGGATAAAAAAAAGGGAGGAAGTACCATAAATGCATTTCATTACACATTATTGTCCTGTTCCAGTATATCTGCGACTTGTGCACGTTTTTTAACAATCTTTCCACTTATAACTATCTTAATAGGTCAGTTATCCTTTCCATTTTGCTTGTCTCTTCAACATTTGTCATATATTCCCTTAAGATGGGGGTGGACTTGATAAGAATGCACTGTAATAACCTTCTGGCTGGTAGTCAGCAGAATTTGCAAGAGGTACATATATTTTCTACCTTTTAGGTCTTCAAATAGAATTCCTAGTATGATGGTTTTAAAATCCTGTGGTGCATCAAACGTATTATTGAGAACTTTAAATATAAAGTTCCAGAAATAATTTGTCTTCAGTCAGGACTAGAATATACAGGTAACTGCCAAAATAAAGGAACACAAGTAAATGAAACATTGAAAGGATACAAAATATATTGAGAACAGGTGCTTCCACACAGGTGTGGTTCCTGAGTTATTTAAGCAGTTAACACACCATCATGCTTAAGGTCATGATCATGCTTTAAAAATGCTGGGCAGGTCCAGTTGCACATTATTTTGACTGTCATGGCTAGAAGAGGATATCTTAGTGACTAGCAAAGGCAAAACAGATTAACAACTCTGAATCAATTATCTGAAAATATCAATCTAGGGCATGAGCAGGCAGTTTTATGAAGAACAGTTGACTGAGAACTTCACAGAAAGGGATAATATTGTTGGGTTGCAGTGCATGAACCCCTTATTACACCTAAAAATGCATGTTTGGGTTAGGGTTGTGAAGTGAAGAGGTGCAAAGAACACAGACAGTGGTCTACTGACCAGGTCATTTTTATTCATGGTCAGATGAGTCATCCTTCACCCTGTTCTCAACAAGCGGACAAGTGCATGTGTGTGTGCGCATGCCAAAAGAAACCTATAGGCCCGAGTGCTCGTTTCCCACAGTGAAGGATTCTGGCAGCTGTGTTATGTTGTTGGGTGCATTTTTCTGGCATAGTTTATGACCACTCAACCCCTTAGAGGGCAAGGTAAACACCAATAAGTACAAAGCCATTCTGAGCGATCACCTTCATCCAATGGTGAAGCATTTCTATCCTGATGGGTGTGGTCTCTTCCAGGATGACAATGCCCCCATTCAAAAGGAAAGAGTGGTAACTGAATGGTATTATGAGCATGAAAATGTTTATGTACTTATGGGAGATTCTGGAGCGGCGTATGAGACAGTATTTTCCACCACCATCAAACACCAAATGATGGAATTTCTTGTGGAAGTATTTTGTTGCATCCCTCCAATATAGTTCCAGACACTATGCCAAGGTGCATTGAAGCTGTTCTAGCTGTGCATTTGTGGTGGCCCAACGGCCTATTACAACACTTTATGTTTGTGTTTCCTTTATTATTGGCAGTTGTATGCATGTAACAGGGACAATTCCTGGCTTGAACTTGTGGGGAGGGCTGAGCTTTGCCAGGAGGTGATTGAGGGGGGGGATTTATGGTTGCAGTTATGGAGGTACCCCTAGGACCAAGTTTGGGAACCCTTGAGATAGAAAGTTAAGGCAGAGGTTAAGTGCATTCAAAACAAGGAACAAGCTTTGCTTTATAATCAGGATATTGCAGACACCCTAATGTTGAGAGTTTACCAGAGAATAGTTTACAGCAATGCCTACATGTACATCCTATATCCAGAATGTATTATGGAATATTGAGATAAGGGGTAGTGAATTACGAGAAAAATGACAACTATGAGACAAACAAGCCAAGGCATACTGTACCCTCCAAAATTATACCCTTGATAATGATGAGCAAATAACAATGGATGACGATGAGGATTTGCTTTAAATGTTCTTTGGTCATCATGATGAAGCTCTTGTTTGGAAATGCACTGGTTCTGTGTGGCTCAGTAGGTAGAGCATGGCACTGACAACGCTTAGATTGTGGGTTCAATTCCCACTGGGATCACATACACTGAAAAATGTATGCATTCACTACTGTAAGTCGCTTTGGATAAAAGCATCTGCTAAATGGCATATATTATCACTAACCAACTGTCGGATCTCTCACAGACAGGTGTATTTAATTGTACACAGGTGGACTCCATCAAATAATTGTGACCTCTAAAGACAATTGATTGTACTAGAGTTTATTTAGGTATGTCTTAACAATATTTATGGAATCAATTCCCAGTTTTTTTGTAATTAATAAAGAAAAAGCTTGAGAGGGTTTTTTTTGGCATTATAGAGTATTTTGTGTTGATCAGTGGCAAGAAATCCCAATTAAATTAATTTTGATTCCATGAAGTAAGAAAATAAAATGTGAAAAATGCCAATGGGGGTGAATACTTTTTATACCCACTGTATGCAACATCCGACTGACTAGTTAACTAGCAAGCTATCTTGTACTCTAAGAAGCACCCTTGACATGGTTGCCCCTCTTAAAAGAATGAAATGCCATCAGAAGAATCTTGCACCGTGGTACAGTGATACTACCCGTGCCCTGCAGCAATCAACAAGAAAAACTGGAGCGTACGTGGTATTCAGCAAAACTAGTTTTTTGCCTTGCATGGAAGGATGGCTTTCTTCAGTACAAGCAAGCCCTCGTTTCTGCTAGATCCGCCTATTTCTCAAATCTGATTGAACAAAATAAATATAACCCAAGATGATCAGATAATGGTAGCAATTCCACTAATTTCAGCAGTAAACAGACCGGCTCTGGCAGGGAGCCCCGATTGGGGGCGCCGTTTGGCTGTCCGGCCAAAGGGGAGGGGGGAGGGTGAGCCGGCACAAACTCGTTGAGAAGTGCATAAGGGTGTCTCCAGAACGTGGGTGGGCAAATTCCGTTTGGAAGGAAGCAGAATTCGCTGCCCTCAGAGAATTAGCTTGCCTCATAGAGGCGGGCGGCAAGATTGTGTGGGGAAGTCAAATAAATAAATAGAAGGTATAATTGGTCACTAAATTGGGAGAAAAACTGGAAAAATCAGAAACAAATTTAACTTAATTTCAGCAGTAATGATTTTATGAATTATTTTAATTAAAAGATTGAAACCATTAGAGACCAGGTCTCCTCTTCTGGCTTCATTCTTCCTAAAATCTGTAAACAGCCCAGCACGCTGACATGACAGGAAGAGGTACTGACAGTAATATTAAAATGTTTTGCTCCAAATGACACTGATGAGCTGTTCTCCATACAAACTGTGTCTGTGAAATCTCCCAGTCAGAATTTAGACCTCAACATAATACTGAAACAGCACTTGTTAAGGTTGTAAACGACCTGCTACTGTGTCATCAAACTGCAACTCGGTGTCTTTTCTTGTACTCCTCGACTTAAGTGCAGCTTTCGATACTGTTGATCATGAGATTTTATTGGACAGACTACTGGGCTGCATTGGACTCTACATCTAGCCAATTGTCATCACCACTGCCTACTTGTTCAATACTTTTTGTATATGTATCCTTGTTTACTCCTCAACAAAAAAAATTGTAGAAAGATTTACTAACCTTTTCCTTCCCAGTGTTACAGGTATGGTATGCAGCTGCCTACAACGATGTGTATTGCTGTATTACTGTACTGATCTCTTGCGCAAACTATGATTGTTCTTATCAGGTGTTAATGCACATCTTGTAAGTTGCTCTGGATAAGGCCATCTGCTAAATGCTTAAAATGTAAATGTAAAAAATGTTCAATTAAATGAAGAAATATTCTCATTATTCAAAGGTGAAATACAATGTCCTGCAAAGGTCAGTGCTAGGGCCACTACTTTTCTCTTTGTATATGCTGCCTCTTGATGATATTATTCCCAAACATGGTATAGAGTTTCACTGCTATGCTGATTATACACAGCTATACATCTCAACAAAACAATGTGTGGCACTAGAGCATTCTCGTTTAGAGGCATGTTTAGCAGGCTTGGATGACCTTTCATTTTCTGCTTCTTGATTCAGACAAAACTGAAATTCTGGATTTAGGTCCCAAAAAACGAAGGGAGAAATGATGTAACCCCACTTTAAATCTCGACGGCTGCATAGTTATGGCACAGAAAAATTGATACATGCTTTTTATGGTATAACTGGGATCATAGGCTGTGGAATGGGGACCTACTTTTGGATGCCAGCTAGTTAGACAGCCAGTGAAAAGCAAAACTATTAAAAACAAAATGTGTTTTGTTAAGACCATGTTAAGACACATTTGACATAAAGGGAATATGGGAATTGGAGATGAATAATATTATATCTGACGAATCCTGGGAGGAGGCTTGTGAACAGGGACATAGATTGACTAACGCCCGAGTGTGGAAATAATTCAATTGGAAAATTAAAACGAGATTTTTCAGAACTCCAATGACGCAATCCAAATATGACAGACGGGTATCTGAGCTGTGCTGGAGGGGGTGTGGGATGGTGGGAGACTATATACATATTTTCTGGGACTGTCTGGTGTTGATTCGCTTTTGGAGAGATGTGCAACAAGAAGTACTGATTATTTTGGGCACCACAGTGCCCCTAGGCCCATTATATTATATATTAGGAGTTACCCCAGAGGGCCTTGAAGATAAAAATAAACAATATTTACTGCAGGTTCTATTGCTGATAGCTAAGAAAAATGATGAACAGTGTCCTAGCTCAAGCCCCAACCACCCTTTCTGACCCAATGGGCTGAAAGAGTAGCAAGTGTCTATTTAATGGAGAAGATAACTGCATGGTTGCACTTAACAGTGGACCTGTTCTTGGCAAGGTGGTCCCCGGCTGTTGCACATCTCCTGTTGCCGAATGGATAGGAGATTGGGGTTTACATAAATAGGTATGTGTCCTCTGTCGTGTGTTTTATTTATATCTTTATTTATTTTGTTTGAGGATGCCATGGTCCTTTTTGCATGTTGTAAAGGAGTGATGTGCTTGTTAGTAGAGAGGAAATTCTGAATATCTAATAAATATCAAGCTACATGTAATGTATAATGCAAAATAAAGATTGCTAGAAAAAGAAGACCATGTTGAGACCAAGTCGTAACGTAGGGGGGGATGTTCATTTTGATTTAACAAAGCGCATTGCGAAGACTTTATCCGCCTTTTCCACTCTGATAACCTGCGTTACATCATACAGGATGATCATTAGGACCCAGCAGTGCCTTGTGCACCCTCTATATGAGTAATGATTGGATAGGAGATGGGACCAGGTCTAGCGTGAAACAATCATACTCTGAAAACTCTGAATACAGTTGAAGAAGCAGTTTTTGTCTCTCTTGAGTTTAGAAGAAGTGAACAACCTTTCACAATTATCATTAATATACAGTATTATCAGAATTATTATTACCAGCTAACAGTGAAAAATGAGCCCTGAGCTTCTGGGATTCCCCTGAAGAGTACTAGCTACCAGTAGACTACCTAGTATAGTAGTTATGTTTAGTTTTACTAAGCCAGCTTGGCAGTAGTTTTACTAAGCCAGCTTGGTTAGCTAGTCAGCCAGGTAGCTAACATTTTACAGTTATGAGTGGAAGAATTATAACAGTGCCCTCCGGGCCTCAGGCACCCCCACCTTCTCTGTCCTGACCCCTCGGTGGTGGAACGATGTTCCGCACTCGGTCATGACCACTGAATTACTGGCCATCGTCCGCAAGAGACTCAAAACCCACGTCTTCAGACTCCACTACCACTGAAATCTGTACATTTAACTAATTGTCATGTTTAATACTGCTTTTCGTAATATGTATCCTTGTTTAAAACCTTTTCAAAAAAAATAAAAAATCTACAAAAGTTTTTTTCCCTGTGTTACAGGTGTGGTATGCAGCTGCCAACAATGATGCCTATTGCTGTATTAGGCCTACTGCACTGATCTCTTGCACGAACAATGATTGATCATACCATGTATTAATGAACATCTTGTAAGTCGCTGTGCATAAGAGCATCTGCTAAATGCTTAAAATGTAAAATAACAGACCTGGGCTGTTTCTGAAATTGAATGACAATAAACAGACGAGTTCACAGGTAAGACAAGGAGGCTTTCATTTCATTTTTTAATCAAAGCGCATGTGTTGATAAATTCACAAAATTTGCTAGGTTAGTCGCTACTGCTTGCCTTATCTGGTTGGATTGATTTTGCATCTAAAAACATTCGCTAGCTAGCTGACTGTGTGTGTGAGGAGATATTGATCATCAGTGGTGCATGGGGAAAACAAAACTAACTTCTACCTCACTACAGAGTGGGGGACAAGCACGCTTACTGAGTTTTGAGCGAGTAGCTAACATTAGCAGAAGTTTGTGATGGAACTTTATCTTCAGTAAACTATGTAGCTATATGTTCTATGTTCTCAGGATTGTACACAGAAGTGTTTAAAATGGAAACTTGTTCATGTTTGATTGTGTGTGTGTGTGTGTCTGTCTCAGATGACCCTATTTGTAGAAAGAGTGTGTGTGGTATCCTCTCTTCGTATTCTGTTGTTATATTGTGACAAACTATGCAATTATTTGCTCTGTGTTTGTAAATAACTTTTTCTCAAGGTTTGAGGGTGAAAATAGTTTTTTTTTTAAATTGCAACGTTTTTAGCAATGAAACAGAAAGGTGCATCTATCCTCTGAAATAACGGAAGATTTTCGTCGGAAACCCAAAAGGAGTTTGTGCGTGAAGGGCAGTGAGATTCGGGCAGGGAGTGGAATTTCGGCACAACACCTGCAATCCGTTGGTCCAGTGCCGAGAGCTATAACACTCTGACCTCCTCCGGTTGCTGTTCCCTCTTTTCTGTGAGTGGCAACACTCTTTTATACATTACGTTCTAACCATTTTCAGGTCATTCAGGTAAACCATTTTAAAACCACAAATGCAGGTACTGACCTGCTTTCTGAAAAACCAGCATTAGCTGATCGGGTTATTTGTTCCCATGCTGCAGCTTCGTATCTACCCGTGACTCCAGCGCTGAGGGAACTACAGATAACTTTTTGTCTGGACTCCACCTCTGACACTATTCTCTCAAGTTCAGTATTGGAAAAGTTTAGTTTCTTTGCTCATCTTTCCAGTATTTGTTCATTGTCATTGAGTTTCCTGTGAGGCTTTTAAAGGAATGTTTTCACCATATATGGTCAATTGGGGGCATTTCTAAATGCAAATTTGCACAGCCATGCAAAAGCACTTGGCTAGAGAACAATTGCCATTTATCAATGTTGATCTCTTGCGGATGTGTGTATGTCACTACTACGATAGTTTGATAAATCACACTTTTCTTGTGCGTACAAATATTCTGTATTGTGGTCGTGAGAAGTATTTTCTTAGCAACAATGATAAATGACCGCAAAGGTTTTTGGCCAAAATATATTTTTGCTTGCTGGAGTTCATGATTCCATTGGCATTAAGAAGAGCACCAGGATCAGTGGATGCAAAACAAACCCAATAACATCAAGGATCCACCACCATATTTCACTGTAGGCATTATGTTCTTTTCAACATAAGTGTCCTCCTTCTGATGCCAAACTCCCCACTGGTGTGCATGGCCAAAAGTCTCAATTTTGGTATCATCTGACCATAACACCCTGTTTCAATCAAAGTTCCAATGCTGTCTAGCATAAGACAATAAGACGCTTATTTTTGTTGCTCAATAGAGGCTTTTTTCTGGCCAACTTTCCAAAAAGCCTATTGGCATGGAGGTGGCGTCTGATGGTAGATTTGGTGACTTTTTGTCCCCAAGATGCAACCAAACTAGCTTTATACCACAGTGAAACAAGAAGCCATGGGAGGCCACAATACAGTTACGATTTGTAGCGAATGAACATTAATCTAGCTAGCTAATCTTAGTTGGTGTACGGTACAGCGTTAGCTAGTAGCTAGGTAGTTATCGAACATTATCATAATTCATACAATAAATGACAGCAACAAATGTTTTTGCTGATGTAACTGCACAGATATGCATTGGTTCTCACACAATTTCCTCAATTTGGGGTCTTTGGGGAAACAAAAAAATACAATAACTTTCCCTGTCACAACGGTTGGTTCATAGCGGGCGAAATGCCTAACAATTTTGACCGTTGCAGTTTGCGGTCTCCAGCGATCTCCTGCTTCCAACAGTGTCATAGCTCATCGAGACCATTGGCGCAACATCACACAAAGATGTTCTCAAAACCAAACCCACATTTTGGTGAACACAAACCGGTCTTTCCATTGCAGCGTGTGATGAGGAAGCAGAGTTTGATGTAGATCGAGAACACTGAGACCTATTACAACAATGCCAAAATGTGCTATTTTACCAAAATCAAGAGACAGAGCTACAAAGAATAATTCTATAGCTTCTAGCCAAAGAAGATGAGTATGGCAACTTGTGGAATCCAGCTGGGAAGCACACATCTGTTTGTGGGAAACTCTTCATCATAAGTAAGAAATTACTCCTTAGGATTTATTTAGACTGTAGCTCTCTGGCTATAGTAGTCAGACAGTAGATATTGGTGGTCAAAGCAGGTAGGATTCAAACTAGTGGACAGAGTTGTTGTTTAGGATTGATTCCTTCATATTTGAGCACATTAGACTATGATGATAAACCAATCTAAACTACATTTTGACAAATTCTTTCACAAATCTTTACACCTAGCTCTTGCACACATGTGAACCTAAAAAAGTAGAGTGTCTGAGTCATTCAAACTGTCCCAGATAGTCTATTATTGATTGATCTTTACCTATACCTATCATAATTATATTATTATTAAAACATAAGTGTTTTTAGGTGAAGACAGAGTACCCCAAATATGTACAGTATTTGACACTGGAACCTGGAACCAGTTTGATAAGTGAATAGTTTTTTGTCTCAGGAGCCATTTCACCACACATAAACGAAACACATGCAAATTGTATCTGAGTTTATTGAAAATTCAGGACATTTGTATGTTAAGCACTTGTATCTGGATGTTAACAATGAGATCTTTTGATTTTAGAGCCGTCCTCTTTGGTTGTGATTTTGGACTCATCCCATATGGCCATGGTGCCATGAGCTGTGTGCAGAGGAACACAAGCATTCAATGATTGATGAACTATAAATAATAACCCACTGACAACCATGCTCCCTGTACGGCCACTTGCTTCTAATATTCGATCTAATCCGTGCATCTATACTAACGTGAAATATTTTATCTCTTACATCTATTTTGGGCAGTGCATTTTGCTATTTGCACTAAGCAATAAGATGATATATGGCTGACTGCCATATGGTATTTCATCACATGCTTAAGGGGACTTCCATGACTGGATAGCACAAAGAAAAGTGTGGGCAGGACCTTTCGTGCACCTTGCATTTTTATGTTAAAACAAAGCATACTTGTAGGCTTATGAAAAGAGCAAGACATGCTGCCACTACTCAAGTCACACATCGTTGTGTTAAGGTATATTGGCTAGTATCCAAATAGTAGTAGTTATGTATACCATTATGGACTTTCACACACAACTGAAATTACTATCCATGAGGTGTACACTACATGTGATGAATGGCAATATTGCTTCATCCAAATTTGTTGTTCTTGATGTCCTTTGATACGTCTTATGAAAATAGCTTGTTAGCATATTTCATTCCCGTACAATATAAACGATAGCAAAACAACTTCTGTTCATCCTTTTATCACAATACATTTTGCCATATATTACATATATTTGAATGTAATCATATTTAGATAAAATACCCTACTTAACAGTTTCTGTTCAAATTTATTTATGTCTTATTTAGAAGAACTCCTTCCCTGCATAATTGATACAACACAACTGATGATGAAAACAAGTCAGAACCACATAGGCCTATTGTCAAAAGAACATACAACAAGATCATACAACAGAAATCACATGTCGGCCTACAAATAGGCCTTTACTATACAAATCGGTTTACAGCGATCACACGATACCAAGCTCTGGTGTGATGTAAACTGTTTCAGACTTTATTTACTTACTTACTACAGTATGTATAGTTAAAAAGGGATCCAGTGTGTCAGGACTCTTGTCTTGATGCTCAAATCAATGCAGTGTTCAATGCAGAAGCACTTTCAAAATGGCGCTCGCTATGAATTTCGCAGCATTTATGTTAGCAAGTCAATCTACTGCTGTAAACCATGACTGTTTACACACTGGTGGCAACTCTGTTCTTTGTCTAAACGGACTAAACCATAAGAAAGAAAATGCTCTATGCTATTAGGTTATCATAATGATGATATACTGTAGGCTTTTTTAACGTTTGCAGATTACTATGCGGAAAAGTTCAGTTTAAATTGTTTTACGCCTATTTATTTTGAGAAGTGAACAGTTGGTGAAAATATAGAGGTAGAATAAATAAATAAAGTGCTTGCATAAATTAAAACATAGCCTGCATATAAACACACACAAACAAATGCAAAATAATTGTGGCGACTATACCTTAATTGTAATTAAAAGCTGCTTCATTGCTGCTTACAAGGGAAAATGTGTGACTTGTATTTAAGTTTTATCTTGTTAATATTATTTAATTTTATCTTTGGTCTGCTAAGATACCTACACGTAAATATATTTTTCATAAGTCCTACTGATGTAGGTGGTGGGCCCACATTGTCTGCTCAAATTAGCTGTAGGGGTCCTCATTATCTATAATGGAAAATGAAATGCAATAAATCACAATATATCCATATGAAGTATGAAGGTTAAAATTTCCGCCATTCATTATGCAGCAAAAGGCCTTTGCCTGGGAAATAACATGCACAGTTCCTGCAACATTTTCATGCATTTCTTCAAATAATGCATGCAGTTCTGTTTTTAAGTAAACTTGTATCTGATAAACCTAAAGGAACATACGAATGATTGCATATCAAGAACTACGAAACCTACACATGACAAACTACCGATTGTAATGTAATTCATTAAACAAAGTAAGGAAGTTTCTCATCTCTGTCGCTCATATTCCTAAAGGCCTGCTATGAGAGCACGTTTTTCTGTATTTATCAAAGTTTGGCCTCTCATTTTGAAATGTGTTTCCACAGTTCAAAATGGCAACGCTTTGTTCACAAGGAGGAGGAATCAGTGTCCAATCTGTAAGCGACGGGGCTTTGATTGATGAGCTCGGGAATGCCTTGCCAAGAGAAAGTCGCGAGGCAGAGTATTCCGCCCACTGTTTGTGAAGCAAAAGTATTTCGCATCTAGACGTATTTTTTTAGAAATATTTTTGTTTCTTACATCAAATCAATATGTGGTCCTAACATGTAAATAGCGAGATTGAATTGCGACGAATTTGGTATCAGATGATGCCGTGGACCAATCTTGGAAAAACAGTCTACACACATGGAGCAAGTATTCGAAAAAAAACAAGAATCGGTTTCAATTTCAATGCATTGTTGTTTTATTGTGTGTGCTGTTACAAATAATAAATAAACAACATAAATACATATTTCAACTCTTCACTGAAGTCACAATTCAGAGGAATCATGTCACAATATATTTGCATAGTAAACGAGGAAGGATGAATGAATGAATTTTATTCTTTGTCACAATGGTAACGAGTATCGGCCTATAGATAAATAGGCTCTGATTGCAGGTTTTTAGCTTAAATTCGGTGGAATTTCAGGCTGTGGACTCAGACTGCAAAATTTTATGCAAACATAGATAGTAATTTTTTTTCAATAAGCATGTGGAGGTCTACGTCTTTATTTTATGTTTTCTACTAACTTGCACATTCAGTCCAAAATGTGCACCATTTTATCATGGCGTCTGTTCAATATCCTCTGCTACCTAGAATTTAATTGAATAGGTTATGTGTGTGGTTTAATTCGGTTTAATCTTTACTGATGTAATTTCAATATAGCACATTATATTTTGAGAGATTAAGCTAACAGCCCGTAGAAAAAAACATATTCTATCTGATACCCGCTGATGTAAGCACATTAAATAGTGTGAAACTAAAATATACAATTTATTGTTGATGCTTTAATCAACATATGCATGAATTATCTATATGAGAAAGTAGGGAATACATTAGAAAATGACATGCTGCATTGTACCTACAACAAAAATGTACCTGCCTCAAGTTCAGTATGCTTTATTAAATAATTTTGACATATAAAATGAAACGAATTTAACTGTATACTATTGTTTAACTTCACATTTTAGGTTAAAAACTACAAACACCAGCCACTTTTACAAATGTTTCAGACTATGTTTCACCTAATTTGAACCAATTCCCTAAAGGGCAATTTTAAGTCTGCCCTGGGTGTGTTGCATAAATTCTACAGATGTCCACATAAACAGCCTACTTTAAGTCTCGGATAAATAAAATATACAAAATCGTTCTTTCAAATAATAAATATCATGATTGAAATACATGTCTGACATACAGTATTAAGAAAAAATACATTATATTCTCCAACACCAGACCAAGAAAAGAAAAGAAAAGAGATATAACAGATTTTTTTCTACTTTTTCTGTGGCTTTGTGTAAAAGCCATTTCTATATCCGTGAGTCGCAAATGACAGGTCTACGGGACTTACCTTCAATTAAAATGTCATGACATTTTCGGTCCTTATGTTTACCATTGCACAGAAATTGAAATAGCTGAGAATTAAAAATCCATTTACGGATCTTCATCATACAGAAAAAAACGGACCACCGCTGTTTGAAAAAGTATAACAATAAGAAGTAACAGTAATAACAATATATAATAATACCGGCTAGTATAGATGACTGTTGGAACGCTTTAGAGTGAGGTAATAAAAAAAGCGAAACATCGCTTTTGCACAACGACGGAATCCGCTACAGATGCGTCAGTTTAGGCGCTTCCTGGACCCTTCCCTGAGACGTGTGGTGAGAAGTGAGGTCTGTGTATGTGGGATGGGGGTCACAGGGTCCGTGATGGTGGTTGCCAGGGATCTGAGCCGCACAGCTGTAGTCCACGCTGGCTGATGAGGGATGAGGGAGATGGCCGAGGTTGAATATGGAGCCCGAGGCTGGCATGGAATCAATGAAATTCCCTCCAACGTAGATGGGACTGCCTTGCAAATTAGCGTTGGCAAAGCCACCGTTGCTTTGCATGCTGTGGTGCTCATACTCGGAGCCAGGGTACCTTTTCTGTTGCGATATGCAGCCACCTATTGGTGCCATGTACGCAGCCAAGCCGTACATGTTTTGTTGTGGCTTGGCGAATGATGGAGGCGAGGGCGCATCGTAACTGAGACTGTTTACGTTCGGGAGCTGCCCGGAATATCCGATGTGATTCGTACCACTTAACGATGGACTTCTGTCGGGAGAAAGTCCGATGGGAGAGTGCATTATCCCCTTAGCTTTTTGATCTTTTTTGTACTTCATCCTTCTGTTTTGAAACCAAATCTTTATTTGGCGTTCTGTGAGATTCAATAAATTAGCCATCTCCACTCTGCGGGGACGACACAGATACCGATTGAAATGGAACTCCTTTTCAAGTTCGACTAGCTGTGCGCTGGTGTAAGCGGTCCGGACCCTCTTGGAGGCCGGTCCTGATGGGCTTTTCTCATCACACGTTTCACCTGAAATGAAAAGTAGAAGAGACCTTAGAAGCGGCTGCGTAGCTGTATAGCTTAGTTTCCGAATGCGTTGGAATTACGACGACAATGTGAATGGACCTATTACGCACTAGCCTACAACCACACTCGTGAAAATGTACAGGTAGCCTACAAAATATTAATTGAATACAAACCCACCGCTTACAATGAAAACGAAATTACATTATGAAAGTCGTCCTACTTACGTATAATTACATTATACGTAAGTAGGACCCAGTGGCACGAAATTAAATAGACGTAAACAATGCAGAAGAAGAAAACGCCAAAATGGAATTTGCTTATAAATGATATCCCGTGATAGCCTATGCAGCTTTTCAGTTCATTAAAAATACACGAGAACAAAAATGTACACTGGGGTTGTGTGAGAAAATAAACCGTGTGCCTATAAAATGTTTGTTTGAATATAGCATTTATAAATCTGGCTCGCATGGGCCATTGCATTTGTTTTAGCATGCTCGGTATGCTAAATATCCCCGTGTAGGCCTGTAGCAAACACAACGCGACCCTATCCCCATTCTTAGTGTCTGATTAACTCCTGCGTGTTGGGTTTTGTCTTTTCTCAAATTTGCCTCTAAAAGTAAAAGTTGTGTAACTTTTTCTTTACGTCAGCATTCCCCGTTCATTCAGATGACTGCTGCTCACAGTAGCCTACTACACAAATGTGTTAGGAGAGGAGAAACCACAGATTAATACATAGGCGTAACGAGTGTGTGTGTGTGTGTGTGTGTGTGTGTGTGTGTGTGTGGTGGGGGGGAGGGAAACTGGGCCTCAGTTTCGTTAGAAGATTCTGCGTTTAACACATTTATGGCAGGGATTCTGGATTAGGCTAAATGTAAAAAAAGTTTTATATAAAATGTGCCTTACTCGTATTCTAAGGTCTAAAGTAATTTGCGGTTTGAGTCATTATTATAGCTATGTAAAAATAAAAATGAACTGCCACTGAAACATAGCACACGCACACACATGCGTACAGACTTGCACATACCTGTAGTTGAACTGCTGTTGGTTTTCTGTTTTGAGTTCTGCCGGGAATCCTTCATCCATGGGAATATTTGCTTTGTTATGACTGGGGTGACAGTATTGGAAGCACTGTTTGGGGGGGACTTCTTTTTCTGGGAAGTGCTACGTGAGTTTGGCGACCCTGGCAAAGGAGGTGCTTGTTGCTGCTTATCGTTGCTTGCTGCTTGTCTGTTAACCTGGTTATTACTTGTTCGCATGCAGCTGCCGTTTATGGCACTGGTCTTATGTGTCGGTGGTCGGGTAGTTGGTATTTGTACTGGGCAAACTGGACCCTCGAAATCACTGTCAGTGTTAGCGGGGGGATACGACTGATGAATAGACCCGTACGCATACGAATCGGATTTGGGGTACGAGTAACCTCCAAACAATCCGGAATTGTCATAGTAAGCAGCTTTCTGCATTGTTAAGATTCAAACTGAGAAGGTCTGTATACCCTTATCCAATGGTACGGATTTTATGCTGTCATGTGATTGGAAGCCCCCACGCTTTCTTGTCTTCTTTTTGACCTGAAAATACATAAGGAGGTCTTGTTAGACTTTAACCCACCAGTACTGTATCAAATGAATGTGAATGCCTTTGCGGATTGGGAAATAGAAAGTAATCGCACTTACTAATAAACAAGCTACTGTAAAAAGGGTTCTAATTAATTAAGAGATAGTCAAGACAAACTAAAATATACAAACGGATCATTTAAAATCTAATTTAAAAAAGGAACCATTTTAGTACAACTTTCACACGACCGAATTCAAATACTATGTACAAATGTTAGATAAATATCAGTCAAAAAATGGTCACGATGACAAAACAAGATTGCCGTGTGTGTGTGTGTGTGTGTGAGAGAGAGAGAGAGAGAGAGAGAGAGAGAGAGAGAGAGAGAGAGGGGGGAGAGAGAGAGAGTGAATATGTGTGTTCCCGTTCCCACATATTTTCCACTTCAAAGCCCCAGACACACAGTAAGACGGTTAAAGAATAACTTGAGCCTAAAAGATTCCTTTTGGGTGAAATCTATCAAAGAAAATGACCGAGTCGGCATTTGAGGCCCACACAACATAGCTACATCAAACCCACAAGAAAATAATCTGGATGGATTTAGGATTTAAACATTTATTTATTATGGATTTAGGTATTCGAGGTACATCTTACATTGACATAACGAATTAGTATAACATCCCAAACTCAACCAAAAAGTAAATCTGAAGGGGAACCAATTCCTCATAACTTCTACATGCTCCCACCGTCACATGATATTAAAAGCGCCCTCTGCGTAATAATTCGTGCCATATTGTGGTATAGGAAATGCTGTGATGTCCATATCATAGGTCGTGTAGTAAATGTATCAGAGTTTTTTTTATTACAACACATTGTAATTAATTGACGTCAATGGCTTGGACACTATTATTATTGTCAAAATTAGATAATGGCTACACACATACATACAATCTGTAATATAAAATACACATATTTTGCTGACGATAATTTGCCATTCGAGTTAACATAGCCATTTTGCAGTTAACAGTCACTGTGATGGCATTTGATGTTTGATGGTGATGGTGTACCATCTCACAATAACACCCTCCATATTATAAATCTCAATCTCTCTCTCTCTCTCTCTCTCTCTCTCTCTCTCTCTCTCTCTCTCTCTCTCTCTCCCTCCCTCCCTCCCTCTCTCTCTCTCTCTCTCTCTCTCTCTCTCTCGCGCGCGCTTCCTTTCTATGTGCGCGCGGTTGTTCACACATTCAGCCAACAGTCTATGATCCTACACTTTTATAGCCTATTGCTTAACAACAGTTTCCTCTTCTTCTCTTCTTCGTCCGTAGCTCAGGGACAAAGGAAGCACTTCTGAATCCCAGTTCACTGCATGTACACTGTACTCTGCACACAACCTGCACATTTCTGTTCCACAAGCAATGCTCTTAACTAAGCATACTAGAATGAATTAGACTCGAGAGTGGCCGGCCCAGTACAGTGAAGGCTCGAAGGTCCACGCAGCGCATATCAATGCACCTGTCATTGAGGACTGCGGCAGAATTTATGACTATGGTAGTAAACGCCTTACTAAGGAATGAAAAGAAAAACACTTCTCAAGGCTTGCCATCTTCAGAAGTGTAAAACAGTCTGAGCGTAGGCGGAAGGCCAGCAAAGGAATCCCCTACTCCGCAACTTCTCCCCTTGGAAGAATCGAAAGGCCGGTTATAAAGTGAGCTCACGTCGCTCCACGCCACTTCTGATCCTACCGAGCGCCGTTACGCAGAAACGAAGAAAGCACTAATATTAACTACGAAAGGGATTATCGGTCTTGCTGCAAACGACGGAGTTATTCGCTGGCATTTCAAGGAATTCCTAAGGAATTGAGTGTTCATTGAATTTTCTTTACATGTTTCATTTGTATTCTCAGACACTGGAAATGTTCAGTGTAATTCGTTTCGTTTGTAAAGATGTGTTAGCAAACTTCCCACATGAATCTGGGAAAATATTTGCTGCACGATTATCCTATTATTAGTCATATCCTGGATTCTGGTAGGCCTAACCGAACGATCATATATTTTGTTTCTAAATGAGGAAACTGTATATGGAAATAAATGTTCATGTTTGTTAACTGCTCTAATATCATGGTTCGAACTGTTCAATAATATACATTTAACACATGCATTGTCTTGTGCACTTCAATTAGAAAATGAAATCTGATACAAAGGAATAACTCTTCATTCTGTCAAAAGTTCTGTCAAAAGCCACGGGTTACTTAAAATGTCACAATTCGCCAGCTATTTTCTATTCGGTATTGTCCTGTGCTAATTTATGGTATGCAAGTGTAATTCTCATTTTATTAAAGACCGTTCTATCTTACCGTCTCTCGTGTTGATACGGGCATTTATTTCCCCCTTCACCGGTTCTTCATTATGGACACCCCAACCTAGAAGATGAAAAAAACAATTAAATTACCAAGCAGGACCACATGTTGTTGGTGCTTTATCGTTGTACATGTATTGTGTTTTTACCATACGTATTACGTTGTTTTAAAGGAAGGCATTTAGCCTTTAGCCTGTTTCATGTGCAATTTTAAGAAGCCAATTGTAAGAAAGAAATGTATAGCCTGTCCTATGCCTTCATTAAATATAATCTCTTGTATCATTAACCATTAACCCTGCCCCTGTACGCCATGTTTGTTCCAGTTCTTTACGTTCAATGTTTATATAATATCACTAGTTCGTTATTAGTCAGACAATTATTACACTGCTTATCACTCTCCATGTAATTCAGTAAGTTGTCCATTTCTGTTATGGATATTTAACACCAACGGTTAAAGTTATGGACCAAACGAACACAAGTGAAACTACCCATAGGACAGCTGGCCAAAATATTTAGCAGTCATAAGCTTTTCTGGCTGACCTTTGGCTCGTTCACCAATAACTCACAGATTAATGAACAACTAACGGAAGCGCTTCAAGTAACCCAGAGTGCAACCCATTGCAGAACTGTTCACCAGTTGTGTTTTCATCGCGAAACAGAGCCCGAAATGTAGACACTTTAAAAAGAGAGATGCCTTTTTACGCTAGAAGCCAACACGAGATGGGCTGTAAGGATTGTAGCCTGGCTGTGTACCTTTTTACTCATCCACACATGAATGAAATAAGATCGTGTCTCTGCGATGTATTTATTGTTGTTATTTACGGCAGATGCAGGCATGATTTAACAAGTGAGGGAATAATGGTTTGGAGGAGTGGGGACGTCATCTCCACTGTGCATTTAATGGGATTATTATTTCGATTTCTATAGCTTGGCATGGGTCTCTTTTCTGAGACGACAATGTTTCTCGCCCACGCAATGGTACGGTAAGTTGACATATAATAGCGCAATAGGCGGTTACTTGCATAACCTCGCTTAGAGAAGCGTTTTCGAAATATTTGGCTATCTTGTTATTGCGTATCCTTAGGCTGTAGCTACTTGTTTCGGGTTTTCGGTTTTTATGTTATTAAAAAAATAAAACATGTAAAATAAGAAGCTGTTATTTTGAATGTAGGCTATACTACGTTCAAATAATAATTCTAAACATATAAACGCTTTAACTGATGAGCAGCAAGCGTTAGATTGCAGGTGATTTATTTCGAAATTAAACTTGTTTTGGGATGATATCCAAGAAATGACCTGCAATTATGAGAATTTTAAACCAAATGTACATAGGCTATTCCGTTTATGAAAGTGGTACTTTCAGTAACCGGATTCTGTCCGATAACTGCATAGTCCTGACATTTCAGTGAAAAAGTCAGAAAGTTTCTGTGAAAATTAGATTTTCTTACTATTTTTGTATTATTTTCTACATCTGTAAAGTAATCGCGTGTCGCTAGTTAATACATATATCTTAGTTTTTGAACAGTTCGTCTTGGACAGTTGTTTTGACTACACTCATACAACGCCCAGACGTTTTCGTAGATGAAATACATGCTAAATAGAATATAATATGTAATTTGGGGTTTAGAGATTTGAGTAGAGTAAATATACCTACTATAGACAGAGTGAACCGTTAAAGAACATACATATCCAATTGTTCAAGCAGAACAAATTAAGATAACAGTTTAAGTTGCTCTCGTTTTTGAAGTTCATTAATACACATTCAGTGGTACAAGCTACTGTAGCCTAAAGAAAATGAAATTATGGTACAGGTGGAGAACTAGATGTTACATTCATAATTTCACCGGTAGAAACAGTAGCCTATGTAAGAATGTCAAAATCGCAATAAATATATACGGGAAGCGATAATAGTAATAACAATAATAATAATGATTAAATAATTAAATGTAGATTTATATAATATTATCCTTAATGTCATCCGTCCCCTTAAAATACGGAAATCTGAATATCATACCAATTAAGTATGAGCTGAAAATAGAGAAAAATAGAGAAAAGAAGAAAAAAAGATCTGGAAACAACGAACATTTCTAAAACATTAGACATATCTAATTTTTCGGTAATACCCAAATGCCATAAATAATTACAAACCCAAGTAATTAAATAATAATAATAAATGCATTTATATACATACATACATACATACATACATACATACATACATACATACATACATACACACATATACTGAACGCTTACATCGCATAAATCACGTCCAACCATCCACCGATGATAAGACAACAAATTAATGTGATTTACGATCTTAGTCACTGTATGGCACCATGAGAAGTTATTCTGTTTCTTTTTTATTTCCCTCTCGTTTTAATCAAATTGCAAGATCAGCTAAATATAATTTATATCATACATAACATTATATTCATATATATATATATAGCCTATATATCTGTGTGTGCGTGTGCGTGTGTGTGTGTGTGTGTGTGTGTGTGTGTGTGTATGTGTGGTTTTACATACCTGACATGTGTCCGGTGTTTGTGTAGGCTACATCTATCTGGAACCTGTCCATGTTTGCTGAAAACCATAAACTACTCTTTGAAAAAATTATAAAATGTACTTGCTCAGTTACTAGCTGAAGCGAAATCAATACAAATCACCCCCTTTTGAACCGAATGAATCACATTTCTCGCTTTGTGTGTTAAAGGTTGCGTTTCACCGTGCAATTGCTTACCTGTGAATCAATTCATCATAAACCCCTGCTTCTCAGCTTCTTAATTTCTTCGCCTACAGTCACTAAAATATATCCTTCAACCTTTGTCTGCTGATAATACCGTCCTAAACCTGATCTTGCGGCTTTTCAGACATTTCCATATTCCAATGCAGACAGTATTCCCGGAAGAATGGAGACAGACTCACGGTGAACTACCAATAAAAAGCGAATACAGTTGATACTTCTAAAATCATGATAAAAAAAGACGTTACAGCACCAGGTCCATTTTATTGTCACATTGTGATTGTGGTAGTCTTTCGGAAACCTTGACAAAAAAGGCACTGCCTTAAAATATAAGCATATTTGTTCACGTGATCTAGATACCAGATTGTCCATATTGAGGCTGGTCCTTCAACAAAGCCTTGCATCACAAATTCATTTTTACACGACAGTGTTTAGGTGGATGTGCACGTGTGCATCTGTCATTCACTCCTCACAGTTTAAAATATCTCATCGAATATAAAATAGAAATATAACCTGTTAGTGTTATTCAAATTCAGTCTATTTTTTACCTATTTTCCCACCTGTCCTATATACCACAAGACTGCCTAGAAAGGCTGCGATATTAAGAGGCAAAATTAGAATCGTGCTTTGTGCTTGTTTTAAAACATTGTCCATTTTTGTAAGACATATTAGCCATTTTCACATTTCTGGTCTAGTTTAACAATAATGTGTATTTCCAAATTTCATCTATTGTATAATGTATCATGTGTATTATTCCATGTTGACTTTTATTTTCCCGTGCATTTTACATCCAATAATTGTACAATAACAAAATATATTTTCTGAAATAAAGTTTCGTCAACAGTGAAATTCATCAAAGTTGAAAATACTTTGACACATATTTTAAGGTAGGTCGCATTGTAATTAATCCCGAAATAAGATGCACTTGAAACCCATCGATATTGGTGAGTATGGATTTGACATAACGAGACAGTATCGAAATAAACAGTTATCAAAATGATTCCAAATGCTTATTCTATGCTGCCGTGCTTTCATGAACAATGCAACAGATCCATTTCGAAAGTACATGTCAACGACAGACGTAAGGGTAAGAATGTGAATATGTAAAAACATGAATAGGCCTATATATATACACACAAAACAAATGTGCTCCAAGCAGTGACTCCAATGTGCTATAAACATCTTGTATTTTTGTTCATGCCTGAAATATATACAAACAGTATGTTTAGTTTAGATGTGCGTTGTGCATAAATAGTACAAAAACACAACGACTGTCGAATCCCCACTCGAAGATGGGATAGAAAACTAAGAAAGACATGGGTCATCTTCATCAACTGCGGGAGGCTGATCGAGCGGGAATTTGTCCTGGAGAAAGGATGCAAGACCTCTCCCATAGCAGCATATGTTCATGGGGCAATAAAACCGAAAGATTTACAGCCTACACCCGGCCCCCAACAACCTCGCACCCTTTCAGGAATTACTGGGGATGATTTAGGCTAGAACGAGGCAGACAACTGTCAAGCATCTCCAAGAACATCCACCTTTTTTCTAAATGAAATTACAATGATCATGAATAGTTTCATTAATACTACAAAATGGCTACAGATATAATTTGATGTGCCGTGTTGTCATCTGAATCAATGCCAAAATGCAAGACTTGTATACGATAGTCCATGAAAAAATAGAGCTGATTTAAAAGATATGCTTGTTTATTGTCCTAATTGTTTGTATTCTGTCGAATGGTCTTCGTGAGCGTCTCTCTGTCACATGACACGAATAGTCGTAGGCTAAACATACGACAAAATAAAATGTCTGTGTTTGCTAGGCAGCACTGTTTTGTTAAATTAAGTTATTGGCTCGCAGATAGATAGATGCAAACATTTATTCTCCCCGAGTCTCTTTTTTAGCATTCATCAAAAATATGGCATGGAATATATTCAACTATGCACAGGTGTGCACACTCGCTAATGACCGAAATAAATATTTCGCGAAAATTTTACCATAAATCAAACAAAGGCCCTCACGTGAAGCCACGGAAAACAGGCAATAGCTGACCAAGAATACTGCCATGCTCCTCAAAGCACAACGTACGCTTCACGAACACAACATCATTGCTAGACGCAGTACAAATCATTTAAAAGTAAACCACAATTGTAACACAGTTCCAAAACAGTGTAATTGTTTATTTACCTTCGGTTTGATTCTGAAAATAAGTGGGTTTCAGTGGAAAAAGGTCACCATATATAATAACCCATTTCAACTCCAGGCTGCCTAATGGAAGCCCAGGCACTCGTATCAAAGGGCGCTATTTATCAAATGCATGACAGATAAGTTAATTTACGATCTTACTCAAAATAAAACTTAAATGTTTACCTACCAAGCTTCCATTCCTTCAGATGCTATAGGAAAATGCTGGCTACAGTAGCGGAGGATACCAGACTGTTTGTTTATAATTTTCTTGGGATCTCTTCAGTTTTCAAGTCTGATAAGAGTCCTCGCGATTAATGACGACGCCGTGCTTCCAGGGGACATACTGCATTAATTATTTAAAAAATCACGTGGTTAAATAAAAATAAATAAATATAGCCCAAAGCAACCGTATTGTCCCCGAGTTATATCTTCGGATGCAGGCAGCACTGTTTGATATACTTTAAGGAGCTGTCTTGGAAGGCAAAGACAGGTTCTGCAAACAGCTGGATATCAAACATGGCCGTTTGTGAGCTATTGTGAGTGTGGCGGTGGTGCGCTCGGCGCAGTGTCATTGTAAGTGGCACTGCCTATATGGTTTTCATTTCTTTTATTCAGACTAGAACGTCGGTGAATAGTCAAAACACACTGTGGAGGAAGCGCACATATTCGATTGCTATTCGTACCGTCTCTAATACAGACTTGAACAGGATTTTACTTTCAACGTTTCCTTACATTATAGACAATACAAAAAGATGGGCACATACCTTGCGATTCAATGTTTTCCCTCAAAGTATCCCTCAAAATAGGCGTTTGAAAATGAAAATACACCAAATATCCTAAACCAGACGGCTATGATAAATAAATACAAATCTCTGAGTGGAAAAAAACAGTACAAATGCATAGAAGACATCAGTTGTATTCTCATTATGTTCATTTACACCTACTGTGTATGGGGCATGAAACGACATTAGATTTTAAAATAATACGTATATTACAAATACATGTAATCTATTTTGTATGCATACATACAATACAATGTACAAACCAATATGTCATACCTGTATGGCCTGACAAGTGAAATAATACCGTGTGGGGGCGCACGACACACGCGCGCGCGCGCACGCACGCACACACACACTGACACACACGCACTCACTCACACACATATATAGGCTATGTATATGTATGTGTGTGTGTGTGTGTGTATGTATAAGCTATAGGCTACATATATAGCTTCTATACACACACTTGTATTTCATATAACATTGTTTGTAATCAAATGTGTCGACACAGTCCATCCATAGGCTATACATTTTTATTGACGACATTATATGTTTTGTTTAATATGTCTTTGGAAACAAATGCATGTCTTACTTATCAATTATCGAGAGTAAATGCAGTGATGCAATGATTTGTTTGTGTAATGATTTTCCTTTCTAATACAAAATGTCGTCTTTTGTTCCTGTATTATAAATTATTTGGACTATGCCCGGGAATCTGTTTGGACTACACAAACAACAACTGCAGTGGTATCTGCACATCTATGTGAAGATGAAACCGATATAGCATCAATATTAATGAGTAACATCAATAACTTATTAATTTAATAAACTGCATAAATTGTACTTACATGGTTTACATGAATATAGCCTATATTGGATAGGCCAGTATCTTGCCAAGAAGGTAATTAGCAACAAAACCAATATTTCACGTTCATTTGGAATACTGTTTGGAGAGGTTTGTTTATATTTTAACAGTTGCAATCGTTGCGATTGATATACCTCTCGAGGAAGGTTTTACGAACACACTCGTATTGTTTCAGTAAGAGTTTGTAAGACATCAATATACATGCTCAATTAAATCGACAATGAATTAATTGAACTTCTACAACAAAGTTCCATATAACTTCGGATAGCACATTATACAAACAGTGCTATGTGGCGTGCATTTAGGCTACTAAGTAATATGAGCACCTTATATGAGTAACTTAGTTTGTTCATCTCAGTTTTAACCGTACAGTGCACTCTGCTGAACGAAATTAATTTACAATTGCTGAATACGAGTCGTGTCTCCAAAACAAAAGACTGTTCGTCCAGCGGGTCAAGGGTTTAGAGGTCACCGCTCGCGGCTGAAATGCAGCTAAACTAATAGAAAATGTGTCCTCTAGATGAACCTGCCTCTGCAGCTTTGTCGAACTTAGTAAAAAGTACATTTGCAACGTCTCAACGTGAAGGCATCAAAGAGAAGATATCCTCGCTATGTGTGAACTCTTTGCTTTATCACATGGAAACAATGACGAGAAGGGTACTAGAATGTACATAAAATATCTATCTTTGACATCACGACATTAATAACATTGCTTACATTTGTGTCATAGGCACAACTATCACTGGTAGGCCTAAAGATTAACCTATTTTATTTAGAGGCAGGCGTATTGTAGGCGTAGTATAGCCACAAGATTAATTTATCTGATGGATGCGTAAGATATTTCAGTTGTATGGCTGATATCTGTGTTCACCTTATGTATGTATGTTACCTGTGTTCATAGTATATTTTTAAATGTAACACATCACACATTTTCAACACATCACACATTTTCAACAAAGTAGAAAACTACAAAGACATTCGTATTGATTCTTTAATTTATTATATGAAAATAATTCCTTCATCGGTAAAAGTGCAAGAAGAGGCTCCTTGAAGCATAATTGGGTTTCTCGGGGTAGTTGATTTTACAAGAACACTTTTATAGGATTTCGTAATTATATTAAATAAATAAAACGATAATACAAACACAAATACGTATACACATGTATGCAATAGTAGGATAACTTATTTAAAACCTTGAAATTGCATATGGAAAAGAAACACATTTTCTAAACGTATACTGTTTACAAACATGTCAACAAAAGACGTATGAGTTAAGTAAGCAAATATCAAGGCAACAAACAAGAGCTGCTTGCTTCTTAAATTGTTCAATACTTTCCAAGAGTACTTGTTTACGTTTTACGTTTTGAATTGACTGTATTTTAGAGGAAAGTTAGGCGAATAAAATAATCGACACATCCACACATCTAAAGACACGCTTTCGCGCGGACAAATAAATGCAAATAAATGTCAAATAGCCAACAAATAAAACAATTATGGTACGTCAAACTGGTGCTTTTGTATGCAATACCTTACTTTATTATTTACAATGATTTGCATCCAATCGTCTTTAAAAAACGTTATTTGATCGCACAACAGTACCAATACCATATGCATGAAAAGCTTATATATGTATTATGTAATTTAAATAAAAATATGAATGAACAGCCTGTTATCTTAAAAATGTTTCAACCCACGTGGGAAAGGTTTACCTGAATAAAAAAACATTTAGCATTAGAGTGAACAACATTGACACAAACGATCACAGGAATTTAAAAAAAAAAATCTGTCCAATATTGTGTTTCTCTTTCTAGCGACCTACTGTACCTCGTTGAAGCAGGTGACGACTTGCTCATTTCTTCCGTGTCCCCTAACTGTTTACAATGGTCGAAATGATGACCATTCAGCGGATCCTTGATAGCTTCTAGGGACTGTATGTTGGTCGGGTTGAATTCACTTTTATATAAAATTGAAGTGACCAAAAAAATGTCATGACTGGAAACCATGCAGGGCCACAAGAAACATTGTCTGTTATAAGTCACTCACTGTACATTTGAAGGGTGAAGGGTCTCCCCCTCCTCTCATAATGTTGTGATATCAGTCTGGTTGTCCTTCTGAGCGGTTTGTAAATGCTGGCTAGGGGCCGTGGACGATCTGCCCTTTGTGTTCGGGAGCTTGTGATCTTTTTTCCACTTCATTCTTCGGTTCTGAAACCAGATTTTGATCTGGCGCTCGGAGAGGCAGAGGGTATGGGCGATTTCGATACGCCGCCGCCTAGTAAGATACCTGTTAAAATGAAATTCCTTCTCCAGTTCTAAAACCTGCTGTCTCGTATACGCTGTCCGTGACCGTTTGGGCTCTGATCCGGTGTAATCCGGGTTCACTGAGGGAAACAACACACTCAAATGAGCAAAGTGAAGCACACGGTTAGCAAAACACCCGCATCTTTAAGGGGAAATGACATACTTTTTTAACTTTAGCATACACGTTTAAATATTCTGTTTGAAATGAATGTAAATCGAATGTAGATTAAATGTAGATTCTAAGGCCCAATAAAATTGTGCATATTAAAAAAGAGTATGATTCAGTGAAAATAATAAAATATGGCATATTCTTGAAAGCAGTGCAATTTCTCAGTTGCTCAGAGAGCCAGCCACAGCGCTAGCGGCCTATATCCTGAGCAATAAAAATTTATGACTGGTGTAATTGGCAGCCCCTTCAAAAGAGACCATAAATATTTCACAGAATGATTCGTAGGGAGGAAAAAAAAAATACTTTAGCACAACTGGCCTAGAATGGGTTTAAATAGATGGGATGAAGCCGGTCTTACCCGTTGCAACGTGGACTTTCTTCATCCAGGGGTAAACTATAGCTGGCTGTTTGGCGGGTATCCCGTTTTGGTTCCTTGTGTTTTGTTGCTGTCCGCAAGTCCGTGGTCCAGACATTTGGACCGGTGGACGCGGTTCAGTCTGAGCGGTGAAAGGGCTGGGCTGGCTTGCTTGCTCCTGTGCATGACCCCGCGACTCCGCAACGGAGCCCCGCACAGTGTTAGAGCTGAAGGGCTGCTCGGTGTAGTTTGACCGTGAATAGATTACTGGATTCTGGAAATCTGTGTCCTGCGATGGACTGTAATACCCTGTGTCCTGGTCAGGTATATAGTTGTTTTGCGAATATTCCTCACATGGAGGAAATTTTGGATCCACATACTTGGAGTTCACCATGTACGAACTCATGGCCATTAATTTCAGAAAGTAGAAATTACTAATTTTTCCCGAGTTGTCTTTTTTTCTCCCTCCATAAAGCCCTCCTACTTGCTGTCAACTGAATAAAGTTAAACACCCATGTGACCGGATTAGACCAATCGAGGTGAAGGGAGCCTTTAAACGAGTAAGTGTGCACCTAGCAGCACATTTCATAAACTTCACAACATATTCAAATTCAAGAGAATAAATAGAAATATTCAAATACAGCCCCAAATATGATTAAATATGATGAATGATAAAGAACATATAATGAACATATAACGTTAACCATCACTCACAAATCTGAATGTATCGTTTATCGTTCTTAGTCAAATATTAAAGAATAAAACCAAAACATTTGACACATTTTGGGGTTGTTCATGTACCTATTCAATCATGCATTAATATCTTCCATTCGATAGTTGCTTATTCTTCACTTCACTTGCGATGCATCAGAATAAATCAAACGAAAGACTAGGCGGTTTGCAAAAAAAAGAAAGAAAAAAACAACAATCAAATGATACAAACGTCCCGTGGCACACAAAAAACTGAGAATAAAGCCTTAGGACAATTGATGGGGACCGTCTTTGTCAGGAAGGGGGTCATCCAAGAGTTAAAGGAATCTCATCATTTCATCCTCTCAGTTCCTTTGAAAGCGCCCCAGACAACTTGGTGACCAACCGATACATCCAGTGAACACAAATAATCATACAAAGAAATAAAATGAATAATATTGATATTCTTATTATTGTTAATAATGATCATAATAATAATAATACGAAGAAGAAAAAGGACAACAACAACAAGAGAAATAAGTTATAAATGATTATATTCTCTATATTCTATTATATTCTTTCTCGCTCTTATCTATAGCCTATATAGTTTGAATAATTATATCACTTCAGAAGTTAGTTACAGTGGGTTAACTAACAAAATAATGTGCTTTTAGTCTCGTGGTGCTTAATGGATTATTAAGCAATTGTTTTTTTGTAATTAATGTAGGGAATTCATTGTTTTAAGTATTTTAAGTATTAACACAAAACGAATTGTACGAAATCAAGCAATGTTGCCATAGCAAAATTGAGAGAGGCAAAATATTCGAAGTTTTTGCATCGACCATATACTCCCCTAAAATCGAATCTGTGACCGTGATTTTATCACACAAATTCGGTTCTACAGGGTATATATAGACGACGGAATATAAGAATTTAAAAATGTAATACCAATGCAAAAAAAGGTATGCAGGCTTTCGTTCTCATACACATCGTCTACAGCGGAATTACGTAAAATACTTATTCCTATGTTGTAAATCCTTTGCATCCTTCCTGCTGTCGAGAAGACAGTTATAGCTATTATTTACGCATATCGTCATGTTTCCGTTACACTTTGTATGTAGCCTACTACTTGTTTTAGAATGAGCAAAATGGGAATACTTGCGATACCTGTGGAAAACAAGCTATTAAAAATATGAAAATGATTTACACCAGGTTGTTATGATTCTTTGAAAAAGTTTACCAGCCATGCACTGTCCACACTCGCCAAGGTTTATGGAGTGGATACGTGTAAGGCAGAGGCTAAAGGGCACGAGGTCAAACGATATCATTCACAAACATATCACAAAGTTTCATTATTTTTTTCGTAGCCGACAGCCCAGAGCAAAGTGAACAACAGTTCACGAATTCTCCACGAGCCATCTGAAAACCAGGTGTAGCCTAGGCTCTGCTGGTCTAATCTGAGCACTCGAAATTAAGAAACCGTGGTAAACATCTTCTGCAAAAAACTGAATCCGCACGTTTTTTGTCTTTAAAAAAATTAGTTTATGAATTTTATTTAGATAAGAACAGATTCGTTTTCACTTTTTGGTTCATATGTTACATTCATTCTATGCGTAAAAGGCTATTGATAAAACAGAACTGAAGAGAATAATATTTATTCGCACTTTTTGGTTAAAAAAAAAAGATTGTTATTGAAATAATATTAGGCCTATTTAGTAAAATAAAGCCAGATAATAATACACATTTAATGGATAATATCCCAAAGACATATAGCTATATACATGATATAGGCTATATATACATGTATAATTTACATTTAAAAAAACATAAATCATATTTTACGTTTAGAATTGTGGAAGGAAAGAGGAAAAGTCGTGCTGAACCTATAATCAGAAACGCCCCTATTAGTTCGCATTTTCATATTTGTTAGACAGTGTGACCTCCGTTTCACCTTCAACACGCGCGACTTGATCAGACGGGTCAAAGCCATGTTCCTGATGAATGCATCTGAAACATCCTCTTGTCTTGCCCTGACTCCTTACTAAACATCCACATTTTGTACATGTTTTTCAACACGTTATTTTAAATGTTGCTGTTTTGATGTGCTAAAGGCGAAATACTATTTTTGTTCCCCTCGAGTCATCAGATGCAGATGGACCGGTTCAGTATGGAGATACACTGCTATTACTAATTACGCATGGCAATATAATCTTAGAAATTACACGAATTCTCATTCTTAAAAAAGAAAGTACAATTTTGACATTTAAACAAATATTTTATTATAAATTCAAGGAAAACAAATAACGATTAAACATAAAATGCGTGTTGGCTAATCTATCCAAACTATGAAACTACTAAAGTTTACGGTTACGCAAATGCGGTTGCGATTACGCAAATATGTACAAACACGGGGAAATCTTTCATTGTTTTATGTTAACTTGCTATTAAAATATCTAGCATAAAAGGACGTTTCCTTTTTCATAACTCTACATTGTGAACTCAAGTGGAAAATATCATTTGTTCAGAATGAGGTGGATAAAGGCTAAAGGCAGGACACGGAATGTAAGTAGCCAATATATTTATACGTCCCCCCGTTCTTTTCTCCTTAGTAATATAGTATTTGACTTTAAAAGAACGTACTCACTTCCAGTCGTGTGCTAAGTAGCCTACATGTGAATGCATGCCTGTGATACTTCTCTAATTTAAGTCGCTGTTCTAACGTGAAATGCTTCGTTTGTTAATCAAATCGCACTTGCAATACGGCAACGATACGATAATAATTGTGCATGTTTCGAACGAAATTGCAAATGTGGAAAAACTATTCAATATTGCATTAGAATCTAGGACATTAGTGTACTGTGCCCTGGGGGGCGCTGTGAGCCACATTCACGTTTAATGTGGACAGTCAAGGAAGGCCTACACTAATACTGTACCCAACATAAGACACTCAATATTCATATCCATCTACAGCCAATGCTATACTTTCGTTTATCCCGGCATCAATCCACATTATGTTACCACGCTCTTTTTTTCACAACTGAAAATAATCGTATTTAGTCGCAACTGGCCACTTGTAGCCTACATTGACAAATCAATATGATGTTGTAACACAGCATTATATTTGACTTACACATTGCTGTGTTAAACAAAAGGAAATGTCTGTCGACGAATAAACGATGCAGCATAAAACACATACAAAGCCAAGTGTATATGTTTTAGAAAATGTTAAGGTTTTTGTCGATGACACCCTTCTAAGTTGTTCTCGAAACATTTCAGGGTATTTATGTTTGGAATATTACTGGAAACTTCTTAATAATATGTTGCATTGAAAAATCTATAAACTGTTGAGCAGGTATGTTGATTCACATATTTTGTATGGAATCTTTTGTTGGCTACAATAAAACTTTAGATTAGCCTCATGTCGCGATTTCTCATAATGCAAATACATAAACAATGTTCATGTTTGAAGAATGCTGAAAAATGCTATCTGGCTTTCCACGATACATGCGCTCTACGAACCAGATGACATCAAAATACATCCTCTCCTCTTCCTCGTTCAAATTCAGTCACACAAACAGAACTTACATTGAAGAGCGCTGCAATGGAGAGGGTTCCAGCGGATATACACAGCCATGATGTGAGAAAATCCAGAGTTTAATCCATGCGTCCACCTATTCAGAGATCGCACTGCTATTCTAAACCATCTGCACTTCCGTGCTAATTCACAATGTGAGTTATTTTTTGGCTTGTCTACTCGCTGGCCATAAAACAAAGTTTAATGAAATCACGTGTTCCCCAATAGCCATTCATGACACCGCTCTGACACCATAAATAACCTTCAAAGTTCCACTTATTCAATAATGACTGTTACACTGGTGTCACAACAAAATGTTAGCCATGTGTATTTATTACACATTCAGGCACAGGTTCAATCTAAATGCAAAAGGCATTTACTTTTTAGATTCTTACTTTTCTTTTTTAGTTCATTTCTGCCACAGTCACATTATATTTGAAAAGCAATGAGACGTTTCCTTTAATTTGCAACAAAGCGCATTGTAGTTAGATAGAATATGGACCTAGGTTTATAGGGATTACCCCACAACCATATTTAATCATTATCGTTGTATTCTGTTTTTTTATATTAAATATAGAGTGGACCTGCCCTGCCATATGAAGGACACAACTTGTTTTATTGTTACTTATATTTATATTTTTTATTTATATTTATATTTAGAGCCAGGTCATCAGAGTTTGAGTTGGTAACATAGCCAACTTTCTGATGTCTGTATTTAGTAAATCGATTTAGTTCAGGTACTCCTGTTAACGTCTCAAAATATCCAGTGTTTCCAAAGTTTAGTTCTGCATTAGTTCTACTCCCAAATAGAATCACACATTTACGCGTTGGTGACATTTTTAATGACCTAAATGCCGGATTAATAAGGACATTACAGAGAGGTGCCTTTTTTGATATAGACGATGGTATTTAATGTATGTATGTGTGCATGCATATATACATATATTATAGGCTATATATAGCCTATATAATGAGATTTATGTCGTCAAACATGATAATTTTTATTTCAATGTGTCCGTATGTTTAGAACAAACTACTGTAAAATTGTTAACATGTGCTCAGTAATAACACACATTGATACTTTAATAATATTAAAACTGTTGCTTAAGAATGTATTGTTTTCCTACAGAGTTATAACCAATCAGCTATCATATAATGCCGAAAATATTTTTTTCCGAACAGGGAGGAAATACGTGGACGGTGAATCACGTGATTCAGCGGACCAGTCACACTTCAGATGTTTGGCCTCCTGGGTTAACGACACGAGGGGAAACTTGTACGACTGTTGTGCAACAGCGTCGTCTACCGGATAAAACACCACTATTTGCGCTACACATGTTTCCTTGTTTCCTACAGTTCCAGACATATGGAAGACTACATTGTAGCTTTTGCCTTGCGCATATTAGTTTGTAACATGGTGGAACCTTTATATATCTTTATATTTATTTATCCATCCATCTATTATGATATAACCCAAATTAGCCTGTCTTTATTCAGTCTTTTCCCAGAAGGAGTTAATATGTGCAAAAGTATCCTATCAGTACACATTTTATGCCATATCATTATTGATCCCATGTGAGGCTCTGTTAATGTTGTTATATCAGGTAGACTAGGTGTAATAACACATATTAATTAACACAAATGCATCACCTTATACAATTCCCATAATGAAAAAGGCATGCAATTATTAAAACACTGAATACAGACGTAAGACAATATTAAAATAAACATTTATTTTCACCAAAATTCATAACAAAATTGTGTTTCCATATGATTCTACATTTTGGTAAGTAACACGTTTCTCAGGCAGTTGCAGGAGTATTTTCAAGTTTCACTGGTTACATTATTTTGAATAAGTGTTTCACCCTTGTCTGCTAAGAGTGCTGAATTGATTTCATTCATAGATGAATGCATTTAACGAACAAGGCAGGCCACTGCACTTATTCCGTTACAAAATGCAAAGTACAATCAAATCAAATGTCTGACGTTTGTACCTTGAGCTTTGTATTTTTATTGAATCACCAGAAAGCCTGGATGAGGTTTGTGAATAACACCTTGAAGTAGATGAATTCAATATTCAGCCCATGGCTCCAGGTTTGGTGTCTGTGAACTAGTGATGTCTTTTTATCATTATTTTTACTGTGAACCAGCAACTCAATCAAACAATAAATTAAAGTTTACATGAATTTTGAAACAACAACAATGTAACCATGCATATAATCTGTCTTTCCTTTCATTATTTGCCATGTCAGTATGCCTATTTTAATATGAATGAACTGGATTTATGCCAGTTAACTAGAACTAAATCCCGCAGGACTATTTGACATTCCAAACCATTCCAAATATCCAAGTGAAAGGAGCTATATTATTACTTAGGTTTACCACAACAAAGTTAGATATTATATCAACGATAGATCGTTGCTTGTGTTCTCTCGTGTTCGTAGTACTAGGCCTCGCTTTTAGCCCTATATTTAGTCTCTGACACTCTTGCCGCATTGCAGTAAGGCTGTAAATACTTTCGCAGCTGCCTGCCAAGCAATGGTGAAATATGGTCTTTGTTCCACAGACCTCATCCACTAGCCAATGAAAACAACTCTCAAAACGGCAACTTAAAATTGGGGCACAACACATATTTTCTGACCATTGGTCTCTGAGACAAATTAATGTATTACATTTACATTGATATATAATTAAACATGCGCCATTTTGTTATCTTGATTAAATCATTAAAGGTATGCACGTTCACCATCAATGTAAGTATTTAGCAATGTTAGCATCTGCTAAAGCAGTCCCATTTTAAGACAAATATTACTGCATATGTCGATCATCAGGTCCCACCCCAAACACACGTACATTGTATGTTCATCTCGTTTGTATTAAGTGTAATAACCATTATGTATAACACTTACTGTAACCATTACATAATGGGTCAAAAGTTATGCTATTCATAGTGAAAATGTCAAATTTCAATGTCAAACACACAATGTTGCCTCGGACCTTCCCTTAAATATAGTTACTGAGTAATATCATTCAATATCAGTCCGATTTTATAATATGCATGAGTAACATCACTCCTATCATCGTCATATGATGTTGTTACTGATAACATTAATAGTTAATAATAATGATAGCAGCTCCAAAAAACGGTATGTATTATGTACGAGTGCCACATGTTAAAAGGGGAATAAGTAATGTGCAATAAATACAATGCTTTGCGTTTGCTACATTACATAACGAAACATTTTGTTTAATGAAACAACCGCAGGAAAGCGTTATCAAGCACCAATAAATCAGTCGAGGAAATAATCGTTTTTATTTTCATTGACTTTTTTCAAACAACGCCAAACTTTAATGTCCTTCAAATACTAAATATCAAGTATGCACCTATAAACGTGTTTACGGAATCATGAGTAGCCTAGTTAAGAAAATTTCAATTAAAGAAGAACGTAATTGTAAAAGCTAGCAACCTGCGACAGTAATGTTCGAACGAGAAGACGATTTAATCGTTGCTCTTTTAATTCAGAGAAACAAAAGTCGGAAAGTGGACGAAATGTGAAGGTGACAAATAATCAGGTAAACATGTACTTACCACTCTGAACTGATTGAGAGGGGTAATCCATTTTCTTCACGGTTTCTATGACTTAACAATATACTAAATCAGCTACTTTTGGATTAGTATTCATAGAGAATATGAAATGCCCAGTGCTCAACCTTGCATCTGACAATACACAGGAATAACATCAAAGCTATCGAATCTCAGTGATCGACATCCGACTTCACACCTCTGTCGTGCCACCGATATTAAAACACTCACACTAAGAGAGGAGACAGAAAGGATGGGATTGAAACGCTTTAACAGCAGTATGCAGTGAAAAAAAATCGCTTGGGAAATCAGGAAAAGGGGCCATGGAGACGTTAGCGTCTTGCACATGACCAGTGGCATCCAATGACAGGCGATAGTGGCTCATAAAAAGGTCTATTACCAAGTTGTAAATTGTCCTCAAACAACAAAAAGGAATTTAGGCTGCTGCAAAACCTCTCGGTTTTTTGCGCATAATGGTGGAAGCCATTCCCTTTCCCCAGTGAAAGAGATTGAGCTCTAAAATCATTGACCACAAACAAACAAAAACGTGTGAACTCGGTCCGAAACTAGCTTTATTACATTCCACCACTGAATAAACAGAAAAAACGGAGTTTGTAGGATATTTCGCGCATAGGCCTACTACTTATTTATATAAGATATGATACGAAATAAAGACGGAATAACTGTTAACGAATAGCGTGGATATGTCGTTCGCAGATGTCATTAAAGCTTCCATTTAGCAATGCATCTCTCTTTTTAGCGGGGGGGGGGTAAATAATGTAAGGTAAATTATGGATTCATTGAAATGCTGGTATTGGCATAATGCTGTTTATTATGGGATATAATTGTATGTGAAAAAACATACCACTTGCAAAACTGGTGAAATTGTACTCAACAACAATCCAGTATAATTATGGGTCCATAAACGAACGCATGAACACAAAAGAGCGAAAGGAAAGTCTGATGAAAGGCCGAAAGTCACTGAGTGAAAGCAGATTCGGCAATAAAACGTTATAACAGTAAACCATTAGGATACAACAATAATATCCGCATTTTTCGTAATTGTTAAAAGTCCTAGCATAATATAAATCATGAGCTACCTGTTAAAAATGTTGCTCAAAATTGAATCACAGATAAAACTAAAAGAATAAAAGAACCGCAACGGCAGAGATTGCGTATAAACATGTAGGCCTACTAGTGAAATAAATTGGGCGTTTGCAGTTAACAGAGGTCGATTAGGCTATTGTAAATATTCGCCTATTCTAATGATTGATTCTAAATTTGCGGTGTGAATACTGAATGTTAATGTTAAGATCAAAATATTTTTTTCCCTGTTTGTAAAATGGTATCTATCTATTTTGTACGGACCTCTGCGCGTGTGGTCTATTGCAGTTAGGTTATGGGTCATTATATTTTTTCTCTTCCTTTTTAAGTTGTGCAGAAATGTGATGGATCAGCATCAATGTGACAATACAAATTACAAGGGGAAGGCGCTTATTTTTAATTTATCATTATTTTTCATTGAGCTGTTAAGCAAGCAAGTAAGCAAAATAATATACGTTACGTGTTTTACTACGTAAAATCGCACGACTCTATTATAACTCAAAACATGTATTTCTTCTAAACCAATTTTTAACACGAAAATATTATTTGACACAAACCAGAGAGTAGCTACACACCTCATATTATTTCGCAGCAAACTGATCAAGATAAAGTCTCACGTCCTTATAATAGGCCAACATATATAATATATTATCTTATAATTCTGCATTGTTTTTCAAATATAGTTTGTAGTTTTAGTTTACATTACAATGTAAACTGCAAGAAGAAATGTAATGTAAGTCGCTCTGGATAAGAACGTCTGCTAAATGCCTGTAATGTAACATTATAAATCTCAACGAAAGAAGTTACATCTACTAATCTGTTAAAAACAATACGTTGTTAGGTCTCCAGCTCGATTATCTGCTTATCTTTTAATATGGTTTTCATCTGTCGAGAACAGGCATTTGTATTATTTTGCCCATTTAATTATCGTGATCTTAAACCAGAATATATTCTCGGGTCCGATTAATCGATTATTCGCCTTCTGATAATAAATTGAATTATGTGTGGAGTTCCAGATTGGACTTCACTGTGTTCTGCCTGCCTCTTCTTCTCACGGAACTGGGAAAATATAAACACAGTGCATTACCAAATGAAACCTTAACGTCACTGCGTATCGTGACTATTAATTCATGAATAAAGGTGTATATATATACATAATATATAATTATATATATATATATATATATAAACCTTGAAATGAAAAATACGATTTTGGCATCAGTTACCCAAACCTAGTAAGTGAGAAGATTATTTGCAAAATTATATTTCGCGTATAGGCCAACATCCATACGTGATTTGAAAGCAACTCTTTTTATTGCAGCCAGCCTTGAGATTCCATCCAAGGAAACATCTGAGAGGGAGATGAGTTCTGATTTAAGTGTTCTGGTTGCTCGCCAGTATTACTACTGGGCAATTTACAGTCAGGGTATTGTGGCAGCCCAGACTCTTGCGGGATCGTAAAGAGCCGCTGTCTCTGTAAGTTATCGTTTGCGTAAAATTTAGAGCAGGCGCCATGACACGTAATTTCGCAAAGATTCAGTTGATAACTTGCATTCGGCATTGCTGCAGTCCGATTTGTTATAACCCTGCATTGTTTCCATACAGTAGCTATAGCATACTAGTGAATAGCTGGCCTTCCGTTATAATCTTTGGAAAAGGGAGAACTGTTGTAACTAGGCCCGTTGTCTCATCCGATTTTCAGTTCGAACGGCACAGATCGACTAAATAAGAACAGCCTACATTTTGTAGCCTAGTGAAAATATCAACATCTCAGATTCTATTGAAGACGTCATCCATTGCGGTTTTTCGAAAATCAAATCATTAGCAAACAGTTATGTTTAACCAAATTGATTTGGTTCCTTTCAGAGCAGAATGTACTGCTAGTACTGCTAGTACTGCTAGTACTGAAGATAGTTTTTCTTCATTTTAAATGTACCGCAAGACCAATCTCTGATCGGTTACGTTGTATGTTTTAATTTCAGAAAGCTTCATCAAGGACTGTATTAAAATGATTAGCAGATGTAGCTATATATTCCAATCAGTGCTGATAGCTAGGCCTACACGTAGGCTAAATTAAGCTAACCATGGTACTCGTTATATTTAAAACGGAAAATGTGCGCAGAAATGTCCAAAAACTAAGGTAGGAGATTGGAGAAAGTCGGCCAATCCGCGTTTCCGCGTTCCAAATGACAATTGCGCACACACACTCACTTATAAGATATGAATGGAATGGGGGAAAAATGAAAGTAGCATTTGTGCTAGTATGTCTACGCCCACAAACGCTGTGGGTTTTTTCTTCGACAACCGATTTCAAAACTACATGGCCGATTAATGGAGGCTACATGCAGAGAGCAATTTTCCAAGCGGAAAGGATAATTTAGGATTAATTCCATTTGAGTTTATTTAAATTATATTTATTTTAGTAGAATATATTCTGAATAAATACATAAAATATAATATAGCACGAATACAATATAAACAGTACTACTACTACTACTCATAATAATAATAATAATAATAATAATAATAATAATAATAATAATAATAATGTTCAGATGGCCAAGAAGTTACAATTCGTGGCTCAAATACAGTTAAATGAAGTGCCTGACCATGAATACGTTTCCTGTTAGCTATATTGCACCCCTCGGAAAAGTCGTTACGAAGCAGAGCATGAGGCTTAAATTTCCAATTCCAACCTTAAATTACATTACCTAGCGATAGGTCGGCTACGTACCCAATGCGTAATAATGCGTTAAATTATTGTGTTTATTAGGATTATCTGAAATAAGTAGGAACTGAAATGTATAATAACAAAACTATAGAGCGCGATCAAGACATTCTTCAAACTGTCGTTCTGTTTTGTTAAAACTGTAGTTCTGTTTTTTATTTTTATTTAAGGATAAATATTATAAATAATTTGAGATTTCTTTATTGTGATAAAGACACTATTCCAGTGTTCCAGGGGGATTCGTAGGAGGATAAGCTCCATCAACATTGTAAATAAACGCACCACATACATTTGCAGAGTAGGCCTATATTATGTCTCTTTCGTGGTGTTTTATTAACCCAATTACGTAAATTAAACAAGCACATATAGCTAATACATATAAGCACCCCAAATAATTTAATTTTAATTCCCATTGCCCATAGAAATATGAATTATTTGCAGGGATTTATGGATCTTGCTATATTGATAGTAATATAATAATAATCGCTTTTAGGAAGCAGAATACAGCATATGAGGACATTACGCCATTCATAGTGGCTTTTCTGAAAGTATAACATTGAATATGACCCGCATTCTAACTGCAGTCTACGCGCGTAAACATTGGAATGCAGACTAGTAAAAGGGTATAAGCCATCAGAATTGCGATTAGTTTAAAACTAAATATTTCTAAGGTGATATTGGTTTACCTTATTCGCTGGTTTAAAAAATATGAATAATCATTTTGTACTATTAATTTCCTATATCTTCGGAATAATATGCTACTTTGAAAGATTTCGCAACCGGCACTGTGGACACGGTGTTAATTTCGTCTTTCTGCTTCTAATGAATTTAATCGAACTGTTAAATGGATGCTGCTCTGGATTTCAAATACATGTTCAAATACAGTTATTTGCATAAATCCTTGTTGGGAAAAGGACCTTGTTGGATATCCATTTGTGCTTACAGATAGCCTACGATTGAAAAAGTTAATTCAGCATATTTTCGGGCCCATAAAAGTCGTGCCAACTGTCTCAGTTAACCTTGGCTGATTGGTCAATTAATTATTTTAAGACATAAAACAATCGTTGAAAAATGACTTCATCATAAATAATATGAATAAGCCTACTTATCGGCTTTCTAATTTGTTTTAATGGAAGAATGGCCGGAAATAGGCTACGTTTTTCATATTTCACAGACATGCCAACAAGAAAATACATGTATTTCTCAAGGCACAAACACCACACACTTTGATGTCTATTGATGTCAAATTATTTAGTATTCAGTTATTTCAGCCCAATCAAACAAACCTAACCAGCTCAACTGGAATTAATACATTGGTTGATGTACTGTGCCCCTGTGACAAGAAACACCAGAAATACCTTCTATGGAACAGCAGCGCCCTCTAGTGACCATATAGGGATAACGTCTTTACAAGCAGCTCTCAACATTCTGGCTTCCACATGAAGTCTTATCACCATTATGGTGAGGACAGTAGTGTGAAACATTAATTAGACCAGTGTTTAGTTTTACTGGATTTGTAAAATCGCAGATGCCCGAATCCAGAAACTAAACACTGGTCTAATGTGTGTGTGTGTGTGTGTGTGTGTGTGTGTGTGTGTGTGTGTGTGTGTGTGTATGTGTGTGTGTGTGTGTGTGTGTGTGTGTTCGTGTGTGTGTGTGTGTGCGTGTGTGCGTGTGTGTGTGAAACACTAATGAGATATTCACATGTTATATATAAGTTGTAATTGTATATTGAATTGCACTGCATATTGAAAAATGTTATATTGTAAACGGTATATGCTAATTAGTGTCTTGTAAGCCCATGGTGCTAAGACACTGAAATAAAAAATCTATCAATCATATATGTGCTTAATCTTTATATATATGAGAATATATATATATATAGCCTATATATATAATTGATCAATTCTGAGAGTTTGGTGACAAAAGGTCCACAGAAATGTTCATATATAGCCAACATTTAGATTTCACAGTGAAAAACATTGCAGCAGGCCATTTCAAACAACCGTCACAGCGGTGAAATTGATGAATAAACGTGAAGTTGATGAATAAACGTGACTTTCTGTGCATTAGAGGCGGCTGGTTTCGTTTTCGCCGCACAGGCAGATAATTTATTGACCAGACACCCTGTAGAAAACTGTCTGCATTTTTGTTTGTCAGCAACAGCACAAGCACCCAAATACGACGGTTTCAAACAACCGTACAATTACAGCCCTCGTCCATAAACTAATTTAAACCAGACGTCTAGCCATCTCTATGGCTTTATTGGACTGAATTTCTTCCTGCTTTAAACTAATTAGGCCTATAGGTATAGGCTAGAGCTTTGACAATATCTTGGAGATCCAGGCAACACCTTTCCCAGTCATAAACACCTTTCCCTAGGATATCCTCCAGCTATGGATTCTTAAGTCGAAGTTAGAAACGTGAACAGGAGACCCTTCGCCAACTAACAAATGCGAGCCAAGAAGATGACACACACACACACTCTAAAATTGCCTTTTGAGTGCTCAATCTAGGCCCAAAATGCCATCACAAAACATTACATTTACAATACAAACACATACATACAATAATAGTATGGGTGTAATATCGTGGAAACATCTTTTAATTTGATTGTATATGACACATTAAAAATGGCCCATTTTAAAACGTAAATGTATTTACATGTAGGCTATGCTTTAAGATAACTAATATCTTAACGTATTAATCCATTGTAAATATCCCAGGTGGTTTAAATTTGAAATGATTGGGTCCCTAAAACTAAAGATAGATATCGAATCTGAACCAACTAAAGAGCCTACACAATGAAAATAAACACGTGATTTCCGAAGTAATGGTAATATGTAATAGACTGCGACTGTCCCGTTCATTTCATTTCTATTTGAATGTATTTCAATGTAGGCTGTCTTATATTGACACAAAACAAAAGGCTATATTTTAACCTCTGAATCCATCTGAATCAGTTTCTCATACGACAATTTATTTTTGTTCCTTTTTGCATTCATGGGACTTCATAGACATCCAAACCATTTAAAATACAATAAAATGTCACAATTTCGAATATGAAGAAACATTATTACTACATACTTTGTTCAAATATAAATGTTTTCAGAATATGGGCCAAATGTTTACACGCCATTAAATGTAAAACATCCCGCCGTTTTGAAGCCAAAATAAATATATGGATTGAGAATTACGTCATAGTGTGTCATTTTTAGATTGAATTATGTTCAATATAAAATCGCGATTTGCTTTTTTCCGGCAAAGGCCTAATTTTCTTTCTGAATATTTTCGGAGTAGCCAATACAAATTATAGGGCTATTTCTTCGCCATCCTTCCCATAGGTAAAGCTGATTTGAGAAAACCTGACAATATAAAGTTACATAATCACACGAGGCCGTTGGGGAGGGACTTAAACAATAAACCTCTAACATATCAGGTTATAATTTAATTTAGGGATCACGATGTGTAATTTAAGACACCGCATTTATTTAGTTAAAAAGCAATAAAGCACAATTGTAGACATTTTAAAGTTCACATGAATTGTACGTATACTGAACAAATAAAACAATAGACTAATATTTAATACACAGGCACCAATCAATGTTTTATTCTATAGCGCATATAGGCTACGCATATAGGCCTAATATATATACACAAAAGAGGGAAGACGACAGAGTTCGATTCTCGTGCTATCAATCGGGATTATAGTCAGTGTAGATCTTTATTGCCGCCCCTTTCCCTGTTCATCTTTTTCATTTTCATTCTTCGGTTTTGGAACCAGATTTTGATCTGCCTTTCCGTCAAATTTAGAATTCTAGCAACTTCGTAGCGGCGATCTCTTGTAAGGTACATGTTATAGAGGAATTCTTTTTCCAGCTCCAAGGTCTGATACTTTGTGTAAGGACATCGTTTCTTTCTTGTTGATCGTGCATGAATCCAATTTGCTGCCGGGTTGCCTGCAAAAATAATGTAAATAAAGGGTAAATTAGCAGTAAATTAACAAATACATGGCCTATGTGACAACAACCCCTTATGTGTGACCGTCTATGCAATTGACTGCTTTTATGAAAATCCACAAGGTTAATTTTGATATTATTTGTAATATTATTTGTTTACCTTCGTAAACACTATAAATACAAGATCTGTCCTAAATAGCCTACCTAATTTGCAACCATGAATAAAGTTTGTTTCGCACTATAGTAAGAGTCAAGACACTTTTATAGGTCAGTAAAACCCCCAGTGTTACACACTCTTGCTCGAACATTTTCTGAGGCTGTAAATCAAGGGTCAATTTATTTTACTTACTTGGGTCAAGTTGTTGTTGCTTCTCTTCTTTGGGCTCGCCGTTGCTCGAAATATCGCTGCCAGACGGCTCTTTGGTTGCTTTCTCACTGTTTTCTGACAGTGCTACACAAGCGTCAGACACGTTGGGGATCTGTGTCTCAGAGGTGGAGCACTCAGTCTTTTTCGGTGGCAAACTTTCGAGCTTTGTCGCGAAATGCCGCGTATTTGCATGGAAACCGGGAAAAGGGACTGAGTTCGAGATTGGATCTATCCAGGAGCGAACGTATCTGTTGTCTGCGGCAAGGTGGGACTGGGGAACATAAGGATGGAAAATGCCTGACACGGCGCTGGACGGTGGGTGGACGGAGGACCAGGACGTGGGAAACACTGCGGACTTGGGAGCAAAGCTGCAGGAAGAAAAATCAGCATTACCTCCGACACCTGGTGGCCTTGAGGTCGTCGTGTGCGAGCCTTGGGCAAAGCGAGTTCCATATATGTCCTCTGCTTCATGTCCTATTAGAGAGTCCACAAAATAATTACTAAGTGTACTGCTGGTCGACATTTTTGTATCCCGTTGTAGTCATATAAAAGGTTACACTGCTACAGATACCTTCCCACTGAACAATCATAGTATTTTTGCTGGCTTCATCCTCGGTGATTGGTTGCGTGGAGCACGTGATCATATTTACCAATAGCTACAGTAAATTAATCCGCAGATCACGTTGTGTTTAATTTTGACATTTTAGTCAGCGACCACTGGCAGCATAGCGTTCAGAGGGGAACGTAACTTTAAACAATAAGCCCTTCGTTAGGTCAGAGCATATATTCCTGTTGACTATTAAGCAACAGCAGATGGTGGTCCGGGACTATTTCTTTACGTAGAGAGATTAATACACCCATTAATGTCATAAACCGCACTCAGCATTGATGCTTTGGCAAATTATTTGAAATGTGAGTAAAATCTTAAGAGATCGACATAAGGTATGTTGTACACTCTACGCTTGTAAATATTTTTATGGACTACTGAGAAGTAACTCCTCGTAAAATGAACGCAATAGTATGCTATAAAATAAAGTTGCTTTACGGTTTTGTGTATTGTACATTCCTTTAAGGTTTGTTCAAAGAAGAGTAGCACAGTTCACATTTTCTCAGGTGCTGTTGTACATTTGGCAAAGGAAGTCATCTTGGAGTACTGATTGTGTTTATCAAGAAGAGCGCCGTAATATTTTTATGTCTATCAATAAAATGTTTATGAGGCGCGTTTGATTAGGCTATACATGAACGCGCCCTTAATAAAACAAACTCCGGAACAAAGTGAAACTCTATTGAGGAATGTGTTTGTTCTAGGGAATTGTTTTTTGAATATGTTTAACTTCTAGACCATTCGTATTAAGTCCCGACCAAGTGCAAATCAACCGTTGGCGGGATTAAAGAAGTAAAGAACACCAAATCGACCAAATTATCAATTATTATGCTTAATTTGAACCACTATTATGAAGGTGTGATTCAGTTGGATAGTAACTGTTCCTCCACTTGTTTCTTGATAATAATGTAACATAAAATAATGTTACACAGGTAAGGGGGAAGAAAAGTTAAAAAAAAAAAACACTTACAGCAAACATTACTTTCAGTACAATCATTTAGCAATCGATCTCCTCCAGATCGACTTACAAAATGAAGTAGCCTACACAGCATAGGTGCAACCATTGAAAGCTGTTCAGCCCGACAACGGACCAGCCCGACAACGGTCAACTTGCGCTTGACTTTGTAAAAAACACTCCTCATTATTAAATCCATTATATCCATATTGATGCCACTGTTCGTAAAACGAAATAAATAAATGAATAAATAAATAAAGCAAATGTGTGGTGTTTGTGTGCGTGGGGGCTGGGGGGGTGCTCATATTCCAATGTATGTAGCCTACCTAGTCGCTATACGCCATAAGTCTTAAGTCTCATATAAACTCAATATATAGGCTAGCTTAATACGGTAGGCTATTTACGAAGAAATATAGCTTACTTAAGTATCACTTTCACTCTTTGTATGAATATGTTGTGTTTTTACAGAAACCGTGTGTGTGTTTGTGTGAGACATTTGTTGCCATTGGTCCTGTTTTATCTCCTTTATTCAGACTCTTTTTTCAAATGATTTTATTAGCATTCGATGGAATTCAGGATTGTGTAATTGCAACACAATTATATTTGAGTATATGTAGTCTACCATAAGACAAAACACTGAAAATATATTCGCATCCTCAATGTGAGATATTGAAAACCTTTGCGGTCACTAGCTAAGCGTAGGTTAATTCATAGAGAAAAAAACCATTCGACTAAAGAACAAACGTTATATCTCAATTAGTTACGTAATACTCTGTTACCAAAACAATCAGGCCTATGTAAAAAATAACATTTGCGTGCAAATTACATATTATTCCAAGGTGAAATAATAGCTTGCGAAACAACAATGAGTAGGCTAACTGGAATTTAATTGAAACATCGCATGTGGTTGACGAAATTAATTTCCCAATAGTTCGTAGGCGTAGGCTTGCAGATTAGAGTAACAATATAGTATTCGAGTACTTTCACTCCACGAGTAGATCATTTGATAAAACTAAGAGTTTGAGATTCTGTTTTCCCACCAATATTGACTTACTCCGCCACACTCATTTTGTTAAGACGAATATTTGTGTGGTCAGCGGGAACATTATTGTAGTTGTATTCACTTGCAATGTGTACATTGATTGTGGATTAAATGACAAATACATGGGCATATTCAATTTATTGCAGGGCACATGCCACAAAACATGCATTTAGTTACACCCATTTGTTAACAATAGGCTACTCACCACACATAACATACAAAAACGTTTAAATGATTCAAAATGAAAAATAGAAATATTCTGCTCTTATGGAATCCTCTGTTCTTACGGGTGATCAATTGCCAACACTAAATACGCTTTCATGTTCAAAATAATAGTCTTCAAATATAGTCTCGCTGAAGGTTTTGTTTAAAAAAACACAAAGAAAATACTTCCAGACTGATTTTCTACAACATTATAATAATTTAACACCAATGTAAACCAGTCCTTCGTTACCCTGTGATGAAAATATTTAAATTACACAACGTATCACTTTTAGATACATACCATAAGGTAAATACAATACAAAGCTAAATACAAAGAAGCATACAAGTCATAGTCTCCATGTGTGAAAAAAAGATATCCAACGTCCCAAACTCAGCATTCTGTCGAGGGAGTGGCAACGCAGGACAAAGCGAAAAATATACATTTGTGTACTTGTTCACGAAAAAGTTAGATTCGAGGTAAGTTCTCGAATTCGGTTTTCCCTGCTCATCTTCTTCAACTTCATTCTGCGGTTCTGAAACCAGATTTTGACTTGTCTGTCGGTGAGATTGACACTTTTACTGATCTCCAGGCGGCGCTCTCGAGTCAGGTACATGTTGAATAAAAACTCCTTTTCCAATTCTAGTGTCTGGTGCTTTGTGTAGGGACATCTTTTCTTTCGACCACTTTTTGCAGTTAACCAGCTGGTCGTCGGGGGATCATTTTTACGGTCTGAAAAATGATGAAACAAGAAACAATACAAAATTATACACTTAGTGAATCCAAAACATTCGCATCGCGTTATAAGTATGAACACCACATAATATAACAAATCGTTCATACATTTTTCTGTCAAATGATATGGCATAATATAACTCCAAGTCCCATGAATGCATAAGCCCACAAACATTAAAACAAATGGCCTATTGGTTATATTAGACTGTTAACAGTTAAAGTCTGATAATTGAGATATATACACACACACACACACACACACACACACACACACACACACACACACACACACACACATATATAGGCTATGTATATAAATATATATAGCCTATATGAATTATCAGACTTTAACTCTTAACAGTCTAATATAACCAATAGGCCATTTGTTTTAAATATAAATATATATATATATATATATATATACACACATACACACATATATACACACCAATATATATATCACAAAACGGCAATGACTCAAATAGTCTCACATTATACCATTGTATGCCACTTTGGTAATTAAACAAATATGCTGGATATAATCTAGTATAAAATACATTACATTCAAAATACATTTTGTGAACAACAAAAAAAACCGCAGTTCATTGTAATCAGATCATATCGTACACAGCAAGGGTGAAAACATAGAATCACATAAAAACGTTAACATATAACAAATTAATATCGTGTCCCTGAATAAAATGTACGTTTGTTGTATCCAAAATATCGAATAGGCTACATGGTTATGTTAGGAACATAATTTAAAAAATTGAGAATTGACTAAACAATGTGTGATCAAGGACAGAGACATGTACACACTACGGCGCGGCGCGAGCCTGTATTTCCTGTAAACGCATTTTATTGCAACTTGACTAAGGCTCTCATTAAACATTACGACTTTAGGGTTGTTTGTGTTTTATACCGGGTTTTATGACGCCGGTGCGTTCGTATTACACCGCGACAGAATGGATCCTTTTATTATACCCACCTTTCGCTTCCTTTTGTTGAGATTCAGGGCTCGAGGCAGACGCTGCAGTTGAACACATTTTCTCCTCTCGCGAACTCGACTTTGGATCTGGGCTGTCCACGCGGGTTGGTGTCTCGGTTGTCCTTTGGTCTTTCGGAATGTCGCTTATTTTCTTTTCCACCTCGGAGAGAGAGGGCTGCTGCGGTTTGGGAGTAACTCTGTTCAGCTGCAAGATTGTGTTTGGACTCGACTCGTGGCTGTAGTCTTGATTTTTTCCAGGCGCATAAGTTTGGCTCAGTCTGAAATAACCCGGAACGGGAATTTCTGGACCATCAACAGAACACGATTCAGGAATCAAATTAGCGTACGTGGGGATTTCGGACGAGCTGACCTTTGCTCTCTTGTCGGAATACATGCAGCAGTTACTTTCTTCTTTTATGTTTTGTGAGAACGTGCAAGTGGGCATCTGTGTGGAAGGTTGTTCTATTCTGCATATTCTGTTTGGATCTGCCCAGTTATCAATTTGAGGTATATATGAATGGACATTCATGCCCATATTTTGGTGGCTAACTTCTCCCCTTTTACCGAGAGACGGCAAAAGTCCACAGGTTTGCATTCCATAGGTTCCCATTTCTGCACTGGATGGCATGAACATGTTGCTGCTGGAGTAAAAACTATCAGTTCTGCAAGCACTGATCAGAGAGTCTACTAGAAAGGAATTAGCAGCGGGAGAGCTGTTTGGAAAGGACATTTTGGAGAGGTTTTAAAGAGAGAGATGTCCTTTGTTGGCTGACATAGCAAAACAATCCCCGTGTTACTCAAGATGCCTCTCCACAACCACATGACAACCTCGCCAATGAAATTTGAAAATGGCCTTGAGACGTAGCCTCCTCTCTGGTCACGTGGGTGCATTACACTTAATTGGGATCTCAGAAGTGGTCGACTCCACAGCGACACCCAGAACACGTACTTGAAATTGATTCCGAGACAAAATAGAACTTGAACATTAAACACTACTTTTCACCGGACGCGTAAAAATAAAAACACACATAAAGCTGAAATGTTTAGAGGCTTGTTGTACTTAATTTAAGATACACACTGCCGAGGCACACTTGTGTATGCACCTTTTTTGTTGGTACGAAAACATAATTCAAGTTCAACATAGGCGAATTGTTCCTTGACGTATTTCTAGATTAATAAAGATGAATGTGCTCGCCTTTTAGATCAACTTGATGGAAAACAAAGCTTCAGCAACACAAATTATGTTTATGAGCAGCGTATACAAACGCATTTACAGCGGGCCTCTATAAATTGTGAAGAGAAACGCTGAGGTGTACGGCAACATGCTTTTGCACTACATTTTGTAATGTAAGTGCATTCACTATTTTTCCATGAACTCCGCCATTTCAGATATAATTCTGTGGTGAATGCTTGTATGAATTACGGACTAAGTAAAAGCATTTGGAGCCTGACACCTTCGGAGTATCAGAGGTCACTGAATTTATTCATATATATTAAGGAGTATTAGGGCGATCGATATATTTCTCATCTGCATTCGAGAGCTTCCTGGTCATTTTCCTGCTCTTGAATATTTTCAGAGAATTACACCCCCAGTTAAAGCAGGTGTTCAGCCATTTTATTGACAAATCAATTGTTATTTTGTAAAGGACAAGATTAATAGATTTATATTTGTAAGCTGCAACACTATTAATTATTTGAATGTATCATGTAAATTACTATAAATTATGCCTAGCTTATTGTGTATGTGTGTGGGGGGGGGAGATCTAAAGTTCTTAATGCATTGCATTGTATTTTAGCCTCAAACATTTTCAGAATAAAGACAAACTAAGTGGAAGTAATGCGTGTTTGTGCTTGTCTGTGCGCGTGTGATTTAAGAAATTGTGATTTGAAACAAAACATGTTAGTGTGTGTGTGTGTGTGTGTGTGTGTGTGTGTGTGTGTGTGTGTGTGTGTGTGTGTGTGTGTGTGTGTGTGTGTGTGCTATGGATGCATTGAAATGCATTAAACATATTAGGCTCAAACATTTTCCGAATAAAGACAACCTAGGTGTCTTTATCAAATAAAAAGTATCCATTCAACGTAGAAAACATTTTATTCTTGTCAAAATGCATAGACTGGTACCGTAACTCTGCTAACTACAAATAGCCGACTGTAATATAATATAACTGCAGGCAGAAAATACAATTACATTGATCCCTGCTATGTGAAAAACTTTCACATGAGCACATGGGTCTTCAACTGTCTACGCTATCCCGAACAATACATTCCTTCCAATGCTGCGAGCGGCACAGGCTTTGAAAATACATGCAATATTTGTAACTATTAAACGCTGTGGTTCAGTCTTCTGGATTACACGTGTACGATTAGTTGGGAGCTGTTAAAACCACAGGACATTGGAGATGTGGATAAGTCCACGGAGAGGCTTATATGGCAACTGGTACACTCTCAAGCTGGAAAATAAACAGCGGTTCCCCCGTGCCCCCCATACGACTAGACGGTTTGCTTGTGCATAGTCCCGCTGTACTGAATCCAAGATGGGGTATTTGTTTTATTGCTAGACACCTAAACAAATCATAAACTAAATAATGCTACAAACAATATAGAAAAAACAAACCAATAAATCGGGTTTAAAAGTAACCACAGCAACATAACATTTGATCCGTGAGACACGTTCAAAGCAAACTAGAGGACAGCTAATATTTTTCTTATTTTTCTTTAATTTCAGTACACATATTAACAAACCAAAAAAAACCCAACGATATTAATGAGAAAATTTGAGATATATATCCACGAGATAACTACGGAAATATTACATTGTTATTATATTATCATATAACACACAATTTCACACCATTGCTATATGTTGATGATAAACTGAGTGGAGGGAGTAGTTTACTTTTATTTTGTCTTTATCGTGCAAATAATGTAGGAATTAAGTAAAATTCAGAAAGGGGTACAAACGCAGATAGTCGTAATATGTAATTAATATTATGTATGTAGCCTATGCATTTAATCTAACATGTAGGCCTATGAATATTAGCAAAGTCATTATCGATAAAAACTATTTACAATATAAAGACACAATTTAGAGCAGCATGCTTAGGTATATCTATTTTAACAAATGTATATCTATTTTTGAAAGTAAAACTAAATGTCTGAATCCCCGAATCAGCTTGCTTGAGTGTTGTGTAGCTTAAGGAGTTTTGAATCCGTTTTGAATACATTTCCATGGTACATCTTGAAAGATCAAACGCAATTCAATATTTTGTGGAAACGTTGCGTTTTACGCAAGGACACCAATAAAACATGGTCCGAATACGGAGTATTTTTTGCTATTCTCTACATCATTTATGTAAAAAAAACCATCTCATATTGTGGGATTTTATCCTGAGTTTAATTCCTCTACAGACAGCATAACATATATTGCGATTATGAATATAGACTACTATGAACACGTTTGTCTTTGAATACGAATAGAAGAAGACACAACATTATGGATAGATCTGGACTGTAAAGATATTGTTGGACTGTAAAGATTATCGGCCTCTAATATCTGCATGATTGCATTATTCTGTATTGTATATTATGAATAATTATTTACACCTAAAACTGAATATAAAAATTACACTCAGTGCTGGAAATCAAATCTAGATATAAATCAAATTATTATTTTATGTTAAAATGAATACTTATGTATAAAAGCTATTTTAAATGTGCGCATTCCGTTGTAATATTCTGCTGCCTTGACCGAATACATTTTCAAGCACAGAACGCCAAATAAAATTGTAAGATGAAAAGTATCCGCAATTTGTATTTGTACCCATTAAACGTAATAGCTATAACAACAACAGTGCCACAATTAAACAATTATAGCTGTACACGTTCATTTCATAATGCGGAGAAATTACACTTGTAGTGCCATCGTGTGGTTACAATAACATATTGCAAGCAATAAGGAACTGTAAATATTCTGAAAATGGAGCCCTCATTGTTCGAATGGGTTTTATAAGACCCCCTTGGTTATTCCAACTGGAAACGGACATTATAACCTATTTATACATACAGTTAATGTCAGGAAACATATCAGGATTAACCTATAAAATATGGAACCTTTATGACCATTACAACTTTTAAATGTCCTTGAACTTAGCCTTTTTGAATCAGTCGCCTATGATATTTTTACAATAAAGGAGTAGCCTATTTGTAATAGATATTGCCAATATATTGCCAATTTACTAATAGTTAACCCTCCAACAAATTGAACACACGCCAGTGTGTGTATTTTACGTCAATTTTGATGCGATCACTATATCGAAGCATTAATGCCATAGGAAATTGCTGGTTGAGATACATGCTTCCTTTGCATTTCCTGCACAATTATTACAATTCATGACACAGATACTTATATTACAGCAATTACATTATCAATGGGCTTAGTACACGCCAATACCGCATCACAATTTATCGCGACATAGTTTAGACTTTTAATTAGGCTACCTCTCCGAGATACTAATACACCTCACTCCCGCCCAGATTGCCTTTATTCTCTCAATGTTTGAGGCTAAGAGGCTGAACACATTCCAAAGCATTCATAGCTTCAGACCAATATTTACGCACACACACACAGGCACTCACGTCCTTGCACAACAGTACATTAGCAGAAAGCTCGCATCATCAGTTGTGTACTGTCAATGTTTCATGGCTTTGTGACTAATAAAGTTTATTCAAGACACCATGTAACAAAAACATTTAAGTCTAATGTAAATGTAATGTAATAATATAACTGTTTTCCTCACGTCCATTCTGTTTGAAGATACACTTGCTTGTTAAGTATACATAATATATATGCTACCACCATTTTTAAAATATAAAACCACAAGAATAAGAAAAAACGTAACAAATAGGCAACTGAAAATAGTGTTAAGATTTTATTTCAACTCAGTTAAACCTTGCAGTTATGTTGGAACCTACCGCTGCAGTGCAGATATTTGTGATTTGTTTGTTGGCGTTGTTTTTAAAAGAAAGCAACCAAAAGGCGCCAATACCTAGGTTAAAGGTTACGACCTTGACATTATGAAAGTTCAACGGCAAAATCTAAACTACTTGATAAAACAATGTTCAAAAAAATAAATAGCGACATGGTAAAATATATATGTAGGCCTATATACCCAAGTGAACATGTGTTTTGCTTGCGATTAATGATATCCCAGTAGATAATGAAATAAATAGTAGCCTACACAGTGTAAAATGAGTAGTTGAGTTTAATTTGCATATATACAATGATTGAATTGTGTTGTGCTGCACATTTCCTATTTGGGATGCCAAGTTACTGAAAATATAAACGCTTCCGCATCCTTTGCGCGTTTTTGCGCGCAAATCTGCCTTGTGTATAACAAGAAGGTCCAACAGCCCCCCATTTAGACATTTACAACTATCTTTTATTGTGTTGTCTAGACGGTTCAAGGTTTAGTAAACAGCATTACTGTCATGCAATATCAAGGAAAGAAAGCACTTTCCCCTCCACGTTCTTGAGAGGTGTTGCCGCGATTACTATCAAACGTTTTGGTAGTTTTAGATTTTGTAGGCTATATAACCACTATGTTTTAGCGGTTTAAATATGTATGTATGTATTGCAATATATATATATATATATATATATATATATATATATGTATATATATATATATATATTGCAATGTTAAAATATAACTAATGTTTTTATTCTCATTGAATACATTAATATCCCAGTTGAATATAATTGCTATATTAATCGCAGGCACGGGTAGGCAGCGGACTCAATAGTGCTGATCATATATGCATCTAAAAGGAAGATATTTGAATCGTTGAAAGTAAAGCATTCAAAAATTGCAATGTTTCTTTTCATTTAATAGTGGCATACATCACATGCGTCCGAGAAATAAATGCATATAGATATACCTAGTGTTATAAAATGACGTATTGATTACTGTAATCAAATTATTCGTTGCTTATATGCAATATTGACCACGAATCAATCAAATTAACCAGATAAAATGCAATAAATAAAAAGAACAGATACACATCAATTACACCCATGTGACATTTAACATCTACACAGAGCGAACATTACGATTGTCATGATGTCCTCACTTCTCAACTCTGTAGAACAAATTACTTACTTCAGATTTTTTAGAAAAAAATCAGTTTTTCTTGTGGTAAGTGTTTTCTTACACCACAGAGTTTGCATAGTTAATGGAGTTGAACTCACTATCACAGTCTTTATTTCTTCAAGTTCTCAGCGTACCTGCACAGCTGCATGTAAATTCCGTGTATAAAACGTCCGACCACTCACAACAACCAGTCGACGTTGAAGCTCTCTGGCACGACCAGCGAATTAATCTAAAATCAAATGTCAGAACAGGGGGTTCCCGGTGAAATATTGAAGCCGATCTCTATTGAGTTTTTTCTCTTTCATTCTTCGGTTCTGAAACCAAATTTTCACTTGTCGATCTGTTAGATTTAATATTCTTGATAACTGCAGCCGTTTCTCTTTGTTTATGTACACGTTGAAAAAGAATTCTCTCTCAAGTTCTCGGATCTGGTATTTGGTGTAGGGACATCTCTTTTTCCTCGACTTTGATAAACCTACAAAGAAAAGTATTGCATTTTATTTATTATATATAAAATGGAATATAATTTTCTAGGTCCCCACTTATCACAACTGTCACTGTGTACAAGACGCAGGCAACATACAAAAACACCCCATTTACATATTTCAAGTTATGTTTTGGTCTTTTAAATGTTTAAATGAACTATTTAGACCATTCATGCAGTGCGAATACTTCCACCAAATGCAATTTACACATATATCTAAATAAACAACCCCCCTTTTGCTATGTACAAAGCAAAACAACAATGATATTATGGGAACCAAACAACTGTCTAAACTGTTGATTCAGTTCTAATAGGATATTAAACCGGCATTATGAATCTGTAATATTGGTCACCTAAACTGTTTTGCCATCGTAAATATTTTTTACAACACTCAAGCAGATCTTATAGGGTATGTAAAAACCTTTGCATGCTTATTAAGGCGCGCGTAAAATCAGACCGGCAAAGTATTGGACTTGTACTCTATCCTTCGTTTAATGTTTGTACCTACTTGGGCCGTTGTTCTCCCCGGCGCTGTTTGATAAAGAGGATTCTTCGTCTATACTTTCAGTTGGGTCTCGTATCGCCTGCTCTGAAGTATCTGAAGACAGTTTCTTACATTCCGTATTTCTGAGTGCATTGGGCTCTGTCTTCCCTTTCGAAGGGTCTGAGTTAGACCTCTCAGTGTTGGCGTTGGCGCTCTCAAAAAACTGGTCGAATCCTTGTGGAAGAACGCCATTTCTGCCAACATTTGTAAAGAAATTACAAGATGCATTTGAGCCCGCGTGGTGGCTATACATCGAGTCGTTTTTGAATATCATATCCGTCCTAGTCGATGGCGGCATGAGATCTCGGTGCATTATCTCGTCCGTTGCATAGTAAGAAGCGTAATTGCCTCTGTAATGCCATTTGCTTGGGTGATCGAGTCCATAGTCTCTGAAAGCAACTTCTCGAACAGGTTGGACTTGAGCTATGTTGGAGGTATAAGGAAAATTGACTTGACACGAAGACGTTTGAGGTAAAAACGACGAGACAGACGAAAAATCTGGTGCGGATACATAATATGTGCAACTTGGCAAATACATATTGGACGCGCAGTTGCTGCGATCCTCATACTCCGTCATGTCTTCTGATTGCTTTTGTGAGTAGGAAGAGGCAGCGTGTGTGTGTTAAACTTTGGCCATCTATTGCACTATAGGCGTGTAGACAAGACCCGTGAGAGGGGAAAATCGGAAACGTAGGCTGACGTGCAATTCATCTTGATCGATTCTTGAGGTAATTGTGTCATGTGATCCAGTAAGGAAATTACCATATATCAATATCGGTCATTAGAAGCTATCCTGGGTAACTCGTAGGTGAACGTACAAGTCTGTTCATTGGTTGCTTGTCTTGTAGGGACCTCAATGTAAATCTTACTTTCCCCCACGAATTAGACATTAGTAAACAATCGCTGAAATCTATGTTGATTGCAGTTGCAGGAGCTACACTTTGACAGAACATGTTATATATTCTAAGATGTTTATTTTACATATGACTATATTCACTATATTCATGTATATATTATTATATATAATCTTATATTTCACTAGGGTTGCAGATGTAGTTCAACCATGATTCGCCCGACAATCAATTTATATGCCTTTTTAGTCGCTGTTGATTTCAATGGCTGTCTTTGAAAACATTCTTATTCTTACATATCTTTTTATGTTTTATATAAAAATACGGATCTTCAACTGAGATGTTACGTTAGTTACAACTGAAGGAGTAGTGCTATCGTTTTGCACTGAATTGTAAACACCGCACATGATACATTTGAGGATTGTAACAAAATCGTTACAGCAACCCAGCAAATTATAATATATATTTCGCCTTCGATAAATACAAGCTCCCCCTAAAAAAAGAAAAATCCTGCATGCACAACACAAACTTAAGCTATCGTATCGATCAGTCTAAAGGCTCTAAAAGCAACATTTGCTAAAACATCTTATAACAAAATAAACCCATCTTTCAATTGTGACATGTTGCAGCTAATTAAATACATGTTTAATATTTAACAAAGTGGAAATACGCGTAGGCCTATCGTTTATTAATAAACACTCGAGAACATTACATTCATTACTGGGCATATTCTCCAGTAGGCTACTGCTTGATAATAAAGTGCTACTTTGGCTTGAAGTGATTCAACAATAAACTTCACTCTAACTTTCTACAAACTTTGCACGGCACAATTTGAATGTAGGTGTTCTTAGAGTATATTCTCAATGCGTAACTAGAGTAATGAATGCAAACTTCTTTATTGAAAATTAGTAACGAGAAGGATGAATGCAAACCAGAAAGGGTGGAAGGAAGGCACACAAGAAGAATATGAGAGAAAGCAAGGAAAGAAGATCAAGTAAACAAAATAAACATCAGTAATTACACTACCATAATAGAATATTTAAATTAGTATGCAAGTGGATTAGTTGTAATTTTATCCTGCCAATATAAACGCTTTTTACGCAACCCCACAGTGTCGACAAAAACAACATTTACGCCGATTTGACGATGGACTTCAAGCTGAATATAATCCTATATGCGATATAAAACAAGAGCTTCTACTTTACCCCGATATGTTATTCACAAAGCCAAATGGAATTTGCAGAGCTGTCTATTTTTTCCTGGAATCCACCGCAGTCATTAAAAGTTAGCTTACTTCCATAATGAATTGATGAAGGAAAAATCACATTGCAAAGCACAGCACTCCTCTGGCTTTGAACGCCTGTGGTCTGAGGACGAGACCCAGCAATCGCTAGTAACCGTCAGGAAGTCAAATCATTTTATTGCACAGACAAAGGGAAGCGTTATGGTAATTGGGTGGAGGGAAACACGGCTCCCGACAATGTCAAGATCAACCCAGGAATTGGAATCGAAGTATTATTAAATGTATGACTAGTTTAATAAAAAAACACGTTTTGATTTTCTTTCCTGTTGGCGGAAATCTGGAACACTACAGGAAGACACCAAAGGAGTATATTAAGCTGGTCAATAACTTTTTTGCTTACTTTTCAATATTATAAATATTATCCCCCTATACGTGTAAATGATGACTCTTGTTATTTATTTAATTATTCAGTATTAACTTTACAATATGACATACTAAAAGGACCTACTTAAGTGACACAGTCGTTTAAAAACAATACATCAAAATAGTGAAGAAAATTATTTTGTGTGACTTCTATGAAGATACCTCTTTAGCGAAAAAAATAATGTAGCTTCTGTGTGCGCGCGTGTAGCATATGTGGTTGCGTGTGCGTTCCTGTGTGCATGCGTCGCGGGTATAGCTGCACACATACGCTTGTTATGGTGTTGTGTTACAGGACTATATATATATATGTGTGTGTGTGTGTGTGTGAGTGTGTGTGTGTGTGCCGAATTTATCAGCAGATGTGTCAGTCTTTCAGTTTAAAATACTTTTAATCAGATCGCAACTCGATAAAATGAGAATGAGAAACTGTTCCAATGTCAGTTTAAATGATTTTTTTTCGTTAAATGGAGGAAAGTGTATATTTGAATTCTACAAATGTAAGATAAGACGTTAACTTGACCTTAACTTTGTTGTGGCGCCCTCCGTATCTGGAGAATGTGAACAGACACCGTCTGGTAGGGCTCTCGTAAAAAAGGCCCACAGGATGGAAAAACAACTTCAACTCGTTTGTTCATTTTTGCGCCACCAAAATTGACTGTGTAAATCGTGCAGAAAAAAGAGTGTGCGAATAATGTCCCAATGATGAGAGTAATGAATTTTGATCCAGCTCTTGTTCAACACTTTAATTCATTTGATATTTTTTGATGATCGTGAAGGTTAAGTAATGCACCGCCTCGTGGCCTATAGCTGGCACCAATAGGGTATGGTTTGAAATGGCTCTGGTATCTACTGAATTATAAATACATCTGTACGGATACAAATGAATGTTGTACAGACGACAATATTATTTTTAGATTTTCTAAAGAAATAATAGATTAAAACAGTCAACTTTTTATTATTTTTATAAATGTGTAGTGACATTAGTTATATTTGTTTATAAATGGTTACACTGATACGATGCAGGGAATTTATAAGTACTAAGAATCATTTGTAGAACTGTGAACAAAACAATGAAAACGATGAGATTTGTTCAGATTTTCGAGTAACATTATTTTGATAAAATGCATTAATAAAGAGTTTATCAATAACACCATGCCCTCCGCGCTGATGGTATCTCGTGTGTATCCAAAACAAAACAGATTTGCCTTCAACGGTAAGTTTGACAATCTCTTGATTTCAAAATGTAGTCGGCGAATCTTGTCCTCATTTTCAATTACAACAGGAATTGCTTCCACCAAACTGAAGTGTAAACATATATCGCGAAGCAGACGGAAAATTTGTCATTTTTCATCAATTGAAACTGAACAGACCCATGATATTTGTCAAATAAACTCTAACTGAAAAGTAATATATAGAAATGTTACACAAATAGATGCATTTAATATCACCTAATGCCAAAATAGTCTATAGTACAATTATGATGACTTGCCAATTAACTCTATATGGGCTTGAACCACATCCACAACAATACTACCTCCGAAACTGTAGATTCAAGGGGTTTACTTACAAATAGTTTCATTTTGTTCTTTTTAAGCTCCGATACGTTTTTATAAGCAAAATTATTCCACTAAAGAATGATGTTAGTATATTACATTGATAATTACGTGAATTTACATATATTCAGATGTATCTATTTTAATATAGCCTATGTAGCCTAATGTGATTTAATCAAACCAACTAGTATAACTAGTATTTAAATACAGTTGTGGCGGTTTGGTACAGGTATGCCATTTAAACCACTAACATTTAAAAAGTAATTTGAGGCTGTTAATATAGACTTTGGTAATGTATCTTAACGTAAACGTGTAGTGTAATGTAAAAGTGCATTACAGCAAACATCCCCTTTGAAATGTAGCGGAATAGGTTGACTATTTAAACAAAGCTATTCTAAAAAAACAAACTCATAATATAAACACCACAAACACATGAAGAATCGTTGTTAAGGATGAAAATATTTTGGTATTTGCATTCATTTTAAAACAGCATTGAAGCGACATATTACCAAATCATGAAACATAGCAACATAAACGCTCTACTATGCCATTCACATTCACATTCACTATGCCAACACACTCATAAACTAAAATGATTGATAAATATAATCAATAACTGGTAGTATAGCATTGAAAATGATTTTGAGTCTGCTCACGAGCTCAAATTCTGCCAGTGCATGCGAATGCAAGTATTTCTGTTCTTGTAGTCACCAAAATGCATGTAGTAGCACGTCGTGTATCTAACACACAGGCAAAATGTCGCCTGTTTATTAAGTTCTAGCTGAGTATTACAGTAATTTATTTTTCAGTGTGCTTCCCATTGTCTCACCTCTCGCGAACTTGAGCTTGGACTTACAAGCCCGCAATTAATCTTTAAAGACTGCCCACTTATCACTCATCGGTATCTGTCTCCTGATACTAGCGACAGCATAACAAATACAAAAACTGACTGTTTCATAAAACATATAAATGCACAATAATCACTTTATAAATTAGATGTAAACAATTAGGCCTTCGTTAAAATAATACTGTTCAGTAGCCTATCAATTCTAGACGTATCTTGCTAGATTGAGAGCCCAGATTTAGAGTAGGCTTCTGGCAGTTGTTTCTAAAAACAACTGAATACAAAATACATACAGAAAAACTCCATTTTGCGTCAATGTTTTTTTTTTGGATGGGAGGTGGCAGGGAGGGGCTGGGGGAGTCTTCTCAGAAGCGAAGTCACAAACAATTTGAGAAACATCTGTAATCATAAGGAACATGTTATGTCGGCTTTTTAAGTTAACACATGTCTACCGATCATCTTTACAATGTAATTAGGCTACTAAAAGGATTTAGATCACACAAATGCTCATGGGCGACATATGATGATCATGCGACAACAAACCAGGCACATAAACAGTTCCACATCTTCAGAAAATACAAGCTCAGGTGTAAAATTGTCATAACGGAAAAAAAGAAAGTGATCTACAATAAATTACAACAATTTCATAATGGGAGATAAATATATTTTAAACACTGACATTTACATTGCGAATTGCATGCTTGACAAAATACGAGTTATTCGTAACACCCATTCCATTACTTGGGTACCTCTAAATAAACTTTCTTCTACTTCAATATCAATCCTAACGATTTTAAAAGTAGAGAATAATACACGTACAAATAGCTATTCAAATATTCCAACTCTAGTCATGTTCTCTGCAATTATAAAGCAGCCCCTCAAAGGTAAATGCTTACATATTTTGATTCAGAAATCGATGAGACACATTTGAAGTTTGTTTAATTTTTTATGATAGTTTCTGGGCAATTTGTGTCGCAACGCCAGACTGCGTAATGCTGACTTCCGAATAGGTCAGCAATCGCACCTAAGCTGCAACGGAGATCAATGTCCCTCGGACTCCTCAGAACATCGAAAATGCGTGCTCCCGCATCATCAGTCTTTTCTTTTTCATCCTTCGATTCTGAAACCAGATTTTGACTTGTTGGTCGCTGAGGTCCAATCTGTCAGAGAGCTCCTTTCTCTTCTGTCTGTTTATGAACTCGTTCATCAGGAATTCGTTCTCCAGCTCGGCGAGCTGTGGCTTTGTGTACGGTTTCCGTTTCTTTCTGGATTTCACTTGTAACGGGCACCAATGTGCACCTGGGAAGGAAACAGTGAAATCGCATGAGCAGAAGGTATGTTTTAAGCATCAATATCAAAACAAGGCATTGCATCTGGCTAGTGAGTTGGCAAACACGCTAGAGGGCTCTATCTCAGCGAACTCTCTGAACTGTGAGGTCAAATAGGGCCGAGATACAGACCTACATGTGAATGACATTAAATACCAGTATATACATTTCATACACCACTATATAATATATATATATATATAGATAGATACATATATAGATATATTATTTATGTATTTATTTGTGTATTTATTATTTAAAAAATCATAATAATATACAAATGCATACTGTCAATTCGAATGCACCTATAAGCATTATGAATGTTGCGTACCATCAGACAGGGATGTTCTGGTGCACTTACTTGAAGATGGCAGCATTGTGACATTTGAGTTGACTGACTGCTTGATGCCTTCGGTAATTGCTTGGTGACTGCAATTCAGTTCGGCGTGCGCCGCGTTTTGCGAACGTCTCTCCAGGTTTGTAAATTCATATTTGGGGGAGCTAGCAGAACAGGCTATTCCATGCTCACCATCAAAAGATGTGGTTTGCCTGTCTGGCTCCCCTGGTTTGAGATTTGTATCCTGAAAGTAATATTTACTGGATTCCTCCAATGGTCCCTTGTGACTGTTTGGGCTCGTACTTTGAGGCATTGCATTTGTAAGAAACGGCTGAGAGTAGCCACCGAAGGCTCGGCTCTGTGGTGGAGATGTGCACGTATTTGAGGAAGCCCACGGGAGCGAGCACACCTCTCTCCTGCTGTAAGAAATCGGGGGAAGCCCCGAAAACCGACCTCCATTGCCTCGTAAGTTGGGAAAATAAAAAGAGTCCGGTGAGGGAAAATTCAACAGAGAACCAACATAGCCCGAGCTGAGAAGATTGCGCTCACACATTTCCAAGGAGAAAACAAAAACGCTTCTTACAGACCTTTTTAGTCTCGAAAATAAGAAGAGGGTAACAGTTGATTTGTTAATACTGTATCACGTGATATGCAAACCATGTTATACAGCTCCACCCTCATTCAGTTTTACTGCAGTAAGTAACATGACACAATTTTGTATATATATATATATATATATATATACACACACGTAGATATATATTACATTTCTCAGAATATGAATCAGTTGAGCCAGGAAAGTACAATACAATTTTGGGAAAAACAAGCTGACCTAATCACATATTTAATCACTATTGCTATTATTATTATTACAGGAGGTTTTCACGGCGGTAGCAGCAGTGTTTTATTGTATGAATAGTGATGTAGATTTAATAAGAATCATTGTGGGCCAGCATTGTATAGTGGGCATTTATTAAAATTCACAGCAAACATATAAATGCATTTATTGACTTAAAATCCTGCAGTGAATTTACGATACACTAGCTCACAAGCAAGTAGTCTACGTAGTGTTATTTTCGCATTGAGAATGAGCTTGTCACTTCAAATAATTGTATTATACCGTTGTTGTTACTTTGATGATATCGCTAAAGAAAAACGACGATAGCAATGGCTTTTTGTAAGGTGTAGAAACCCGCAAAGCTTATGATAGTTGCACAATTACACATTTTCTTAGCTGCCACAAATAAATAACACTTGCAACCTTTCCAGAGCCAAAAACTATACAAACGCTCCAACAGGCATACGTTTATTAAAATATCATAGCTGCATGAATATAATATGTGCTATTCTAGCATCATTTTCCGTTTAGCTTTTGTAAATATAAAAACCTCACTGGAGTGTAACGTAAATGGCCAAACATTACAAACAATACGTAGTTTCCAGTGTAAAATTATTACATTTTACATGGATTTTATTTTACATTTTAAGCATTTGGCAGACGCTCTTATCCAGAGCGACTTACAAGATGTGCAGTAATACACGGTAGGAGCAATCATTGTACGCGCAATAATTGTATTATCCATGGACACTGGCCTAAATTGTACAAATAACCATATATAGAGATTATTATACTGTACGTATTAAATGATAGCCTATATATAGCCTAGTATTAATAGTCATTATTTAATAGTATTATTCTACTTGTTTATATACTCTATAACTACACACACGCACACACACACACACACACACACACACACGACAAAGGACAAATGAATGTTGTGTGTAAACAATTCTGTAAACACACAATGAAACACATTTTTAGATCCAGTCATTTATGTTTATTAAAGATACTTTAGATTTTGAATCATTAGCAAGAAAGTACGCGAATAAACAAACCAAATATATTTCTGAGATGTCGGCATATATTTAGATGTCAAATGTTAACCTTTGTTATTGTTATTTGGGATACATGTGTTATATAATAATAATAACAACAATTATTATTATAATTATTCGTATTATTACCATAATACTTTATTTTGCTGTTGTTGTTCATTTTGGTACATACGTGAGAACAAAAATCCGTAATAAAGCTGAGGAGCTAACTAAACATATACATCTAAACATAATTCGTAGTATACAGTAAATTAAAATAGAAAGTACTTTCTATAATATAACATATAGCCTACAATGTAAATGATTATTAAAGACATAAACCTTCCAAATTAAATAATGTTAAGTTCATCTGTGGTTGTATTTCCTAAAGCAATAAAAAGCAGACAATACATTTTACCCTTATTCAGCGCAAAGTGTGGGTCCTACTTGAAAAAGACAGTTTCGCCTGGAAACGTGAAGCAGCATTCGGATATACTCGACAATGCTTAATGTGATGCTGCTGTCCCCGGAAAGAAGGTAACTGTTTCGCTTATTTTCTATTTAGAATCGATCATTGTAGACATCATTCTGTGACTCAACCTTTCTGGCAAAGAATGGTACGATTTTATCCATTAAAACCTGTACATGCTATTGGAATAATTACAGGCTACTGAAAGTGTGTATCAGCATAGTTCAAGTTCAAAGTCCAGAGATCTCAATCTAAAAACAACTCCAAGCGGTGTGGTATATTCCGGTATATTACAACGGGGTTTAACTTGCCTCCAGTGGGAAAATGCGCAATACCTGTTCTAAATCCAAACCAGATCTGGAGATCTGGAGAGCCAAAGCACACACAAGAATGTGCAGAGATGAGCACATACCAGCATTTACACCGTTTAGTACGCCCATTTAACTATTTCATATATTTAGTGTCATGTGTCTGTTTGCTATATAGTTGTTTTTACTACATATCTTAACCTGTGAATTGTACAAGTAATTCAATTTTCGCTGCTATAAGCATAGATACAAAAAAAAGAATCTCTAATTTGCTGTTATGTGCTTGTGTCTACATGCAGGGTGTACATAAAGGCTGGGATTGCGACTAGTGAATAGAAATCTTTGCTTTCTGTTGATTTAGGCACACTTTAATATTTAGTTTATTTATATCCATCTACTGTGCTTTTTTGGATTTTAATCCAAAATGTAAAATGAAATAAATATGAAATTCCTTTACATAAAAACGCTGTATGTTTCTCCACTCACAGAACTTTACATCAGTTTGCCACTCATGATGAAAATGTACTCTTCCATGCAATAACATACTTCATCCGCTAGATGGCAAAGTAGGTCCATGGATTTCAGTCTGTTTATTATTCATGAACTGCATTAAGCAAGGTCACAGGCTACTTAAATAGCATCACATTTGTCAATAATTATGAAAATGTTTATTTATTTAAAAGTTATGTTTTAACAATGAGATTTACAATTTAAATAAGTTTGATCAAAATAATACTGCAGTAACTTGGTCTGGGGTGGGTTTCCCGACAACTTCGAACGTTAGAGATAAACGTGCGACTTTAAAATGAACGTGGGACAAGTACGTAGCCTACTACTTCTACATGGGTTTCCCGAAAGCCGTCGTTGGTGGGTATTTTACGTGAGTTTAACTTACTTCTTAGTTAACTCTGCCCCAGCAACAGTCTGGCAAAAAGCAAAACAAGTCGGTAATCAAACAATCGATTGACAAATCTCTGCAACATCTAGTTTGTTTTTTGAGACATTGGTATGATGTAAATTAATTAGAAATAGTTACTAATAATGATAACAGTATATTTAGAAGAATACAATTATAAGGAAAGGTATAAATAGGTACAACATTTGACAACTAATCCCTCGAAAGTAAAAGGAAATGGCAGAACCTACAAGAAAGAGAAAACAGCACTTCTCCAAAGACAAAGTTCTACTTCTTTTCGATTAAATGGCACAACATAAAGAAAAGCTATTTTCAAAGGCCCGGGTCAGTTTCTCCAACAATGAGAAAAGAAATGGGACAACATTGCAAGCAAACTAACTGCTTGCAGTGAGCAGCTTACGACTGGGATGGATGTCAGAAAAAATGGCAAGACCTTTCCAGCCAAGTTAAAAAGGGGGTCGGAATTACACCATGAAAGGGTACACAATTATCTGATGCAGGAACATCGAAAAATATTTTAAATAATCTTTGAATTTTCCTATCATATCTGTACAAGAGGTGTCATTGTATAGTAAAAAAAACATACAGTATGGCATGTAGAGGTAAATGGAGGATTATCTGAACCGCTGCCATGATTAGGATAACATGGTTAGACCTACCTGCTGCTCTTACTGTATGGTGGCAAGTTAATTGAAACTGGACTTAATATGGAGTCCGGGAAAAGTCTTCATCCTTATAGGCTATTCTTGTGACCAATTAAAATAAATGCCATTTAGCAGACGCTTTTATCGAAAGCGACTGGCAGTAGTGAATGCCATTGCCCTCTTGCATTTGTATCGCGGCTGAATCTTAACCTTAGTGCTGAAATAGGCTATCAAATTTTGCTTTGGCTAACCGTGTGACGATATAGGTTACACAACACATCCTCTTATAGGCTAATAAATAGCCTAATATTAAAAAAGATAAATAATATAATAATATGACGTTGTGTCTTATTATGTAGCTAGGTAAATAAAACACTAAATAAAATAAATAAATCCATGCATGGCACTAAATGTCCACATTTCCAGAATGCACAGAGACTTGATTTTAAAGTACTCTTTGTGGTGGCCAGTGTCGCCAGTGAAGAGCAGAGCAGGCAAAAGTGAATTTAAGAAGCACTTTATTTATAACCTGTGGGTCGGGTAACGTGCTACTTTAGTTTTAGGGTTTTCGGAAACCCACATAAATGAACGATGGGTCTTACTATGGAACTTACGATGCACTGTCAAAGTATATTTTGAATAAAAAAAACTAGTCTACCTCAAATAAAATAAAAAATCTACTAACCTTTTCTTTTCTGGTGTTACAGGTATGGTATGCCCCTGCCAACAATGATGTATATCGCTGTATTACTGCACTGATCTCCTGAGCGAACTACGATTGATAATACCATGTATTTATGCACATGTTGTAAGTCGCTCTCGATAAGAGCGTCTGCTAAATGCTTAAAATGTAAATGTAAATGTAAATGTAAATGTTAATGTAAATGCAAATTCAATGTCATGCAGGTATAATCAGTGGCATAGTTAACTGGTCACGTTTCATTTTAGAAACCGAAAACACATGAAAATGGATAGGTTTTTATTTTAATGGGACACATTTTCCATTGTATGTGTATATAATTCTAATAATAATAATAATTATTATTGCTATGTTGTATATTGTTATGGTATATGTTGTCATTTTAATTCTAAGTTATTAAAGTCAAGTTTAAAGCATTTATTCAACTCTAACTGGCTAGTGACAAATGTAAACAACATTAAATAAGACATCTGCTTCAAAAAACACAGTAGCCTATGTGCAGGTCAATATACATTTATTCAAATGCCAAAAGGAACCAAAATAGAGTTTAAAAAAACTCGACTCAATAGTATATTTGAGTATATTTTGAGAAATTACCAAAAAAAGCGCTTTTTGTTGATATTTTACGCAGAAGGCTATGCAGCTCATAAAATATGCACACGAGCAGGCTATAGCCTACATTTTAACCATAAAACTGCGGGTTACCAATGAAGGTCATGTATAAGTATAATGTTTTTAACTATAGGCTACCTATAAAGCTTAAAGTTTTGTAAAAAAAAAGAACAAGGTCAGCTATAAATGCAAATAAATTGCTCACAAAAAAATGTAATTGACGTATCTTATTAAATGTTTCAAGGTTTTACCATGAAAACGAACATGCAAGTCATATATATCACAACGAAGGGCATAAAGAAATAAAAAAAATCTCATAACAGACAGCCTATTCCATATCGTAATAGCTACATGGTACTTTTCTTACAACGTGAAGTTGGGAAATATTATTGTCTTAAAGAACGATTTTGAAGTCAAGTCGTGGCCTGTGTCTGAGGTGCGCTGGTAGGCGGAATCTTTGGCAATAAACTTGATAAGGGTTAACTCTCGTTCAAGTGTATTCAGCTGTTCACCGAAAGGCCCCCTCTTCTTCCTCTCTCTCTAAGATGAAGTGTTGACTTCGGGAGCTGGTTCAGTATACCTTCCCTGTAGAAAAGAAATGTTTGGATGAGGTGTACCCAAAGAGGTGAAGGTCAATGGTAACACGTTTAGATTTATACGATCCAGCTAAACCTATATTTTGGATGTGCTAGAGCCAGGGCCTCAATTGGGTATGGCACGGTACATGGCCGTTGCCATACCTTGGCTTCATAGTCTATTTTTAAAACGTGCCTCAATAAATCAGTAAAGGTTTTTTTTCCTTTTTTCCCCCCATATCTATTTTAGCCTACGTTGATAAAGCAACTATAATTTCGTCTAAAAAGTTTGGATTCCCAGTTAAAATCTTAGTCAAGCATCACGGTATGAAAGTAATATTTATTTATTAATACTATTATTGGCCAAGCAGTGGGCTCAAACTGTTTTGAAGTTATACCGTTTACTATTTCACCCATTATCAACACAATATATTTTAGATGACGTCACTTTGTCATACCTTAGCTTTTGCTGAAATGACGCCACTGTGCTATAGGCTAGTATTTTTATTTTCACGTTTTATTATGTTATCATCATCTTTAGCCTTGTTATCGTCTTCAACATTTTGGTTGTGTTGGTTATTACTATTAGTGGTAATGTGGTTCTGTGTGGCTCCGTAGGTAGCGCATGGCGTTGACAACGCTTAGGTTGTGGGTTCAATTCCCACTGGGACCACATATACTGAGAAATGTATGCATTCAGTACTGTAAGTCCCTTTGGATAAAAGCGTCTGCTAAATGGCATATATATATATAGTAATGAGTAATTTAATAATTGTATTGTTATTATTCAAACCGATATTACATTTTAGAGTCTCACAATGAAAAGTTAAACCCTGGTGTATTTAAACAACGGTATAACAAGTATATTCATACTTTCAGGTTAATATTTTGGCAAACTATGTGTATCTATAATGCATGTGTGGCTTTTAATCCATGACACACTTTTAACAAAGTAATACAGAGATTATTTTCATTTAAACAATGTTTAATATAGCCGCCAAAAGCGAAAACAATAACCCAAAAGTCTGAAACGTCGACAGATATAATAATAATAATAATAATAATAGGCTACTCGAGTCCTGGGTCCGTTCTCCCCTGATGTTAAGTTGGTTGTTCCAGTTATTTGAGTAGCCTACCAGTGTTGCGGTGCCTATAGAACTGAGTGTTTAAAACAATTTCGTATCAGTAGCAAGAGCTTTATACCATCGATATCCTTGCAGATATTTGGTGATAAGAACCCATTTGGCCTTGGTAAATATCAAGGCCAAATGCCACCCAGGCATTTCATGACAATTCAAGTTGACGGTGACAAAATCTGAAATATCAGAATTTCAGAATTTCCCCACTGAATACCCTCGCATTCTAGTGCAATACATTGCATTGTGTTCTGTTGGATTACTGTCCGGGTTTTACAATCGTAGGCTACAAACTATTTCCCCAATTTCGTCGCTCAACTGTTTAATCAAGAAGCTATGAAAAAAATGTGACATTGATTCTGGGATGAAAGAAGCTGACTCTGGCGAGAGGCCCTCGTAGTGCTGGAATGATATTCCCGCCCAAATATTTCATTTATGTTGCTGTTCGCAACCTCTTCTCCGTGAATACCTCCATCAATGTGAATGTCCATAAGCAGACATGGGCATCGTCACAAAAGCCCTACACTACAGCATTGCGGCATATACAGTTTAACGTCGTAAGAAGACAGATCTCACTGATTAAGGTCAATATAACCTTACGTTTCAGGGCTCATTTATACATAACTTACGCACTTGCTTTAAGGCACACTGGCGTCTTAATAGTTTGCAAAAGAAACAAGTGCGGTTTAGTTATCTATATGCCAATGACGAGCGATGACTCGGTGTAGGCTATACTCCTGGCGCATTTGTCTACTGCTGCGCGTAAATCAATCGTTGTGCTCAACTTCGCATCATAATGAAATGTAAGCCACTTTTTATTCACATATATGATAATCAAAATCGGTTAACTAAGATAGTGAGCATCAGTTGCAGGGTGTATATTGTGTAAAACATGTGAATGTAAGGCACTGAGAAAACTATAGCAAATCATTGAATGTTCGAATTTTCGAAAGGTATAGTTTTTGACGTAAAATAAATTATAGTAAATATTTAATAGCAATCGTCGACCTATTAAAACTATACCCGTCTTTATATTTCTGGATCAATTACGCTTCAAGCGTTTAAGACTTGGTGGCAACTCCATGTCCCTTTGTGATCACAAACACCTTGCCACTGGAGCGTGTTCTCATTTCCTATGAGCGGGTTATAGCCTACTCTCGCGACAGTAAGAGCCTTGAGCCCTAAGCAACATACTGTACACAAAAATACATGCTTCTTACCCGATCTCAATTTCTCACTTCTCAACGCGGTGTGGAAATAATACTTTAAAACGTAATGTTCTAAAAAGGCAACGATAGATGTGCTGGTTGAATTTTAGCTTTCTGTGACCCAACAACAACTGGACCTATCCGTTTATAGTTTTTCACAATTTAATAAATAAATAGCTACGTGACAGTTGACAGATTTTACGTAAATGTATACGTAAATAGCTACGTGACGGTAGCCACTTTATACATTTTCTATTTCAAGAGTGCAGAGCAGAGGTATGACATTTAACGACATTTCAATATAATGTTAAGGAGAAACTTTGATCAATATTACATACCCTTATGTGTATTTAGATCAAATGTTATGCTTGTTTAGACTCAATAGGCAAATACGCAATAATACAACTGAACATTTGTTTGAAATATATTTTTAAAACATCAAATAGTAAACTTTATCTACATCTGTCCTAAATATGACCCGTGATTCCGAGAATATTAGTCTAAGTAATGTATCAATACTATAAATTACATTCGTAATAGCATTATATTTTCGGTTGACTTTCTGTTCAAGTGGAATGTTACATTTTAAGACCACACTGCAACAAACACGAAAGTTTGTAGTTAATCGATGTCAATAGATGTAGGCCTATGTGAGTGTATTGTAGCCTACGCGTGCATACATTTACAACTATATTAGGCTATATGTAGGCCTATCTCATTAACAATCAAATAATATCATTAAAAAGACCGAAAATGATTGCAAGTAATGTACATTAATTTTTATATTTACGTTTCCATATTTTACTCAACGTAATTGCACGGGGGAATTTTTAATTTGATAGAAAATAAATTCAAGCTTAAACTGGATGAGCTTCATAGACAATTTGGAGATAGAAAATACCTTACTTAGCTTCGAATAGATCATTTACACATTCTAATAATATAATTCTTATTGACATACTACTGAGCGAGAACATGATACGGAATTTACCTTATATCCATGGCTAATATAATTTAGTGTCACAAAAATGCGCTATTTGCCCCATAGAAATCTAAAACATGTAAGTAAGTAAGTAAGTAAGTAAGACTTTATTTATATAGCACCTTTCATACAAGAATTGCAGTTCAAAGTGCTTTACACAGAATGCGTAATCAGAGAAGATTAAAATATATATAGTGCAAGATCAATTTAGTAGTGCAAGTCAGAGTTAATCAAAAGCTTTGGTAAAAAGATAGGTTTTAAGTTGTCCTTTGAAAATGTCTAGTGTGTTGGCTTCCCTGATATTTATGGGTAATGTGTTCCATAATTTTGGGGCGTAGTTGACAAAGACCGCATCACCAACCTTCTTATGACAGTTTCTGGTGATCTCTAATAGACCTGCATCTGATGATCTCAGTGTTCTAGCTGGTGTGTGATTTGTAAGAGATTTAGCTATGTAGTTAGGTCCTTGTAGGCTACTTTAGGATTCCTTACACAAAAGAAACTAATCCTACTGAGACGAACAGTCAAAATTGTGAACAAAACGTTTTCATGACAAAGTGTAAATTGTCATTGGGGACTTTGTGCCACTGCAACATTACTTTTAGTGATGATTTTGAATTCTGGTTTAATTTATAATGACATCGAGCAGAAAATAATACACATAAAAAGGAACAGAAATACGGTGTAGAAAACCTGAATATCGGGTTATTGACCAGCTTAAATAAAAACGATCGGTTTAGATATGTAGCCTACAACAGGTCATATGTCTATAATGAGTGGCATACGCTAATGATGAATTAATTCGTTTGAAATGTTCATTTCAGTGCTGCTTAAAATGAGTTTGGATTTTATTGTTTTTGCATTCGAATAAGCTCTTTTCTGCCCCAAACCCTATAACTGTATAGCCTAGCCTAACATATAAAAAGGGCATTATGGTAAGATGTAAGTCTACAGGGTCCCGTTACCGTAAACCCTCGTAGTGCTAACACCACCGTTAGAACCCTCGTAAGATGCATCGTTAATATTCGAGATGTTTCCCCAAACCCTCGTAACTAGGTGACACGTAAAACTAGTATTTAATGTAGAAGTGATCCAGACCACTCGCGGGGCACCTACGTGCATCGTTAGGGAAATAAATGCAGTTCCAGTCCTTCCCAGTTCCTTCCCACACCAGATACTGTGAAAAACACAGAATCGATGAGTTAAACTCTCACTGCATGGCCAAGAGGTCAACATAATGTAAGTGTATCAGACAAATATACAGACAACTTCCAAAATAAGTAAATGAAGGGTTCTGGTGGCTCTGTTATGGTTGTGGGGTGCATTTCCCTGGCATGGTTTAGGTCAATCCCTTAGAGTGCAAGGTAAATACCAATAAATACAAAGCCATTCTGAGTTCACCTTCATGCTATGGTGAAGCATTTCCATCCTGATGGGATTGGTCTCGTCACGATGACAATGCTCCCATCCACAGGCCATGAGTGGTCACTGAATGGTTTAATGAGCATGAAAACGATATAAACCATATACCACCAGCTCAGTCACCAGATCTCAACCCAATATGAGAGATATTATGAGAGATTCTGGAGCAGCGCCTGAGACATCATTTTACACCACCATCAACAAAACACCAAATTATGGGATTTCTTCCAATAGGGTTCCCGACACTTATAGAATCTATGCCAAGGCACATTGAAGCTGTTCTGTCAGCTTGTGGTGGCCCAACGGCCTATTAAGACACTTTATGTTGGTGTTTCCTTTGCTTTGGTAGTTACCTGTATATAATTATACTATATTATTATAAATAATAATAATAATAACTTTTCATATAATAAGCATTTCAACTCAAAGTGCTTAACACAGATCAACTGGAGAGCAAAAACAAGGAGTATGGTAAAAATAGTAAAAGCAAATCAAACAGAATAAGAACAAACAGGCCTAGTAGTTAAATATTTGAAATGAATAAACAAATACAACATACACATATAGGATGCGGTAAAATCTAGCTGTACACAGTCACTTATAGTTATAATTATCATTAAATAACTAAAATTTAAGAACAACTTTCATAGCGATAATGCACAACAAGGCCTTATCTCAAATCTAAATGAGAAAATCTCAGAATTTAGTTTTGTTCAATGTAATAATGGATTATGGTAGATAAAGTGCATGATTTTTAGACCCTTGTCACCTGAAGTCTTTGTGTTGTGCCTGCTACCTGAAATTTGACCTCACCCCCAAACGGGATGAGGTCAACAGGTAGTATGAGATACAGATTACCTCCTTAATAACCTGTTTTCCCCACATTCAATCACTGTTAGCTATTCCTTTCCCATCCCACAATGTCCTGCAAATTCATCCTGGTTCTCCTGCATTTGGACTGCTTGAAATGCTGGTCATCTTAATTAGAAAGCTAATGCAAAGCAACACAACATAACAAAAATATGTGGATAAAATTTGGAAAAAATATGTAATGCTGATAGCACTATACCACTGGGAGGCCTGAACTACAGTAAAATCCCTCTGCATTGCGTAGGAGACTATCGGGAATAGGCAGGTGATCCCGGGCATTTTCTGGAGGGGATTGCAAGGACGTAGAAGGTCGACTCCGCGTGCGAGACAAGATACAGGCTATGTTTACCTGAAGCGTTGTTTGACTTGTCCAAGTGTCTCGTGCACAACTTAATTCCCTTTCCCCTGGGAAAGGTTCCACTGGCTGACTGATTTCAGTGCGTCACCCAAAATGTGCTGTTAATAAAGCTTCCTTGATTCTGAAAGGCGGGTGAACCCTCTGTCCCACAACCACCACAAATCCTTGTACCGCTGTGGAAGCCAATCCTGCAATATAACACCACGATCACTAGATGGCTCTATAAGGTTATTTTAAAGGAAAAAAGATCAAAATGCTTTCTATACCTGGCTCAAAAGTGAATATACTCATTCTTCCTAACAGACATCATTGCCGGCATTGCATCTAATGATCAAATGGACATTTTTTATGCAATGACAGACTGGGAAACTCAGGGTTTTTAATTATTTATTTGAAAATTGCTACAATGGCCCTAGCTGTACAATTATATGTAACAATGGGCAATGCAATTATGTGGTGGTATTTAAATAATAGGCTACACATTGTAAACTCACTAGTCTATACTGTGCTTTACACTTTCAGAACAATTACAGTATTGTACAGGTACTAGTGTGGGATCTTATGTAGTATACACATTGTACCTTTTTTATTACTGTAAATGTCATACTTTGGATTTTTATCCAAAAAAAGAGATGCCTAAATGAATCAATAACAAGATCGCGGAACAATAACGGAACAAGATGAAAGCGTTTCGAAGGTATAGCTGCAAGCATCGCCAAGCATAAACAGCCACAATGAAGTCGTTCAATATACAACCGGATGCTGTGAAGGAAAGGTATTGTGAGGTTGATGGAAAATATCCTAGGTGAGACTGTGAAAACTATCACTTTAAGAGAACTATAAATTTAAGATATCACTGAAAATTGAAAAAATAAAAGTGCCTCTGATTTGTAAAACATATCAAATGAATAGTAAATTGTTGAGGACGCATGTTTTGAAGGCAGGATAAATATAAACTCATTTGTCACACGTACCATGTTGAAGAAACTTTCCCTATATGAATTTAACAGTTTGAATTTCAACACTGCCATCTAATGTCTGAAAATTGATGTTTTGGTTTTAAAAGTATTAGTGGTCAAAGTGTGGTTATTTTAAATGCCTACTGGGGTGGCAGGTATGCCATCCGCCGAGTTTCGGGTTGACAGGACATACCCCCATACCTATACAGCACCGAGAGTTTGGCACATTTCAGGGTGTCCTATAGAAAAAACTACAATAGCCACAGCCTCTCAATCCTGACAAACATTAGTATCTGCACTCTCAGGGCCTTATGTAATCACACAGAATTCAGATACAACTTCACACAGCCACACAATAAAGCCCCAAACTTAGTTTATTTAGCAAGTTACTGTTATGTCGAACAGGAACGAACCCAAACGCAGACACAGACAAGGTTAGAATGGAGAGTGATGATTTAATAATAGTAATGACAGAGGTAGTGGAAAACGATGAGCTGGACAACGGAAGGGATGCACAGAAGGAGTGGACAAGATGACTGGGCAGACAGGATGAGGGAACCGGAGGGCAAGCTAAGCGTGCAGGCAGGCGGGGCTGGCAGGACGGACAGAGCTGGCAGACAGACGAGGAATGAACCTGAACACGAAGGGAGACAACAGGAACAAAGGTAAATATAAATTTAACTCGACACACAAAGAACAGTAAACACAGAGTTTTCGATAAGGCTTTCTGAAGTCAGTTTCTACCGGGGAGGGAGAACAACGATCTGACGATGAATGATTGGAAAACCGGGGTAGATACGTATACTGCAGGGCTGATGATCTTGATGGGAGGCTGGTGTGCCGGAACGGACGACGGAATTGGCAACAGGTGAGCATGATGCGGAGTAATGAGGGTTGATAATTGAATAATATAAAATAATAAAACAATTAACACAAACAATCATGCGGGAGAAACAAGACAAAGGAAAAACAGAGACAGGAACAAAGGGAATGTAACAGTTACACTCTTAATTTTCCTGCTGATTACATCATCAAAAATTCTGCATGCTCCAAATGATTAATTCTCTACATTGGTCAATATTTACTTCAACCAGTAACATAATCTGTTCAGATCTAGTTCAACCAATAACACCATCTGTTCATAGTTGTCAATTGCAGGCCAAGCAGCAGGTGACATAATTATTTTAGACATATAAGGTTGTGTAAATGTTATACCATTTCAGCCAATAGACAGAGGCCATATTGCTTTTCTGTGCAAAGTTGCTTCTTACTGTCTAATACTATACAAAATATGAATACTATCACTTCTTTTAGAGATGCATAATTTCTCTGTAAACCCTGCATCGTATTGTTTTGTGGCCCAGATTGCTAGTGTGACTACAAGGTAGGCCATAAACCCCTGGACTACATTCATATTCTTTAACCAACAACACCTTAATGTAGCCAGCTAGAAATACAGCGGAGTACCTAGCTACACAGCTACATAGCATTAAAACAACCGGCTATTTAGCTTGCTAGCTTCTGGCAGTTCACCTTCTGCCACCATTCATGCCATCATTAACCTTAATAGTGTGGTTTCCCTAGATAGCTGGTTTTGTACCTTGCTAGCTAGCTTTCCAGTGACATAATTATACTATTAGCTATCTACTGCTAGCTGTATGCTTTTTATTTTTTATTTCTCCTTTATTTAACCAGGTGAGTCCCGTTGAGATTTACATCTGTTTTACAAGGGAGCCCTGGCCAAGAAGGCAGCAACATAGGTTTCTGCAATACAATACAACAACAATACAAGAAATACAATACATAGAATAACAATATACAAAAATACAATCTCAATTAAAACAGCTACAGACTTCAGTTTTTAAAGACTAACAAACTTTTAAAACCCGCTAGAGGAATGAAGTCAGCCATATTTGCCTTTTTCTGGAGCTGATTCCAGGATCATGGGGCATGATAACCAAAGGCAGTCTTCCCAAATTCCGTGGAAACGTGAGGGACTGTAAAAAGTAGCACATGCTGAGAGCGCAAATTATAACTACTAGTGATGCGAATGAAGAGGCAATTCAAGTAAGCAGGGAGTAGCCCTATAATAGCTTTATAAAGAAAGATGTGCCAATGGAGCCACCTCCGATAATATAATGAGGTAAGACCTGACCTTTCATACAAGAGGCAATGATGGGTCAGAGATTTAGCTTTCAAAATGAAACGCAAGGCACCATGATAAGCAGTGTCTATAGCTTGAAGCGAAGTGGCAGAAGCATGCATATAAAGCACATCTCCATAATCAATCACAGGAAGGTAAATAGCTATTACTAGTCTTTTCCTAGCAACAAAATTAAAACATGCCTTGTTTCTAAAATAGAATCAAGTTTGATCTTGAGTTTTTAACAAGATTTTCTATATGTGTTTTAAATGTGAGTTTTGCATCAAGCCAGATTCCGAGATATTTATAAGACTCCACCTGGTCAATACAGATCCCCTCAAAGGTTGAGATGTTGGAAATAGCAGGCTGGGAGTGAGATCTTGAAAAATGCATAACTTTAGTTTTACCTGTATTTAAAACCAATTTAAGATCTTTAAAATCAGCCTGGATCGAGAGACATTAGAGTTTTTCACAACTGAACCAATATTGTTTATATAAATGGTAAACAATTCTGGACTTAAAGTGAGAAGAACTATTCCCACGTCTAATGTTTACAGCTCACTTCAAAACAGCATGTTTATTTGAATTCATGTTGTACGGAATACAATAGGTAGTTTACAGATGACGTCACGTCTCTTTGCTGCAGTGGTGCGAACTGCATATGGTGGTCATGTAAACATAAGAGTAGTGGAGTCGAGGTATTGTCACACACAAAAAAGGCATATGCTTGCATTGTTTATGGTTGTTCGAATCAATCTAACCAAGAAAGAAACAGAAGTTTTTATCAAGTACCAAAAATGATTCTTCATAAAGGGGAAAAACTACAAAAAAAACGCCAGGAGATATGGCTGGCAAACCTGCACCTTTCCTCTGGAAAGTATTAAACTTGTATTAAACTTTCTTTTATTCTGTAACGTTAGCAGTTTTTTGTTGTAACTTTGTTTCCCTGGAACTGAACAACAGTATGAAACGCCGGTCATGAGTTGACATGTTATGTTGTGTTGTTAGTTATTTCTAACCTTAGTTGCAAGAACATTAATGGGAACTTATAAACTGAACATGTACAGTATATGTGGTAGCACATGGTCTACATATTACAACTGCTCACAATTTGTATTTAACTTAAATCAATGTTACCTTAATTTCACATATCCTCGTTCCGTGACTGTCACAGCACTAAGACGCTCTTAGCGGCCTTTCAGGGATTCACCCCAGAACAGTTGCCTATAACCAGCAATCATTTGTATATATTTGAGGGAAAATATCACATGATTGCTATTTGAGACACTATGTACAACAATTGCACCCTTTTTATGAGATTGCATAGGCTTCACCCATTTTGGATTTGCCCTGAATTTCCGACTGAGACTTAATACATTTTTAAATACCTAAGTCAGTAGGTTACAAGTAGGTAGTTGAAGTAGAAATTGGGTACAATTGGCTACTAAATTTTGAGAAAAAGGGGGGGGGGGAGAAATAAGAAACAAACATTACATTTATCCATCCATCCATCCATTATCTAAGCCGCTTATTCCTAGTCAGGGTCGCGGGGGGGGCTGGAGCCTATCCCAGCATGCGTTCCGGGCGAGAGGCAGGAATACACCCTGGACAGGTCGCCAATCCATCGCAGGGCACACACACCATTCACTCACACTCTCATACTCTCATACCTATGGGCAATTTAGACTCTCCAATTAGCCTAACGTGCATGTCTTTGGACTGTGGGAGGAAACCGGAGTACCCGGAGGAAACCCACGCGAACACGGGGAGAACATGCAAACTCCGCACAGAAAGGCCCCGGCCTGGATTCAAACCGAGACCTTCTTACTGTGAGGCGACAGCGCTATCCACTGCACCACCGTGCCGCTTCACATTACATTTACATTTTACATTTTAAGCATTGAGCAGACGCTCTTATCCAGAGCGACTTACAATATGTGCATTAATACATGGTAGGAACAATCATAGTTCACGCAAGAGATCAGTGCAGTAATACAGCGATAGACATCGTTGTAGGCAGCTGCATACCATACCTGTAACACTGGGAAGGAAAAGGTTCATACTTTTTTATAATTTTTTATGAGGAGTAAGCAGGGATACATATACAAAAGTATTGAGCAAGTAAGCAGTGGTGATGACAATTGGCTAGATGTACAGAATTCAGTGGTAGTGGAGTCTGAAAAGGTGGGTTTTGTTTATTTTAAAACAAAAGAAAGTTTTTAAGCGCATTGCAGTAGGATTGAATTTGGGCCTCCGCATTGCACGTCTCTGATAATTAAGGAAAACTGTTGGGGGCGCCAGAGGACGTGAGAGATGTTTTTTGTTTACAAACACAATCCCTCCCCATTCTCCCCCTGCACATTACAATCTCCATGCTTCAAATCCTCACCGATACAATCCGCTCTTTCACCAAGGAAAATCTATGGATTTCAGGAAATCCATGTAAAAATGCATTCCAATTTCCAATTACGTATGTGCTACATTATTGTATTGAAAATACTTTTCCAAACTATTCCAGTGAAGACATTAGAAGAAGAAGAAAGTAGTCCGTATTGGCCTTGGATTTTAAAAAAATATATCCACAAGGCAGTTGTGAAGAAGGCTATAATGATTCTATTTTATTTATTGTGAAACGTGGTATGTCTACAATATAGTGCAAACTTAAACGTATTTTTGTGTTATCTGTAGTTAATGAACTGCAATAAAGCTGAATAAAGCAGTTCATTAATTACAGATAACACAAAAAAACGTTTATATTTGGTTAAACATATATATATATATATATATATATATATATATATATATATATATATATATATATACACACATATATATATATGCGGAGGTTAGAATAATCACTATTAAAACACGAAACAAATAGGCCTATCGAAATTAATATGATACAAAATTCCATATGTTAAGATTCCTAAAGAACTCCTATAGAAAATTGTTAATAATAATGACAAAATAATACGACGATAAGACTGAACTGGAACTTCTTTATGAATCACATCGGTCTGGAATTTTATGAGAATGTAAACTTTATCAACGTACCGTAACAGTGCATTCTACATAAACACGTTGCTGTTATGACAACGATATCTATTTGACAAAAGGCATAGTTTTCCGCTATATCCCCATGGTAACCGAAGATAAACATTGAATGTGCTCGTAATAATAAGATAAATCCTTGGAAAAATCATATCTTATTAAAACGTATTAATATTCCAACATAAAGGGGAGAATGTTGCCCGGTTCATTTTATTAATCAGACTGTCAACTACATCCCAGACGCCAAACCCAAGAGCAATCTAAAGCAGACGTTCCGCCAAGAGATTTAACCTATCCCCCCCCCCTCTCTCTTTTACTCTCTCTCTCTCACACACACACACACACCTGGATATAGCCTATTGGTCTGATCACAGGCCGCTTCTATCATCCACTCACAGCACTCATATTTATTTACTTCTAAACATGTTTTAATATGATTATTCGAGCACTGTTACGACATAGGAGTGATGCGCATGTTATATATAGCAATCAGTCGTAGCTCGTTTATTCATTCTGGATTTGCAACTCCGTGAGAGCAGTATTGGTTAGAGAGAGCTGCAGAGCTGAAAGCGAATTAACCAGCACCACAACTCGTCGGATATCGGAAACTTCGGATTTTCCCATAAAACTCAAAGATGGAGAGAATACGGACGGATGTTATTCTGGTGGAACGAGGTCTCCACACCCCCACTGCTGGCAAGAGGCTCTCGACTTTGTCAGATTCGGCTGGAAATGCAGTATTGGAAGCCCTCGAAAATTCACAGAATGGTGGTCGCCCCAGCCCGAGATTAACTTCTGCTTCTGTGCACGGTAATATTGGAGATATCCCTACCAAAGGCAAATTGGACACAGACAGCTTGTTCAGTCCTCATCACCACATCACCGACAGTAGCTCCTCTATGATGATCTCGGAAAACAGGAATAAAATCAGTCTGTATCCAGAAGTTTCTGACTCGGACATGAACAGTGATTTGGAGGTGGGATACCCAACAAATAGCTCCCCATGCAAGGAAAACAACAAAGGTAAATCACATTTGTAGTCCACATACTGAAGCGGATATAAGCCGCAATATGTTTTTTCCAACTACAAATATACTTGTCATTTACAGTGCATTTGAAACGAACCAAATGCTAATAATTGAGATTTCTGTCAAACATAGCAGTGAGATCATTTTTATTAAGAATATTCTCCTTGTGTATTTTCATTCTGTTGCATTCAACGAATTATTCAACATATTATTTCTTCACATATTTGCGATTGATATTTTAATATTCTTGTAGCCTACATAATTACAGACAATTCCCTTTTAATATACAAAATAGGCTATTCTTTGCTGATATTCTTTACCTTTTGGTTGAAAAGTACTTTAATAGAAGGCTACCTTTAGTGTTTTTATGTAGTCCTATGTTATAGGGTATGATTAAGTCATGGCAAACCCAGCCTCGCCAGTAAGCTAAAGTGAAATGTAAATTATATTTTCTATATTTCAATGATATTTAGAGTAAATAAGGCAATAATACAAATTATTATAATCATTTGTGTCCAGGTCGATTTACTACACATAGTGTAGAACATAAAATGCTGGTCAAATAGAATTCTATTTTGGGTAACTGTGTACTTTCGAATAATGCATTCATATCATGAATTCATATTCGTATAATTCTTTTACAGGTTTTTCTGACAGGAATTCGTCCCCTCTAAACTTAAACATGAACGGAAATGCGAGCGGTTCAAACGCTGATCAGATGAGGAGGTATCGGACTGCTTTTACCCGGGATCAAATAGGAAGACTGGAGAAAGAGTTCTACAGGGAAAATTATGTTTCAAGACCGAGAAGATGTGAGCTGGCTGCAGCTTTAAATTTACCCGAAACTACAATAAAGGTGTGTTTTCTTCCTTATAATGTAGGCTATATAAAAGTATGCTGTTTATAATATTCCTATCTCTCTCTCTCTCTCTCTCTCTCTCTCTCTCTCTTACACACACACACACACACACACACACACACACACTTTAAAATGCGTAAATAAATCATTAAAAGTGAAACTACAACGTCTAAGTAATTAATGATAGAAAAAACCCACCCCTAATATTACTAGCACAGTCATTGACTATAGTCAATTTACACATTTATATCTAGCCTATATAAAATATACATTCACAGTAAAAGGCCTACATCTCCGTTATGTTTATGTTTAAATCTGACTTTGAAACCTAGGCCTCCTGCGAAAAGCTTTATGTTTATCATGTGTTCGTGACATTGCCATTATCCTTAATCTGTACCTCGTATAGTCTACATTCCTTGCGTTTTTTAAACATAGGCCTATAACCACTTTACATGACAGATACACATTTTATGACAGTTACACCGGATTTGTTCAACCAATTCCCGTAAGTTATTCAGTTATGGCTTTGTTCACTTGTCTAACCGCATGGCACTTTCTTTTCTCAAGGTATGGTTCCAAAACAGGCGGATGAAGGACAAGAGACAGCGTTTGGCAATGACTTGGCCTCATTCGGCCGATCCGGGCTTTTACACCTACATGATGACGCATGCCGCTGCCACCGGAAGTCTTCCATACCCGTTCCATTCCCATATGCCGCTGCACTACTATCCGCACGTTGGTGTCACAGCAGCAGCAGCCGCTGCAGCCGCCGCCGCCGCTGTCACAGGTGCTGGGCCGTCACCTTTTACTACCCCCATACGCCCCCTTGATACTTTCCGTACCATCCATCCATACTCCCGACCAGAGTTGCTTTGTGGTTTCAGGCACCCAGGACTTTACCAGCCGACAGCGGGGCTCAATAGCTCCGCCGCTGCGGCTGCTGCAGCCGCAGCGGCCGCGGTGGTCAACGCTTCATCCGGCGCGGGCCCGTGCTCCTGCCTCAGCTGTCACAGTAGCCAGGCGGCCAGTGCCCTTGGCTCGAGGAGTGTCAACACAGACTTCACTTGTACGACAAGCGGGCAAAGGTCCGAAACAGGATTTCTGCCTTACTCTGCCTCTGTGTTAAGCAAAACGACTGTTCCTTCTGCAGATCAGAGAGAAGAAGCAGCACTAAATAGATAACTCTCAAGTGTACCTAGAAATGTATCCACAACGTCCTTTGTATCACTGTTGTGTTGAGCTAATATGTTGACCTTGGGTCCTGTTTCCGGGATATGACGGGACGCACACCTTTATGACATTACGAGAGTACACCTAAAACTAATGGCTAGTCAATCTAAAAACAATCGATACCGCAACAATTCATGTTGTGGGCATAATTTTATTGAAATGTAGTTTGAATATCTGTATAGCTGTCAGTGCACGAGAGAGCTTGCACTAGTTTATCATATGGGCAAATTATTTATGAAACACACATTCATTATATAGCCTATACATATTGCTTATATTATAAAAATGGAATGCATTGATTCTTAATCGTAGCCATGAAGGTTGTTCAATTGCAAAATTCGATGAATTAAATGTTGGAAATCAAGAAAAGAGTATTTATTTAATTATGTGCAACTGTTACTTTATACACTTATATTTTGTCTCATCCTATGCTTATGTTTGCATTTGTTTATTTATTTCGAATGTAACTGTTAACTATTTATTTATTTACTTGCATTGTTAATTTGTCTGTTGCACTAACATTATTTTGCATTGATATTGTAATACTGTACAGCTCTGGAACTGCAATGATGCGCGTAGCGTTCCTACGAGTGGTCTTGGGCACGCGTTAATTTATGAAGGTTTTTAAGTGCAACTTACTAAAGAGGGTTTTGGGAAACACCCAGGATATTAACGATGCACCTTACGGGGTTATAACAGCGATATTAGCGCTACGAAGGGTTTGGGAAACAGGGCTCAGGCCACGTAGGCTATTTCTTGCTCTAATATTTGAAATGTCAATAAGCCTATTCCAAAGTTCAGTATAATATTCTACAAACCTGGGGAGAATATAAATACCATTTTCACGTAGGCTATCGTACTTATCGAAACCTTTAAAAATATATATATATTTACGATCAACCGGAGTAATGAACTTGTTAATCATGTCGAATGCACTCTAACGCGATAAGACTAAAAATGGTTAATTGGGTGCAATATAGCCATTTTCGTCGTTCAATTCAAGACATAATTAGGCTACTTTATTTTTCTTCAATAAAATACATATATTTAGTCAATTTCACTGGACGTAAAACGGCAATTTCTCGGTACCCCTTTCCTTTTGCAAATACATTTTGCCTGCACTTGTGAAATAGACGTGATACGATTTATTGCGATTAATAGTGAATTTGTCACGTTTCATAACTACACATAATGTTCTTGCCCTAGAACTGGTGGTGCCCTAGGGACGTTCGCCAAATTTCATCAAGACCCATCAAATTCGGCACGGTTTTACCTGTCGCTTCTGATGTTAATAATGTGAAGATTATGACGGAAATTGCCAATCATGCCTTGATGGAACTCCTTTGAATGTAGAATTGGAAGAAGTTCCCTGTTCGGAGACCCGCTGTCAAATACTAACAATCCGCTCTGGGATGTCATTAGAGAAGACCGATGCAAGACTTACGCACGCATTGTTCTTGGTGCACAGATCCCTCAGAATTACATTTGTTACCTGGGGTGATTTCTTTAACATAGACATTTTTATGCTCATATTTTCTATTTTCATCTGGATAATTTTGACGTCCCGGGAAGCCAACAGAACCGCTTCACTCCGCCCATAACGTGATCATTGGAATAACACAGTAATTTGCACTCGTATTTCTGCCTGAATACATGCAACCACATTAGTAGCCTATACTATTAAAACGTGTCTTTAAAACTAGGCCACTGCAGTTCCTCCTCGCTACACAACAAATTACAAATAGCGAAAGTTTTTTTTTCATGTGTCGTTAAAAAAAGTTAGAACCAAAACGATCTGCTGTGCAAAATTCTAGATAACCAGTAGCCTACATTTTATATTTACTGGTTTATATATTTTTTACATTTCTGGGACAAATTGAATATTTGTTTAGTACAAATGATGGACGAACAAAAGAATGCAATTATTAATAGCCTGACATTTCAGTTTCTTGACCACATAGCAACTGATATTATCAGGATAGGCATTACACGATGGCGCTATACAAATACGTTAAAACAACGACATTTATGAGACATATTCTGCACAACAAACATTTAGAGTTAGCCTATTAATAGCGCCTTTCTGTAATATTTCAGAGTCTTTTGTGCAGTGAAACGACTTCTCGGGGCCACTGAAAGATAATCGATTTCAGAAATTTTAAAATACTTGTATTTTCGCCTTGTTACCAGGGTCGATACAACATGTACATCTGGTTTGTGTATTTCAAATACAAACTGGATACATTTCCTGTAAAATATTTTTATTTGAACAGTACAATATAAAATATTTGTTTACTGTTATTTATTGATGGTGTTTGTTCACGAGAAATAAATATTTAAAATATATCCTTAATAATGTTGTTCTTTTTCACATTTTAATTTCAGTTAGATAGCCTACAAGTATTGTTCATTAGTTTAATATTTACAATTGCTTGTCTATTGCTTTACATTTCGATTCCGTTTTAAAAGATAAAAAGGCAGGTAAAAGATTAAATAATCGTATTTTATCTAGGCTACACGTCAATCTCAACGCCATTTCTGGCTGGCATTAGTAGCCTACTATATTGGGGATACATAGGTTGACTATCAAATGCAAATTTCGTGCTGCAATGTAGGATTGCCATTTCTGTATTACTCCCAAATGATACAAACGATATTTTCTTTAATTGGACTCTATAACTATATACCGGCATACTCTCTTAGGGCTTTGAGAGAAGTAACGCCCCAATTAAAGAAACCGAAACACAGTTTAAAGTAGTTGAGCGGGAGATATATCGCATTTCTTTCTCGTGGCCTTCATGTGGTGGAGTTTGTGACTCTTACAAATGAAAGCCATTGAGATAGGGTAGATGGAAAGGCGAATATAAAAGAATCATGCTTTTATCCAATAAGCAAAGAACGAAACATGAAAAAGATATTTAAAAGATATATATGACTATATGAGTTCCTAAATGATATCTTCTTTATTTTCGTGATAATATAAAAAATACATTAAATGTCCACCATTGAGGCAGAAATGCAAAGATCGATCCCCCCCCCCCCCTTCCCATACACACAGTATCGAGTCATTGCTATTGAATTGCCTGTATTCTTTTTTATATAATTGAACTGCTTGTTTTTAAATGGAAGATTTTATAGAAATGGCACAAAAACTACACTTACTGATTCATCCCATCTTTGACATTGATTATCTGATCAGCACGTGTCATGTTAACCTCCAATTCGCCATTACGCACTGTTTATGAGTTGTTATAGAACGACTTGCTTGTTCCAGAGTGATTGATTGCCTTATTAACGCGTGTTCTTGTAAGTGTGACCGAACTGATTACGATGCATATGTTTAGAATAATGTTTCATTTAGCTGACTGCGAGTAATGCAGGGTGACAGCTGCTGCGGGGAGGACAGCAAACCCAAACTACAGGGAACATGTCAAGCCTGAAGACATCGCAGCTTAAGGTGGAACCACGGAATACGAGAATCAGAAATGTGCTATCTTTGATATTGGAACTAACGTGTCAAATGGTTACTCAGGGAAGATATGGGTATCCATACACGATTACAAAAAGAATATGAGTGTGTTTTTTGAGAAAGCTTTTGTTTTTGAGTTATTGGAACTAACGTGTCAAATGGTTACTCAGGGAAGATATGGGTATCCATACACGATTACAAAAAAGAATATGAGTGTGTTTTTTGAGAAAGCTTTTGTTTTTGAGTTATTTTGAGTTATTTTATGAACCAAAACAATTGCACGCCAGTCATTGCACAGCAAATGGACTTCTACCTGAGTATATTTAGCATACATTGTCGTGCTCAATATTGCATGTAGGCTAATCAATATTATATAAGTCTTATTAGGGAAATGTGTCCTGTTGACTATTTACGTTTATTGATGTCAGTTATGTTTATTGAAAGCCATGCCAATATTAGAAATTCATTTTTAAGAAACGGATGTGTGAAAGGCGAAACATGTGAATTCATGACAAATCAAATAGAAATAAACATGAGGAATTGCCATTATACCCCAAATGCTGCAATTCCACCATAGAACATAAGATAGGGACGTCATTTTATAACCTTCTATACTTGGCAGAACCACTGGTTTACCTAAATAAGAAAAGGAATACTGCCTTGAAACAAAGCGGCACCTATATAATGAGGAGACAATTTAAGCCGAAATACAATCAGCCTCTGTTTGTCTCAAATGAGCGCTTCTATTTAAATGTTGTTTTCATCTAGCCTATTATGTGACATCGTTTAAGTAAAGCTCATTAAGGCAGAACGAAATGGTTAAATTAACTTATCAACCCATAATGATGATGAATGAGGTGTTAATTCAGATACAGGCTGGGTAGTTTGCAGGTTTACCCACTTTGATGGCTCTCAAATAACATTTTGAATAGCGGGTCAGCCCCTCAACCAGAAGTGCGTGAAGTCATTTTCAGGAGAAAAAAACAATCATTTTCATGCATATGAATTAAACCATGTTCACAATTATCCTTGTAAATGACCTCCTATGGACTAAACAGCAGTTCTCCAATTCGCCTTTCTTGGAATGTTATTAAAGGAGTAAGATGTGTAGTTTTCATAGACCAAGACCCATTATTGCTGAAGGACTTTAAACCCTACGCATCTTTGCAATTCAGGGCCAAAATGTAGTATGTTGCAAATGCATGTTCTGTGTAGTACATGTAACTGCCAAATTAATGGAAACATCAACATAAAGTGTCTTAATAGTGCATTGGCCCACCAAGAGCCAATGTTTTGAGAGAGCAGCTTCAGTACACCTTGGCATAGATTCTACAAGTGTCTGGAAGTCTACTGGAGGGATGCAAAATCATTCTTCCACATGGAATCATCGTTTGTGGTTTTGTTGATGGTGGTGGAAAATGCAGCCTCAGGCACTGCTCCAGAATCTCCCATAGTTGTTCAATTGGGTTGAGATCTGGTGACTGTGATGGCCATGGCATATGGTGTATATCATTTTCAAGCTCATCAAACCTTTCAGTGACCACTTGTGCCCCGTGAGTGGCCATTGTCACCACTCCCATCAGGATAGAAATGCTTTACCAAAGGATGAAAGTGACCGCTTCGTATTTATTGCCATTTACCTTGCCCTCTAAGGGGTTGAGTGGACCTAAACCATGCCAGGAAAATGCACCCCACACCATAACAGAACCGCCAGAAACCTTCACCATGGTTTAAAAAGGAACTCGGGCCTGTAGGTTTCTTTTGGCGTGCGTCACACATGCATTCGTCTGCTTCTTTCACCTCAGAAATATTGCCAAACTACGGTCCATTGTTTCACATGCTGAATTAGAAACCTCTGTACACGCTTTCATTTCATCTAGACTGGACTATTGTAACTCACTGTTTACCTGCCTTGACAAAGGTTATGCGGACCACCTTCAACTCATCCAAAATGCTGCCGCAAGGCTACTCACTAGATCTAGGAAGTCGTGTCGCATCACCCCCATCCTAGCCTCTCGGCACTGGCTCCCAGTACACTTCAGGATTCACTTCAAAGTTCTGGTGTTCACCAAGTGTGCACTTTTTATCTGAGTACTGCTGTTTTGTTTTTTAATTGTATTTTTTACTGCTGTGAAGCACCCTGTGCATTCGTGCTATGAAGGGCGCTATACAAATAAAGCTTTACTTACTTACTTACTTGTTAAGAACAGGGAGAGGGATGACTCAGTACTTTTTTCCACTGCTCAGTAGACTATTACCTGTGTTCTTTGTACCACTTTACTCACAAATGTGCATTTTCAGATGTAATAAGGGGTTTATGCATTGCAACCTGACCATAGCATCCCTCTGTGAAGTTCTCAATTGACTATTCTTGATAAAACTGCCTGCTCATGCCATAGATTGATACTTGCAGTCAATTGATTCAGAGTTGCTTGTCTGTTTTGCCTTTTGCATCTTAAACCATTACATGGACATCATGGTCGGGTAGTAAGCGCTTTCAACCACAGTTGCCCCCGTGGTTCTCTGTGGCTCAGTTGGTAGAGCACAGCGTTGGCAATGCTTATTGTTGTGGGTTCAATCCCCACTGGGGCCACATATACTGAAAAAATTTATACATTCACTACTGTAAGTGGCTTTGGATAAAAGCGTCTGCTAAATGGCATATATTATTATTATTATTAGTTTATGCTGTCTTTCCCTCACACTTCCATTACAACATCACCTAAGCCACTGTTCCTCATGGAATATCAGCAAGTCGAGCAATCTTTGTCACTGAAGCTCCTGTCAAATTTGTCCCAACAATCACCCCTCTTTCAAAGACACTGAGATCTCTTCTTCTAGCCATGGTAGCCAAAGAAATGTGCATCTGGGCGTGCACCAAGCTTTGTTATACATGACCCTAAGCATGATGGGATGTTAATTGTTTAATTTACTCAGCAACCACACTTGTGTGTGGAAGCCCCTGCTTTCAATATACAGTACATCATATCCCTCATTTACTCAAGTGTTTACTTTATTTGAGCAGTTATCTTACTGCGTTACGTTAACATCCATATCATATAAAATCCAGACAATTCATTTCTGCCTTAATGAGCTTTACTTAAACGATGTCACATAATAGGCTAGATGAAAACAACATTTAAATAGAAGCGCTCATTTGAGACAAACAGAGGCTGAATGTATTTCGGCTTAAATTGTCTCCTCATTATATAGGTGCCGCTTTGTTTCAAGGCAGTATTCATTTTCTTATTTATATATATTTGTAATATAGGCTATCGCATACTGTTCGTTCATACAGTCGGTGTGCACTTGCAAATCTGAAATGGGCTTATTCAAGATAACATAAATTCATACAAAATAGAAAAGAACTATAACTACTGGGTAGAGGAAACGTGATGGATCCTATGACCTTCAGATTGACTTGAGGAAACGTGTTGCTTAATTTGAAGAGGAAATATCAAGTTCAGCGCAACTGAGGCAATTCGAACAATAACATGCAACAATACTAACTTATTGCATTTCCATCAGACGATTTAACAGCGTCCAACCCACGGCTTGGAGAACGCCAATTGGAAATAACAAGTTGAGACAATTTAAAAAATACATGCAACAATGATAATGGTCACCGTATTTCCATCAGACGAGTTCCATCATTGAAAGGCTTCAATGAGATGATTTGGAGAACGCAAATACATTGGACCCCGAGTGAGTTAACCAAGGATATACAGCAGTGTTAATTTTTTCTTTATTTATCCATCCGCTGATCAAATTACTTTCTTATTTACAAATTTCTTCCTACTCATTTCCATCTGTATAATAGGCTATTCGGTGGAGCAGGCAGGGGATCCCTATACACTAGTAATCACTGATTATAAACTATAGCGACTAAGCGACAGCGTCAGATGAAACTTGCATAGAATTTTAGTAAATAACTAAAAGGTCCGCTCAAAAGTTTTTCAAACGTCATTTTCAGTTCATGCTTTATGTTTTGAGGTAACAAGGCAACGCAGGTTTCTGCTATTAAGCCACCGGCAGCGTTAGCAATACGATAGACAAGGCAGCATTTATATCGTGGGGGGTGACCCATAACACAAATCGTGATTGAACAATTGACAACGATTAAAATGAGTCAGAATATTATTGCATTAGAAACCCCGTCATACAATATATCCTTTCAATTTGACCAACAATTGGTAAAACTGTGGGATAATCGATAACATCAGGTTTTTTATGAGAGTATTTACGACATCACATAGGCTACTATTTAAGCCTGTATGGCCTATATGTGTTAAGGACAGTTTTAAAAACAAAACTCAACATAAGATTTCTCTAAATGCTTTGATTTTAAAACTGTCCGGAACACTTCATTTAGCGGGAAGGTAAATATGCAGGCATCCAGATACGTTTTTAAGAAATGTCTTAAAACCTCATACATTGGGGCACTGTCTGAAACAAGTAATACCAGGAAAATCGTGAAATAGCCTACGCATCTAAAGCCCCGTTTCATGGCAATAAAGGGGTTCTAGATGGCCCAGTATCCTAACTGTAGCGTTACAGCAAACTGCATACTCTCTGTGTGGTGATCAATGCGCACAGAGGCAGGTCAAAGGTTTAGCCATACGAATTGTGACGAAACTTTAGAGCAGGGAAGGAAAATCGATGCCAATTACCAGCGGACACTTTTTATCCAGTTAATTCTGATTGCATGTCGTTAAGAAAAACATTGTGCTACCATAAAGAACCTTTACGTATATAGGCTTGCAACCACAGTAACTGCAGTTTTCAGCTTGTGCAGTTAGCAGATCATTTCTTAAGGGGATTGTTTATTAGATCCATTGCTTTTTTCATATTTAATGCAGATTAAGTTAAAAAAAATAACTATATAGGCTATGTACATTGCCAGACACAGATCATAAATGATATTCTCTAAAAACACTTTCAGCTTATATTTATAATTATTGTCTGGAAAAGCCAGTGAATTCAACTCGGTTGTTATGCTATCATTTACCACAAATGATTATCTAAAGCAATTCAAAAGAGAATTTAAATCAGTAAGTGGACACAACATCTAGTACCAGCTAACAAGCAAGCCAGTGTGCTGCAGGCCAGTAATAAAGTTCATACATCTGTTTTTTGTTTGAATCAAAAATATATATCAGAGTCAAATGACAACAAAACTTTCTTGTATCATTATTATTATCACAAATCTTTTAAAGGTTTTCCTACAATATGTAATATGATCTGTGTGCAATAAATTTGACTCAATAACACAAAAACCTATTAGACCTGCAAACAGCTTGAACATTTTATATGTTGTCTGTATACAAACCAATATCTTATTAATAGATTAATAGATCTTAGCAATTCAAATAAGATGTGAGTGAAACACTGAGGCATCCACAGATTTGCTTGTCAGAAGAAATATCAGGTCAAATGAACAACTGACCTAAAAATAATGGCATTGCCATACTCTCCTATGGATGTGATTATAAAGTGTTAGAGAAATTAATACAATAATAATGGTTATTGCTGTTGACTCATATGGCTTGTTAGATACACTCAGATCCACAAACTAAATAAATAAATAAAAACAAAACATGTGGATGTCAGGTAGATGCTAAGATAAATTGTCATCACTCAGTTGATGAGGAAAAGAGTTTAAGTACTCCCAGTGATTCATTTAAAAATGTTTCAACAAGTTGATGCCATAAATTACAGCTCAGTCGCAGATAGTATCAAACAGTGCCCATTGAACTTGATTCCATGGTTGATTTAATCAATGTAACTGCATTTGTCTTGGATAATGCAATTTAAATGTTGAAAGCATACAATGAAACCCTCAAAGGGTTGAGTGGCTTTTGGGCCAGCAATTTCCCCAAAGTTGAAAAATTTGTGGGAGTAATCAAAACAATTTTCAAGCATTGTCCAAGCAGAAAGTTGCACTACCTGTCGCATTTAAGGGGCATGATAGCGCAAGGTTCAGACTTCACCATAAAACTCCAGTCTGAGCCTTGCAAAACGAGATGGGGCAGTTGGTATTCTGCTATACTATACCATTCCCAGTACTTCAATTTCAACTCCAGATTTAACGACGTGAAAATGGACATCACACGAAAACCGCTGTGCTGGCACAGCTGTGGGAGTTGTTGCATGACAAGCATATAGGGGCACAGCTCAAGTTGATAGAGGAACATGGCAAAAGTCTGATCAAAATGATCTGCTGGTTTG